>BMAU01005463.1:0-182177 GCA_019973935.1 Trichonephila clavipes
GGATTTTGAGTACATATAAGGAATCAAATTCAATCAAGGCATGCGGTCAAATCTGATGCAAACATTCTCATTTCAAAATGAGTATGTTTACGTACTCATTTTTGAGTAAGTCTTTTTTCTCCGTGTAATAGAAAGAAAAAGTTTGTTTTTGCAAGAGAGCATTTGAATAAAGATAGCGCATTTTAGTCAAATGTAATTCATTTTACTTTATCATAATGGAAGAAATTTAAACATCTTCACAAATTGAGCAACGAGAAAAGAATGTTCAAGCAACACTAAACACGTGAGCGAAAGTGTGTTTGTTTGAGGCTGCGTGTTAGGTGCAGGTGTCGGCAAACTTGAGTTCATTGATAGTACAATAGACAAGTCTGTTTTCAAAGTCTGTTCGTCTGTTTACCAGTCTGTTCAAAACATAATCTTCAAGAAAGTGTCCGTATGAGCTTTCTCTTTCAACAATTTCTACTACCAACAGGACTATAATCCCAAACATATGACAAGCGTTGTCTGTGCTTGCTTTATCGTATGGAATACACGCTCAAATATCTATCTTAATATTCTAACTTAAATCCTATTGTTCACTTATGGAAATAATTTGAAAACGAGTAAGGAAACACGATGCCCTGAACGTGGACCATTTGAAAGAATACCCAGGAAGATTGGGACAAAACTTTTCTCAAACAACGGAAAAATTAGTGAATTCTATGCTAAAAATGTCCAAAGGTGTTATAGGAAATAAAGAATTCACCACAAAGTATAGATCACATTCTATCCTAATATTCCAATCACTGTATTTTCATCTTTGTTCATTTTGATTAGTTGAAAAATTCTACTGCTCTTTGCAAGTTTATTAATTAAAATTTAAGTTTTAAATTATTGTAGTTATCTTTAGAATAGTCAAAAATGATGAAAACATCTGTTTTGAGAAAAATAATGATTCTTCCCCCTGTTTTTTGACAAAAGGTAACGAAAGGGTACTTTCACCTGTATGTATGCATAGAGAGAGAAAAAGAGATAGAATGTGTTATAAAAGTGTGATAGTTGAGCTTTGAGTAATCCAGTACAGAATAACATTTTTTTCAAGTCTAAAATAAAGAGCTTAGAATATAGCATCTTTTTTTTTTCTTGTGTTTTAAGAAATTCTTAGCAATTCAATAGCATAACAGAAAGTAACAATTTTCCCCAATACGATGATTCTTCAACTATTTTCTCAATAGGTATCTGTAAAAGGACAGTTTTAATGTCAAAAGCAAGAAATTTTATAGAAATTAAACATTAGTTCATTTTAAAATGAACTTAAATAAATTATTTCATTAATATATCTTATAGTGTAAAGCAAATTTCTACACTTGTATCACAACGAAAATAATTTATATTAAAAAATCTTTTAACACTTATAAATATAAGTTATGTATTTACTTTAATAAATATGCTTACAATTTTTCTCTATTAATTCAAATGTTTTTGTTTTATTAGTTCATGTGGAGACGATCAATAACAAACATTTATACTATATTATTTTGCCTATCCAAAATAAGACATCATCTCTAAAGCCCAAAGATTTAGCTCTGGCTGGTCATCATGCCGGGAATGCTAACAAGGACAAGGGGATAAAGGAGTGGAAGAATCCAATAACCCCATCATCATACAGATTACTAGACCAGTAAGGTGATACGTAAAACAATAAACAACCAACCTCCTTCAACGGCGTCTGCAGACTTTATTGAATGTAGAAGTGTGATTATTTTGTAAAAAAAGTGCTGTGCAATTGGATAGCCCACGTCCGCCGCTCAATGCATCATTGCAGACGCAATGGTAGAGTGAGCCTGAAGTTTTGAGAAAAATTTATTACAGCAATGAAAGCCTTGTGGACATTTCACAGCTTTACACATGGCGTCACATGGCACACGAAGCCACAAATTGTTGCATAACAGAGTGTATTTTTTTGTGATAGGATTCCAGATGTGGTATGGTGATCCATCATTGCCATTCGCACATTATGCCTATCTGAACATGTGTCAGTGCAATCAGTGTCGTCCATCAGTCGTATCCTCCTGCATTTTTGGATTATAGATACGCATCACAGTTTCTCGGCTATGTTCAACACGATCACCAATTTTACAGAACAATTTGAGTTCTCTATTAGCAACAAATCTTTCCCGACAGAAACAAAAAACTTATTCGAAGAAAGTCCGCATTCTTTTCCAAAGAATACTGCTTGAAAAAACGATTCCAACACTTCAAAGTGACATTCGGCTCCTTTTCATAGTGCTTTTTGGTGGTATCAGGTGGTGGTTCGATTTGCGTATTCAGTCACGCGCATAATCCCGATGAAAATTTCACACGGTTTAGATGCTCTCTTCAAAGTTTTGCATTTTGGATTACCAGCACTGTACAGCGTCCATGAAACAATTTAATTTTTAAAAATTTCGATTAATTTCGCACGCGAGTGTTATTTATTAATGTAATAAAACAATAAAAATCCATAACTAAACCGCTAGTAAATGCAGGAAAGTCTTAAGACTTCTTGAGGCCCTGGACCATTGGCGTAGTTAGTTCTAAGAGGGCCCTGTATGAAAATTCCTTGAGGGCTCTTGTTAGGAGCCCCTTTATATTTTATGATTTTTTGCTTACATATGTTGGGACCCAGTATCATTGATACAGCTTGAGATGTTCCTCCCCTTGGGAAAACATCTCTCGAAGTATCAGCGTGAGCTAGAGGTGTAGGATTAACGAAAGAACTAGAAGGAATCATTATCTTAATATGATTTTATTAAGATATTCAACTTAAGCCTTTAACAAATTAAATTATAATAATATGCAGCATATACAATATATATTTACTTAATAAGACTTAATCTAATTGAGACCACTATCAATAACTGAATCGCCTAATCACTGATTCTAATATTAAATAGTCAATCCTACCTTATTACAGCTTGGAGAATCACTTTGAATTGACTTATGTTCAATCTTGTCTTTACTTGTAATATGCACTGGTGTGCAACTTGAATTAAATATATTCGATCACTTATAACTTCTAATCACAGTCACGTAAAGCTCATTCAGACTTGAACCACGATCCCTCTATTGGACATCAACTATCACAAACTAACATCAATTGTCATACATTCCGCTACATTTCCCTCTCGTTTACTCTAAGTTCCGATATTTAAAAGCTTGTTCATTTGGATCTTTCATTCACACTTCACTTCTTGGATTTGGTTGAAAAAGAATTGCCATTAATTCTGGCCCAAAGAACCCAAAGGACATGTTAAAGAAAAGACGCGTGAGTCCGTCACAGGCTGATACTGTGGTTGCAACACCCCTGCTCTGGGTGAATGAGTGAGTGAATATTAACGTCGCACTATTCAGCTACTCGAGGGCTTTTGCCCCTGCCCTGGACCCTTACGCAAATCTGGGCTCTTCATATGACCTTTAAATTACAGTACATAGCATACGTTGTCAAATACTCGTACAAACAATAACCTGAAACAAATGAAAGTACATGATTTACAATCTCATAAACCAGCTCGACCGAGTGCCACCTTTTGACTGAAGGAGTAATGGTGGTGTATGGTAGTAGGTATAAGTCTATACATGGACCACTGTCTTCACATGTAGCCAGTTCATTATCGTCCGAAATTTTCAATGTTTCGGAGAATACAACCGGAAAAAACATTTGACCATTGGAATTAATTCGAATCATTATCCTATTAAGGTTCCTTCGAGGACGAGATGAGGCCCCATTTTGGTCGAAACCCTGGGCCCGGGCCCAGTTGGCCAAGCCATAAGACGTCCATAAGTAAATGATATACCTTTAAAAAAATCATATAGCCTACTTTCAAACAATGTCATTCTTTAAATAATGAGGATTTAGAAATCATAGAATTCATTCTCCTTTACTTACGATTTTCAAAATCACATGATACTGAAATGTATTCTTTAAACTTTTTTACCCCTTTAATTACCGCATTATAATTTACTGGAATTTTTTTCGTGCAATATTTTTTTTAATCACTACATTAAAAATTAAGGGATATACGTAAATCAAATACTCAACTTTGGGACATTTAATCCATTAGAGCTAATTAATTAAAATGGTTCTTTAAAGTACCGTCAGTACACAAAGATCTAAAATATTCTCATAATACAAAAAGACCGAATGACTTTTTTAACACAGTTTTAACACTTAAAAATGTTAAATAACCAGAGAACACTAATATTTTACAGCACAAAAAATCTATTTTTGAAAATGAAATTTTAAAAAATGTATTCATTTTTTTTACACATAAAAGCAGGTTTTACCCATAAACGTAATTTGATGATATTTTCAAGGAAACAGTTTTTCTTTTCATTTATATACAAAAATTCATTACGCGTTGTTCATTTTGAGAAAGGTTTCATTTGAATATTTTTTAAAGCACTGCGTTCTGGGGTAGGAAATATTGTATTCTCGGAACATGAACTATATATATATATATATATATATACTGCACCTTGAGTCTTGTTCAATCTTTTGATCGTCTTCTTAACAATCTAACGAAAAGTGCAGCAGATTATTCAATGAACTTCTTCATCTGAAGAGACATCTATTAGTGCATCACTGCTTTCAGATTGTAGGTTCTGTGATGAATCCAAAACCTCTTAAAAAAGCTTAGCTTCTTTTTTCCAGACATTCTTAAGAAAAAGGGGGGAGTAAATAATAGCACCTTGAAAAACTCCTATTATTGTTAAATCTCAAAACTAAAATGTAGCTAAATTTTGAATAAATTAAAAATATTTCATTTTATTGTGTGGCAAAAGAGACAAGCTCAATTTCAAAAGTTTTTGAAAATGTTAAACAGAAAGATAGAAATACAAAATAAATAAGTTATGCTAAAAAGAAATGCCAAAAAAAGCATAACTCTATTACACTATAGTGATGACGATACAACACAACAATAAACCACACGAACGAAAAAAAACAAAAAAAACTAACATCTGATCTAACATCCAGTGGGCTATATTGGTACTTCTAAGTACCACAAAGTTATTCAACTGTAAAATTAGTTATATACCCACACTGTTCACTTAAAATAAATAGTCAAATTTGTTTTCTAAGGTCTTCATTAACATACAAAACAAAAAATTAAGACACTTACTCTTTGGCATTAACTACTTCTTCGGTACAAAAATGCAATCTTCGCAATCCGATCAAAATGTCAGCTGAAATATAATGCTGAATGTCAGCTCTGTTATAAAATTATTCACGTTCCCCGCTAAAATACTCATCATATAACCCGTGCTACAGTAGCGGACACAGAAATTTTTCAAGGGGGGGTCCGGGGTCGAAAGTTCACCATTCTTGTATCATGGTCCTTTTGATTTTGTCGATTTTCGGGAACAAAACACAGTAAAAAACTAATTCTTGAATAAATAATTAGCATTAATTAATAAAATTAATCATTATTAACGAATACTTAATTAAATTTTACGTACTATATACTTACAATTATAATTAATCGGAAAAAAATCAAGGGCTTTGGGGAAGGGTCAGAACCCCCAGGACCCCCTTGTGTGCTCCACTGCCGTGCTACCATGTCTTGGAAGAGAGAGGATTTAAAAGAATATTCCTGCTAAGTATCGTAAGAGTATTCGTAAAAATGGTTATTCTATGTAATTTTAAAGTGAATGGTACTTATAAGTACCATTGGTAGATAAAGGAGTATTACGCGCACCTTCTTTTAAATAAAAATATCAAATCAAATATTTTTAGACGAAATTATTCTTTATATAATTTTCTATAATTTCTCAAAATTTGAAGGCTCTAAGTTAATAATCCAGAGTTATGATAACTTTTATGTACATTTTTATTCACGTCCCAGTGGGAAATAAAAAATTTAAACTGATTTATCCCAGAACGAAAAAAATCACAAGTTTATCTTTATTTCAAATGAAAAGGCTTTTTTTCCCACTGTGTCAAATTCTTTGATATTTTTAAGTATTGCTATTAATTCATGTAATAAAAGTTGTCATGCATCTTTTGAACCAAAGCAATATTTATTTTTTTAAAAAATGTTAAATTTAGAGCTTATACACACTTCTTAAGAAATTTTCAATAAGCCTTAACAAAAAATATATTTTACGAATATCAATGATGCTATACCAAAACCCACACCAACTTTTACTATGCATAGTGTGACCTATTTGTAAATCAAATTTCATATGTGGATCTCAATTATTGCAGGAGTAGCATTTCAAAATCATTTTATGAATTTTTAAATTGTTCTTTGAAAAAATAAATGATTAGCTTTTTGTGGTATTTTGAGCCAAAAAACTGTTTTGCACGATACGTATAAAACAGGGACAAAACCAAAATTGTGAAAATCATTAAATGAAAGTTTTTTTTTAATAAAACGCACCACGTCTCCTTAAATTGAAATTCACTCTGCAGAAACTTTCGGAGGTGATGCTTGCTGTTTTTCAAATGTATATCCAAATTAAAATGGTGTAATTTCATTGATGCTAGAGCAGTTTAACTGAATACTTACACTTTCTGTCAAGAACTTTTTTTATTTGAAAGGGAAAATGGTTATTTTCAATTTTTTTTCTTTTGAAAACTAATTATGTAAATACGCTATGAAAAAATTTAGGAGCAAGCACATTTTTTGTTAACTTTTCAAAAACTATAGAACCAATTCAAGTGGAATTTGGTATGATTACATATATATATATAAAGATGGCAATAAAAAATTATAGATACTTTCAAATGACCATGATTTATATAAACGAAATCATAATAGCCCCAAAAATGATGTCGAAAGATAGCATTTGTGTAGAGTTTAATATGGGGGTATGGTAACTCCTGAAAATAGTGCCGTCCTTATGATGATCACTCATGCAGTTTACGAGGTCATTTATGAGATCATGGGACAACAAATCCACGCCTCCAAGCACTTTTTCTCTCCGGAGTGTTTGGGGGAAGGGTTGGCGAGCTGTAATTGGCATGCTCTACGGCAGTGGTCTTCAAACTTTTTCAACTCACGGAATCCCTAAAGCTTGAAGGTGCTTTCGTGGAAACCCTAGAAGCAGAAAGTGTTTTCGTGGAACCCCACATTCCATCCACATACTTCGAAGAATATATCTCAAATTAATATTTAAAGAAGATTCGCATGCTATAGGCACTTTATGTAAAGACAATTAGAAAAAAGGGTTGCATTTATTATTAAGAAATTCTCATCTAATTTTTTAAATATAATTTACTCATTAATATTATTAATTTGTGATCCAGGTGTCACCTATCCATGCATTATATTTAGTAACTCGGATATGTGCTTGGTTTTTTTTCACACGAACTGTCGAAGTCTAGGTCAATTGAGATCAAATGTAATCGCATTACAGATTCTGAGTTTAATTTGTATTTATTCTTTGTTTTTGTAGCCACATAAGTTGAGAAATATATTTCACTTAAACACAATGTTCTAAATGGCCTTAAAATGTTTACAGCAGTGTGAAAATCTCCTGTACGGTATATATATAAAGATAAAACGCGCACGCGTTTTAGTATTCTTTTATTATGTAATAATAAAAGTTTAAAAATTTTTGCTATATAAAATTATTATACTTAAATAAAATGTTCAGTTTTAACGAATAGGATGAGTTTTAGATACTTGTAACTATACAAACTTCATAGAGAAAGAAGTTATTTCTTCTGGTTTTTTTAACGTGACTCGCGGAACCTTAGGTTTCCATGGAACACAGTTTGAAGACCACTGCTCTGTGGTATTCAGGTCTGGAGATATGGCTGGCCACTCCATCCTCTTAATATCCTTAGTCTGTAAGTCAAGGCTGCAGAATGGGCAATATCCACGCCGTTATTTGTACAGGGAAATCATTGTAGAAACTTTTTATTGTCTCAAAAAACACATGTAATAGTGGAGAATGCCAGGTCACGCCAACGGAGACACTTCCTGCAAGCAGACGATTTTACGAGTATGGTGTTGATTGAGCTTAAAAAGGCAGATTGATTTTTACGTCAAATCTCACAAGACATCGATCTAGACACGTCCATTGGGCAGTGCTGTGGTAAGTTTGACAGGTGCTGGAACAGCCAGAGTGAAGCTTCTACCGACAAGTACTGGCGGCACCGCAATCCACATCTCTGCCACCATTTTGTAGTATATTCAGGGCACCCTTGATGTTCCTTTATCGATGAGAGCCAATATCTACTGATAGGCTGACAGTGGCTTTTACTTACGGTATCTGTTAAGGATACTGTCATTGACTGTATTCTAAATAATTTTTAACTGTAGATCATTCATCAGAGAAAACTTTTGTTCATCATGTTTAATTTTGTACTACATGTATGGTTATTTAGCATATTTAGTTTAAAAGGAGAACTATACAAATATTTTAAGCTGTATCAATTGCATAGAGGTAAAAGCGATAAAATTTAAACAGTCGCTAGAATGCAATAATTATATCTAGTTATAAGATATAGAGTAAAGCTGATTTTTTTAAGAAACTCTCTGCACATGTGTAATTCAAGGTTTTTATCAGAAATCACCAAATCCATCAACAACGGCCCTAAATATAGCTCTTGTGTGATCAAATGAAGCCTAAGAAAGTATATACACTGGTGTGCAAAAATTAAGGACGAAGTCGAAAAATTAGCATATCAGCTGAACGAAGAGGCAGAGCGGACAGAAAGACCAATCAGGAGATTAAGTAAGGTGATGTACGGTAGCACATGCGCAGATATGCAGGTAGACGTAATGGGGGAGTGTCTGGGTAGTATAAAGCATGTTGTCGGTGAAAGATCAGTATTTCTGGCAAAGAGATTGCACGCCGTATAGCAGTTAAAATCACACCGAGTTGCTGCCTCAGCGAGAAATGGCGAATAATCAATCTGTTAGACGACATCTGGATGCTTTTACCCGAGGTCGAATCATTGGGAGAAGTTGGAGGAAGGCCGCAGTGTAACAAGTGTGGCTGCAGAGTTCGGAATTGCTCACAGCATCGTTTCACGACTTTGGAGACAATTTCAAACTGCAGGAACAACTATCCGGGGGTTAAGTAGTGGTCGTCCACGAAGAACCACACCCGCAGATGACCGGTACATTGTCTTACAGGCCAGAAGAAATAGGTGGCAGACAGCGGGAGAAATCGCTAGACACACGACACAGGCGACTGGACGACCGATATCGCGTTTTACCGTGGCCAGAAGACTGCACGGTGGTGGTCTGTTCGCACGACGCCCTGTACGGTGTGTACCTTTAACGCCTGCCCATCGGAGAAGGCGTTCTCTGTGGTGCCAGGAACACCGGAATTGGAGAGACAATGAATGGGGACGAGTACTCTTTACAGATGAGAGCAGATTCAGCTTGAGTAGCGATTCTCATCGCATACTCATCTGGAGAGAGCGGGGAAGCCGCAATCATCCCTCGAACATCATTGAAAGGGACAGGTATGGAGGTCGCGGTGTTCTCGTTTAGGGAGGCATCATGCTTGGTAGTCGTACAGACCTTTACATCTTCGACGCAGGTTCAGTCAACGGGACCCGTTATTGTAACGAGATTCTTCTTCCATATGTGCGTCTTTTTAGAGCCGCTATGGGTCTGCAGTTCCTTTTCATGGACGACAATGCACCATGTCATCGCACAGTAGCTGCCGAACAGCTCTTAGAGAGTGAGGATATTGAACGTATGGATTGGCCGGCACGATCTCCGGATCTCAATCCCATCGAGCATGTATGGGAATTTCTAGGCAGACGCTTGGCAGCTCGTACCTTACCACCAGTAACGATTCGGGAGCTTCGATTGGCGCTGCAAGACGAATGGGCAGCAATGCCTCAACAACTCATTGACACCCTCATTCTCAGCATGTGCAGACGCTGTGAAACCTGCCTAGCAGTCAGGGGAGATCATATCCCTTACTAAAGACCGGATGTTTCTTGCTGGACACCCATCACAGGGATGTTTCGGCCTTCAGTCGCATTGAGCTCCATGCTACTTTTTCAATAAAGCTTCTTTTTATCCCTCTGATTTCTCTTTTAGTAAGTGTTGCTTACATATTACACATGTCCTTAGGTATTGGGGATCTTACGGTATTAAATGTGTTGATTTGGAAAGCTTTTGTACAAAGTTATATTGAAAAAACCGTCTCGTCCTTAATTTTTGCACACCAGTATATATATATATATATATATATATATATATATATATATATATATATATAAATTGAAAGTTTGTGACTTTCAAATCAAATTAATTTTTAAATTCTTTTCTGCTAAGCAGTGTTTCTCAAACTTTCAATACTTGCGACCCGGTATTCAACCATTATTTTCATCGCTCCCCCTCCATACAAATAACGATGTATTGAATTCAATTATACTATACTTTGATGCTAAAGCTACAATACGACATTAACCTCTTATGTGCCACTGGCGTATATATACGCCTCGCTCAATCAGTGCGTTAAATGCTCCGGCGTATATGTACGTCTTTCCGAAGTACGATCTTTTCTGAGTACTGCTATCCATGAAATTATTCCGAAGGCTTTAGAATGCAGTAAAAGGACCTTGACAGTGTTTGCGAAAGATTTACTTGTATCAGAAAATTTACTTATTTGTTTCTTTTCTCCCTCCCCCCAATACATCACATCCGGGAGCTCTACGTCTAAAATGGAGGACATTAGGGAGCGAATCGCGTAACTTGTAATCAGCAGTTAAGGGATTGTTTGTAAAACGTACAAATTATCAAGATAAGTATTACATTTTGCGTATAATTTTATGTATCCTAAGAGCCCATGGGGGCACTATTAATTATTAAACTTGTTCTTAACTTAGTATTGTTAAATTATGAAATACATCGTGCAGTAGTACTGATACATTTACAAGGGTATTATATCAATGTGAATGTTATTTTTTTATTGTGTCAAAATGTATTTGTTTGTTTACTTTTAGTAATTTAATAATTTTTTTAAAATAATCTTTTGTTTTCGACTTTTCAATATGCTTGCCCCCCCTGTACAGTTATCACGGCCCCCTAGGGGCGGCGCCCCACAGTTTGAGAAACGCTGATGTAAAGTGTTATCAACAAGTATAAGAAATGATAAATTTATAAAGTATACGTAAAATTATACACACAATAAAAACATTTACTGCCCCTTGGGAATTAAAATCAATGTGAATTAGCCGAGGCTGAAAATTAATTTTTTATATATAAATGCTGAGATCTTAATGTGAACAGATGCAGCAATGAAAAAGTATTTACGCAATTTCGGAACAAATGGGGGGTAAATTGTTTACCGTTCTAAGTTTCTTTCTGTTGTTCTTGTTAGTTACATATTTTCTAAGAAAGAAAATTAACTTCATTCTATCTGCTCTTCTTCGAAACATCAGTTGTTAGATTCATTTATAATAGAAAATCTTTTTGGTAGGAAGATAGTCCAAGGACCTTTTAATACCTGTTTATAACAAAAAAGATCAAAACTAAAAGTCAATTAGATATATTTCCCGAGCAATACATCATACCTTACAGCTAAAATGAATACGGGTAGGCGGAAAAAGTAAGAAAATAAGCGTCATATCTAGATGTTAAATATTCATTACTAGAATGTTACGGTAAACTGGATGAATACAAATATTCCAAGAAATATACCGAGGATAAACTTGTAAATTTCCAATAGATGATAATGTTATTCAAAATGAACTCATCTTGAAAAAGAGTGATTTGTGGATTAGAAATGCAGAAAGCTAAAATGTAACTATATAGCCATTCGTACTTTTATGCCTTTTTTGCGGTCGTAATATTATTTCCTACCAGTTACGAGAATACTAATTTGGTTAGTTATCACATAGGAGGAGATTTCACTCAATGGATTATTGTGATAAAAAACACGTAAAATAAATTGTTTCAAAAGGAGCTTTCATATATCTCTCTATATAAAAAAGTTTTTCGTGATACTGTAATAAATTTATTTATACAAAAGAGGTATAGTTAATAAAAGCAACTATATCTTTATAACAGAATGAAGCAACAACACAATTTGGACCAATTTACTTTTATGATGATGGTAAGACTTTGCATGAACGTGCAAAAATAGTTAAACAGGATGATGTATTGTAAATGTTACAGCCAGTTATGAATAAGTATCAATATAAAGCCAATTACGAATAAATATTCATATGCATCCATTTGGCATGACTATTAATAAATCACGGGCATAGAATTTTGAAAAAGTCGGTTTATGTGTAACATCGAAGGAAACAGTATTTACTCATGGACAATTGTATGGAGGCTCTATCAAGGTTCAGAAGCAAAGACGGAATAAAAGTTCAATACAATTAAGAGGAAATGGTTATTAGGAACATGGTTTCTGAAGAGGCACTAAATTGAAGCATATATAAATTAAAATACGGAGATGAATTCTTGAATTTTTTTTTTATTTTTTTCCCTTGCTTGCATTGTATTTGGAAAAAAATAGAACTACATAATGCATGTAAATTATAGTTTTAATATTTGAACAAGGAGTATAAACATTTGTATAATTTGAACAATGAGGGTTGGTCCACCGTTAGGAGGACAGGGGGTACCCCCCACTCCCCAATTTTATTTTTAAAAAATGATATCTTTGTATTTTGTCATAAAATTTCTTATATTTTTCCTTCGGTGTCAGTTTTCCT
Source organism: Trichonephila clavipes (assembly GCA_019973935.1). NCBI lineage: Eukaryota > Metazoa > Arthropoda > Arachnida > Araneae > Nephilidae > Trichonephila > Trichonephila clavipes. The sequence goes on from BMAU01005463.1 coordinate 12,665, forward strand.
TTCGATCGTAATGTATTGTTCCGTTTTAATTTCATTCTCATTTTTATTATTAAAACAACCAGGCTTAAAAATGTTCTTTAAATGTAATTATATTTTACGTAGATTGCATAAAAATTACGAAGAAAGTTCCTTAATTTTATTTCCTTTTAAATGCTTTAAGTAATTTTTTTCATAATGATTATCGGCATTTAATTCATTCTACAGAAATAATATTTTATTTTAGATTTAAATAATGAAAACTTGAGAAATTAAAAATGTTGAAATTCTGAGTAAAATGTTTTTTTTTTAAATAAATAGGTTTGAAGATCATTTTATTTTCCCCATATATCCCCCATATATAAACATTCATATGTGTGTCATTGCACATTTCTATTCAATATGCATAAGCGATGCATTTTTTTCAATCGATTCTAAGTAGAGTTTTTTTAATAATTATTACATAATTTTTCATTCATTTAAAAAATTCAAGATTGAAATAAAATATTTCTTTGTGCATAAAATAATTAAAGGAAAGGGAATCAATAGTTATTATAAAAAATGTTGTTTCTAATAGAGATCTACTTAATGAAAGGTATCTGTGAAAGAATATTTCATTTTTATAACATATCATAGCATTCACATTACAATTTATGAACGATAGTGCGAGATTTTAAAACCGAAGAAATAAGGCTTTCTCTGCTCCATTTTTTAAATCTTGTTTAAATATTAGCCAGTTACATAGGGACCCTGAGCATGCAGTTTTGGATTCAAATTTATGCACGATGTTTATTTTCTGCTTATATTGATATCTGGCTTAGTTGTTAACTGACTCAGCACAAAAAGATGAAGCATAATTTAGGTTAATATATTTCGTCTAGGCACGCAAGAAACATAAAGGAACATAAGTAGGGCTGTATATCAAGAAACATCTGGTAATCTTTATATGCAAGCATCCGTTTTATTCATGGACAGTAATTAATGAGACAAGAGGATGCAAGAGAGCAACTAAAAAGTGTTGAAAAAAAATTTGATTTTTATTTAGATCAGAAGCTATAAAAATAAAATTAATGTCCGCCGAATTTTACCCCAACATTCAAAACTGGATTTATTAAAGATAGCAAATTTCCTACTACACCCAACTCTTATTTTTTCACGGAAGATACGTTCCTAAGAAAACCGTGCAAAAAAATCGTGTAAAAAAATACATGCGACATAAGGTAAATTTGTGGATATGTTCCACAACTTTATAAAATCGTGTAAAATGAAAGACCTCCAAATATTTTCTCGAAAGACCGTGAAAAAAAGTAATAATAAAATCCATGTTTTAATATATTTATAAAACAAAATCAAATCATTTTTATTACAAAGAAAATTTTAATTAAGAAGGCAAAATAAAATTCTATCTGTAAGTACATAAACCATATAAAAATTCTATATAATTGAAATTAGGAATAAAAACTGCTATAACACCTATTCATCGCTACTTGATAACAAGCGTGTATGTTTATTACGAACTGGATCAAAAATGCTATCATCAGTAGATGTGTTCGTTCGTTATTAGCGGCCTCAGTGAGTTTTTTATTTATTTATTTATTTTTTGGTTGTCACTAAGTCTGTTATTAGCAGCTGTTTTTTTTTGGTTCCTCAAGTTGCTTATATAATTCTTGATATCCCGCTACACAAAACTTTAGATAACATAGAAATTTTAATGCATGCTCTATGTCAGGATCATGATTAAGAAAATGTTGTTCTATTCTTGAAGCAAATTTTTTAGCCTTCGCGAATTAAATCAGCTGTATAAAACTGAACTTCACCTTCGACTTCTTTATAATCATAAACTAATAAATTTGATTAAATCGTCCTCATCCAAAGGATACAAATGCCCAATTTTTGGTAGGAATTCATCCTGGAACAAAAAGTTAGTATAAAATTTAAAAAAAAAATCATCAAATTCGTGTACCGTGTTATTACAAAATCGTGTAAAAAAAGTCCGTGTAAAATACGAGTTGGGTGTACTTTTCACCGTTGTCCAGAATTTTTTTATCAAGTAAAATTTTACAAAAATTGGATAAGAATTGATCAAAAAGTTGCCAAAGCGCACTTTTAACAAAAAATTAGGATCGAAATTTACGGGTACGCGTTATAAGCTGGGTATAAAAATGAGAGCTTTAAAAAGAAAAAAAAAAAGATTAGCTTCAAAAAAAAATTAGACTTCTACATCTATCGAGATACCGTTTCCTTAAAAGAAATGACATTCCATATGATCTTAGAGGGTTGTAGTTCTAAAAGTACACTATTCTAATGCTTGGAATAATTCATTGAATAAACAACTTCAAATCATTAGAGTATTGCGCAGGTACATTTCAGGTTTTTTCGTAAACAATTAAAATGTACAAAAAAAATTTTTTTAAGTCAATTCCTACTTAGGTCAACAAAGAAAATTTTATTTTAGTTATTTTTTATAAAATAATTACAATTGATATAAATATGTATATACATATGACAGAATGACAATATTAAAAGTCAAAATAGAAAGTGATTTTCTTTGCAATTTTTTCCATTTTCCTTTCTATATATGGTGTTGGACTATTATTCTTGTTTGTTACTATTTATTCATTAATTTAACTTAATTATTCTAGTTAAATAGTATAGTAAAAACAAAACACATTCTCAGAACTTAGGCCAGCCCAGACGGGATTCGAACGTACGACCTTTGGATCAGAAGTCCAACGCACACACACTATCCTTTGCGCTACAGGGATACAATGAGCAATTTCCCTTTTTATATATGCTGTTGGACTATTATTTTTGTTACTATTAATTTATTTTTTTATTTTAATTACTGAATTAACATTTGAAAAAATTGTATTAACATCAAGTGTCATCCACAATAAGTTTAAAAAATTGTATTTGAACTTTAGTGGATGAATAAAAAATATTTTATTAACGATTGAAAATTTGAACAAGATATATATACATATATATATATAAAGGGTGTTTTTTTAGAGGTATAGAACTTTAAATTGCAATAAAACAACCATGTATTATTCGATTGACATGAATGTTTTTTATTCGAAAGATAATCTTGTGGCATTACATTTTAAATATGATTTCTGGCATATGACTGCCACGGCTAGCTCGGATGTAGTCCAATCTGGACGTCCAATTTTCGATGACTTTTTCCAACATTTGTGGCCGTATATCGGCAATAACACGGCGAATGTTGTCTTCCAAATGGTCAAGCGTTTGTGGCTTATCCGCATAGACCAATGACTTTACATGGCCCCACAGAAAATAGTCTAGCGGTGTGAAATCACAAGATCTTGGAGGCCAATTCACAGGTCCAAAACGTGAAATTAGGCGGTCACCAAACGTGTCTTTCAATAAATCGATTGTGGCACGAGCTGTGTGACATGTTGCGCCGTCTTGTTGGAACTACAGCTCCTGGACATCATGATTGTTCAATTCAGGAATGAAAAAGTTAGTAATCATGGCTCTATACCGATCACCATTGACTGTAACGTTGTGGCCTTCATCGTTTTTGAAGAAGGATTCCACCAGCCCATAAAGCGCACCAAACAGTCAGTTTTTTTTGGATGTAACGGCGTTTCGACATACACTTGTGGATTAGCTTCATTCCAAATGCGGCAGTTTTGTTTGTTGACGTAGCCATTCAACCAGAAGTGCGCGTCATCGCTAAACAAAATTCGCTTATGAAAATCGGGAACAACGGCAATCTCGTTTTGGGCCCATTCGACGAATCTACGCCTTGCTTGATGATCGTTTTGATGAATTGCCAAACCAAACTGAGAATAAATCACTTGACAGCTGTTAAATCGGTCGCCATCTTGGAAAGTAATGCCAACTTAAACTTCTATACCTGGAAAAAAAACACTATATATATATACAGTCGAACCTCTATATTGCGAATTTTTCTATAAAGCGAACTTTTTTCTGGAACGAATCATTTCACGATTTTCTTCGTAAAATAACCTCTCTATAGCGAAGTGCATTTTCTATATAACGAACTTTTTCTTTTGTGATTCAATTTTGTTCTCCTTATTTTAAAGTGTTTCTGAAAAAAATTTCAAGTTATTCTCTCTTTAACACATTTTACGGTGGTCATAAATCTCGAACTGGTTTTATTAGATCCTAACTCGGCGAGAGCAATAGAGCTCTGGACGTTTCATCCAAGAAGTGCAACCTTTAACCCCCATTGCCCAGTTCACTAGAAACATCTTCGATATCCTCTTTCACTCTCAGTGGAGTTGTCCGGAGTCCCCTTGTTCTAATTATAAAATAATGTAATTTAATGTTACGTGTATGCTTTAAATTATAAAATGTCTGAAAAATCCATAAATTTTAGTACAAAATTATTTTCTTAATATTGAATTCTTCGACATTCTTTTTTCTTGTTTTCCTTGCAGTTTTTCTTTCTTTTTTGATGGGTAAAATATATAAAATAGGCATATATTAATTTAAAAAAAGGTGTGAATAATTACTATTTTTAATACATAGTGTTTATGGATTTAAAATTTGTTTTATGTGGTTCATAAAGTATATTAAAAGATAAATTTCTATATAAGGAACTTTTTTCCGGGATTTAGCGACTTCGTTATATAGAGGCCCGACTGTATATATTAATATATATATATATATATATATATATATAGGAAGAGTGTGAACTAATAGTAGAAATTGTAAAACAGAATCCTCGTTATATGCAGGATTTTACGATACTTTGAAATAGCCGCTACGAATCTTTATTGTACATACGAGTAGTTAAAGGGTTAAATAATTCATGCACACACAAAAAAGAAAGATTACAGATTAATGTAGGTTAATAAATATTCTCTCCTGGCATGCAATAAGTAAGGGGCGAAAACTTTAATAAACATCTGGCAAATCTCAAGGTGAAGAGTTAAATGAGTCTAAAGAGCAAACTTATAAGCTAACTGCGGTTGAAGTCACCTGCTCACACAAAACATCAGAAATGCAAGTGATTATATACGTTGTAATTGAGAGCAACAAGTTAAAACCAAATACCATGAAAACAATTTTTTTTTATGAATCTTTACATATGTATTGCGTTCTGTCTATATTTAATGATCATATCGATGTATTTTTTTTTTTTTCGTTTCCGAAATTGTATAATAAGTATTAGTTAGTCTCAACTTTTCGCAGCAAGTTTCTAATTTTCTCGTTAATTTAGGAAAGTGTGGCATTGCGTTTTTTCTCCCTTAAGTTACATATTTAATCTCGATAAGATATTACTAATTACCGCGCAGCTGTATGTCTCAGAGATTGCATACATTGAATAAAACATTTGCTTTTGCTGATGTGATTTATTTTATTTTTTTTATTTTTGCAAACAGGCACTTAACGCGTAAAATAAGTATTGCTTCCGAATATACAATTAATTTATATTTAAAGAAGTCTTTATATATATTAAAATCGTAAAAAAAAAAAAATTTATATAATTCGTAAGAGAGTTGAGGTCTTTTTTTTTTCTTTCTTTTTTTAATAAGTTTTTGAAAAACATTGAATGTGTGTGTGTGTGATTTTACATAGATTTTTTTCTTCTTTTTTCTTTTGAAAAATAATTCTGTTCAATATAAGTTTTCTAATGAGTCTCTTTCTAAGTCTATTAATCATACCTTTAAATATACTGAATTTTTGAGAAAATCATCAACTTGAAGTTAACGTTAATGCACAACAATTAATAACATTAATGTGCAACAAATAATAACGTTAATACAATATTTATTTTATTTCTGTACATCGTTTTCTTTCATTGCATAGAAACTCAAAAATATTGCAGTATTCAGTTTGATTCTTTTGAAAATTCTCCTGTTAATTTTTTTTAAAAATTTAGCTTTATTGACTTAATTATGTTTGTAGGAAAACATAATAATGAAATCCTGCTTCCAAAAAAGTACCAGTTACGTTTTCAAGTGTTATAAGAACTACTTTGGTCATAAATTATAAATTAATTTAAACAGATACATTTTTTTGTATTCATTTTCTAATTATCTGAATTTTAAACACTTTAATGGTGTTTTTGTAACTTTATGCGAGTTATCTTTCTTTTAATTTCTAATTTAAATAATTTTATGTTTCTCTAAATTTATTAATTTTCATTTCATTGAAAATTAATAAAGTTTTAAGAATTATAGGACATGGAATGAATATTGATTTAAAAAAATGATATAATCGTTTTTTGAAAAATTTAATTGACAATTGTGTAATTCCAAATGCATTTTTTTTTGTCAGAAACAAAAAATATTTATAGAAGCAGTAAATCTCTAAATATTTGATAAAATATTGCCTGAAAATGCAATTAATAGTGTATGCTATATCTAAATATATTCAAATAATAATTATGATGCTAAGATGCGACACTTTACATGGAAACAAGACATTCGGAAGACACAAAATACCGGAGTGACAACACAAAAATGCGCAAGTGAAATCTTTTGCAAAGAAAACTGCTTTTCTTTTCAAACTAAAAGCCTAAGAAGCTTATTAGAGCCAAAGAAACCTGTATTATTCTGTTATCCTATGATTTAAATTTTTGCAAACCAATTGGTGGATTTCGGTAAATGGTGCAATATTCTGTCAGCTCACAAGAAGAATTTGACAACGAGGCATTTCTTTTAGAATTAGTTCTAAAAGTGTTCTTTGCTATTAGTATACTATATTCCCGTTATTAAAAAGAATTACGTTTCGAAGTAAGGATGTATTGGACGGTAAAGAAAAGCTAACTAAAGAGAATTGAAATAATGAAGCATTGTGTGTGTGTGTGAATAATGTATATATATAATAACTTAAATTACTATTTACTTAAAATTTAGAATCTTATTTATTTATCATATCTAATTCACAAATCCGTACACATTAATTCGAAACACGTTTCGTTTTATTTTTCTCTAAAGGATTAAAACGTTATTTTGATAAATTTATTAGCGATTCCTCATTAAAAGGATTATACCTTAAATTTTGGATAGATTTACTGGCGATTGCTAGTAAAAGAATATCGTAGTAGCTTACTCGTGACATACTAAGTGGCTTAAACTTTTCTCTTAACACTGATGTAATTTCTAAAAATAACAATTTCTAATTACATTTCCCTTCATTTGAATACACGATTACATTTTTTATACTATGTTTTTGCCTGTTTATTGTTGAGTATTTAAATCTGGAAAAGGAATAATTCCCTCTTTCTTGTATTCTTTGTCTTGAGCGAAACGCACGTTTAAAATAACCCCAGATGTTAAAATTAAATAAACGATAATGTGATTAATATTAAAAAGCTTATTCCCCCCCACGACTACAAATCACAAACGAGTACCATCTCAGCGATATATATTTCATATATATATATATATATCGGTTTTGAAATATTTTCCTTCTAATTTATTATCGGTTTATTTATAATTTTATTTGTCAGTCAAATTTGTGTTTTGGAGAACTCTTCAATTGATGATTAAAATGACTTTTCTTCACAAGTAAGTTCTGAAAGTTTTCTTTTGGAATATGAATCGAATTTTTGTAACAAAATTTTTAAATCCGAGTGTCCAAATGTCAGATAATATGCATTATTAGTAAAAAATATAATTGATGACGAAAGTTTCAAAAATAGCTCTCCTTTATAAAGGGTGTTTTTTTAGGGGTATAGAACTTTAAATTGCAATAAAACAACCATGTATTATTCGATTGACATGAATTTTTTTTTTTATTCGAAAGATAATCTTGTGGCATTACGTTTTAAATATGATTTCTGGCTTATGACTGCCACGGCTGGCTCGGATGTAGTTCAATCTGGACGTCCAATTTTCGATGACTTTTTCCGACATTTGTGGCCGTATATCGGCAATAACACGGCGAATGTTACCTTCCAAATGGTCAAGCGTTTGTGGCTTATCCGCATAGACCAATGACTTTACATAGCCCCACAGAAAATAGTCTAGCGGTGTGAAATCACAAGATCTTGGAGGCTAATTCACAGGTCCAAAACGTGAAATTAGGCGGTCACCAAACGTGTCTTTCAATAAATCGATTGTGGCACGAGCGGTGTGACATGTTGCGCCGTCTTGTTGGAACCACAGCTCCTGGACATCATGATTGTTCAATTCAGGAATGAAAAGTTAGTAATTATGGCTCTATACCGATCACCATTGACTGTAATGTTGTGGCCTTCATTGTTTTTCAAGAAGTACGGACCAATGATTCCACCAGCCCATAAAGCGCACCAAACAGTCAGTTTTTCTGGATGTAACGGTGTTTCGACATACACTTGTGGATTAGCTTCACTCCAAATGCGGCAGTTTTGTTTGTTGACGTAGCCATTCAACCAGAAGTGCGCTTCATCGCTAAACAAAATTCGCTTATGAAAATCGGGAACAACGGCAATCTCGTTTTGGGCCCATTCGACGAATCTACGCCTTGCTAGATCATATTTATAATGTAATGCTACAAGATTATCTTTCGAATAAAAAAAATCATGTTAATCGAATAATACATCGTTGTTTTATTGCAATTTAAAATTCTATACCTCTAAAAAAACACCCTTTATATTATGCTGAACTTTTTTAAGACAAGGACAGTACAAAGAATGGAGGATTTTTTTCCTTTTAGGACATAAATTATTTTTAGTGACTTAATATTTGTCAAATTTATATCATGTGTTCTATTAATTCATTTCTATGCTTTTTCTTCCAAATGGGTTGCATTTTGGCACACAAGACTTCGAAGACACGGTCCCCCAAGTGAGAGAGCCTTTTCAGTGGCTGCTCTCGCTGCCAAATTTTAATGCGTGAATCGATTTTTTTTAATTCAAGCTCTCATTGGATGCTAAATATTGCTGTGATTTAATTTTGTCGATAGTACGAGAACTAAGTTAATACTTAAGGTTTCTTTTGCATGCCACATAACATGCGTGCGTACGATTTTCGCTTCCAGAAAATCTATCGACATCAGCTCGCAACCTTAGGTTACGACACGGGCACACTACCTCTTAGTCCCCGAGCCGGCTCATCACTCCATATAAAAGGCATATTACTACATATATTTATTTGTTATTTTTTCAATTCCTACTATTAGCTCACCCTCTCTCTCTATATATTTATTTAATTATTTATCTTGGTGGAATTTTCAATCGTTAATAAAATACATTTTAAAGCGCTCAATTGAGTTGAAATTTTATATACATGATTTTATTTTGGATGACTATACAATAATTTAATTATAATTAATAAAAAAATAATTAAGTAAAAGTAATTATTTAAAGAATTACAAATACAGCCATGTTGGCATCATTTTTGGCGACTATTGTCGACTTTTCTAACGTTTTAAAGCATTCAGTTGAACTAAAATTTTATATACACGATTGTTTTGGATGACAATACGATACTTCAATGATAATAAAAATTAATTACCACTTAATGTTGTGATTCTGCCATATGTATATACATATATATATTAATTGTAACTATTAATAAAAAGTAGCTAAATTAAAAATTTTCTTTGTTGATCTAAGTAGGAATTGACTTAATTTTTTTTTCTTATATTACACTCTCTCTTTTATCGTTACTACATGTAAAATTTAATTTTACCTAGTACCAAATGCGACTGATTGTAACATTTTCGAAAATAAGTGTTATTCGTCAATTTTCTCAAGTATGATTTTTACCACTCTCTTTTTTGCGATTAAATGTTTTTCCGTACTTTCTTTTTTGTCTGTGAGCAAATTGCTTATTCTTCTTTATTCCATTGAAACACTTTCGCTTTCCACTTTTCCCATTTGAAATCCTTTTTTTTTTCTTTTAAAGTTTCCCTAATTATCCCATTCTCCTTCTCACCCTACTGATCGGCTGATGCCCTGATCTCAACTGCCACTGACCTCCTTATTACTCCTGATACGAACTGAATGTAAGGCAGCAAAGCGTTCCCATCACAGAGCACGCCAAGTGTATCACTTATCGATACTGCAAGGCTTTCTCTCTGGCCTGTCATGGTTAAAAAGTGATAAAAGTTTTGGAAGAAATAAAAATAAATAGAGTTGAAGAGTATCCGGTTTGAAAAAGATGGGGAAAAAATAAGATAAGAAACAGAATTCGGAAATTGAAATATTGTGATACAAATTATGAGATCGAAATTTAAAGAAACATTAAAGCATACAAAATTGAGAAATAAAAATGCTAATGTCTCAGAAAAAGACTTACCATCATGTTTATGTAAGCTCTTTAATATATATACACACATATATATATATAGTATAATAAAATAAACGTGAAGAAAAGTTCTAGAACACACACACACATATATATACAAATTGCAAGCATAGAAATTAATTTTCAATGTTTTGAAAAGCAAAGAACTTATTTGGTTTTGCTCAGTTAAATAGTTCAATTTATCTTTCAAATGTATATATATACATCCTACATGCTAGTCAATTATCCAATATAGAATTCATGATAGTTTTCCTATTATTATTCGAAACGAAAAAAACATAATGAATCACAAATAAAATCTACAAGTGAATGGCAAAATGAAGCTTTGAAGGTTTAGATTGTTACTCCTTTTGTGACATTTCCTTACTTTAAATTTGTGCTAAAATAAAGTTACATATATTATGGTGTCTTTTTTTTCTAATGCGGTATAAAAAAGTAAGAATTTAGCTAGAAATTTTTTTTACAGAGAGAAATAATTTTCTTTCATAATATAGAGTATAATGTCATGAAAAATAACTAAATAATAATTAAACTTCCTTCTTATAAATAACAGTTTACCTAATCAAATCCTAACGAAATATGTGTACCCAAATATTACTTATTTTTAAATGAATGGTGCCAGCATTTAAAACTTGAAAAATGCATTACAATATTCAAATAAGTTTGTTCAATATACACTCAGGAACATCGAAAATAGCGACCCAAGAAGAAAGTATCGGATTGAAATGAAATTTAATACACATAATGACACAGATGAGAGATTCACTTGATCTCAAAAACAAGGCAATTAAACGAATACAGGGTGTGCAACGACACAAATACTGGGCAACTTCAATAGCGCGTTGGACCACCTCCAGCTGCAATATATGCCGCCACACGGTCCGGCATTGAGTTGATTAGACACCTTATGTTGTCCTGAGGCAGATGGGTCCACAAATCTTGAACAGCCAACTCTAAATCATGGACAGAGTGACACGATGGCACCTGCCATTTTAGTTGGTTCCACACATGCTCTACAGGGGACAAATCGGGGGAGCGGGCTGGTCATGGAAGAGTCTGAAAATGACGTAGGAAGTCTTGAGCAACTCTTGCTGTATGCGGACGAGCATTATCTTGCTGGAAAATTGCCCCTGGGAGACCATTTAGGAAAGGTCCAACATGGGGTCGAAGAATATCATCAACGTAACGTTGGCCCATTAAGGTTCCACGCATCACAATTAAAGTGGACCAGCTATCATAGGCTATGGCCCCCAGACCATTACACCAGCTGTGCAAGCAGTGTGATGTAAAACAGTGAAGGAGGAATTGTACTGCTCACCAGGGTGCCTCCACACCCATACACGGTTATTATCTGCCCCCAAAACAAACCGGGATTCATCACTAAACACAACCTTTTGCCAATCTGTGACATTCCACATTGATCTGGCTTGGCACCACTGTAGACGCAGTTGCCGATGTTCCGGTGTTAAAGGGAGTGCACGGAAAGGGCGATTGGATTTAAGATTTGCTTCTGCAAGGTGGCTGGAAATTGTTTGTGGAACAATTGCTACGCCTAAGTCTGCTTGTATCGTTGAATGAGTCACTGTGGGGTCCACAAGTGCTTGCTGCACGATCCTTCGATCCTCTCTCCTCGTGGTCTTCCTGGTCGCTCCAGACCCGGTTTTCCGCGTGTGGGTACCTTCTTGTGTCCACTGCTCACAACAATTTCTAACGGCACACTCCGAACGATCCACCTGGACAGCAACACGGCGCGTCGACCAGCCTGCAGTTTTCATCCCGATGATCAGGCCTCTCTCAAACTCGCTTAACTGTGAGAAATGTCTTCTAGTACGTTTACCTGGCATGTTTCGCTTACCAAAGTCTTCCTACAATCGGCGGGTAATCGTCACGTTTATGAGTCTTCGAATTTGCGCTGGCTTATATAGCACCCTCTTCCTGATTGTAGCGCCACCTCGGCATGTATGAGCATGCGTATTGGCACAAAACTTGGATCATTTGCATATCACATTACGCTGTACTTATTTGCAAAGTTTCGCGATTGTACTTAGCTTCCTTCTTGGGTCGCTATTTTCAATGTTCCTGAGTGTATATAAGTTTCTTGGTTTTATATTCGTAACGATAAACTTAACAAAATCATTAACGCTTTAATTAATGAAATTTAGCTGTTAGGCTGGAAATCTAGATAAATATAGTAGGATCTCTGTTTTACGAACCTATTTTTTGTGAATTTCTCTATTTTGCGAACATTTTCCTGGAACCAAGAACAGAAAAATACTGAAAGGTGAATCTCTATTTAACGAATTTTCCCCATAATGAACTTTTTTTCCGGATTTTTTAAATAGAGGTCAGAAAGTATATCAATATTCGAGGAAACAAAAGCATATCAAGTAAAGCCGAAGCCAAGATTACCATTAAATCACATACATTATTGTAATATCACATTATTTTAATTCCGTTAGACTGCGAGGTATCTTCATAAGTACTAGTTGAGCTTTCCCCACTCAGACCATATGATCCATATAATTCTCAACACTTTCATTTATTCTTATGCTGACATTCACTGACATGGTAATCCCTCTCAAATCCTCCCCTAGTTATTCAGAGCAGTTTCTTATTAATAAAAAAGGCCTATTTGCTTATTTCACGGTTCCTTCCCATGGTGAGGCTCTCACTACAAACTATAGTCCCAGGGATTAGTTAAGAGTGAAAACCTGCTCTATGGTGAAACATGAATCCTTCAACATTTGTTTAAGGTGATTGCCTACCTTGAAAATGTCGTTTTTGGTCTACATAAGGCATTTTTTTTAAATTTCAAATCTTATAGTTTGAACAGTTTTCTTTCCAAAGCAGTTTTTCTTTTTCTTTTACGCGAAATAGAAATAAAGTTATAGTGATTTTAAAAAAACATCATTCTATGCAAAAGGGCGATAAGGTAAAACTTTAAATGCGTTTTTCTCAAAATTATGTTTTCGAAAGAAACTCTTTACCAGATACATGATATCTCAAGAATCAAACCAGATAACGTTTTGAAATTTTGTGAGGATGTTTATTATACTATTTTTCGTAAAGTGGATTATACATTTTGTTGTAGGTTAAATATTTTTGTCATTTTGGGTAGTTTTTATAAAGAAAAAACTTTAAAAATATCAAAATGTTCATACTATTATGTATAATTGACTGTAATTTTTTTGTATTTTAATATTTCTCTTAGATTTTGGTTCATTTTGAAGAGCACCGTACTATATGTATGTTGTGTATAAAGAAAATTATGATAATTGTATTAGAAATTTTCATACAGTGTTACGCGTTTTAGTAAAAATTTGGTAAAATTTCCTTGAGAACAACCCATTTTTCTAAAAGTACAATATTTATTTAAAAAGTTTTATGTATTTATTAATTTTTTTATTTTTCTTCCTAAAAACACTCAATTTGTTTCAAAAATTTGTTTTTATAAAAAAAATGGGTCCGAAAGTAGGCAGTCACCTTAAAGAGGAATTTGTGGAAGACACTATAAGTGGTGCACCAGTTAACTGCAACTGTTTTCTGTTCTTCTACCTTAATGACTATTACCTAAGACACCTCTGAATAAAATGATATGCACTATTATTATTATTTTGGTTGTTTATTATATTTTCCCAATTGTTAATTTAAAGTCATCTACAACGACCAATACTTAACTTTCTTGATGCTTTGGAATGCCAAGAAAAGGTTTTAGCGTTACACCATGAGTAATTAATTAAGAAATGGTATGGTATTATCATCCTTAAATAATTTAAGGGTTTTTTTGTAAACTTTGACGAGTTCCTGTTTTTGGAGTACAGTTAAATTAAAGTGAACCCAATGGTAAAATAATTTTGTCTGTTCTCTCTTCTTCATGAATAATTTTACGTATAGTGGTGGAGCCGATGTAAAATTCCCTTTGTATCATTTGGAAAGGAACACAGTTTACATTCGTTTTACCGAGATTTTCGAATGGCCGACATGATTTTGATTACTACATCTGATAAAAGTCTTCCTGTGTTTTTTTTCCTTCTGAAGAAAATTTTGACCTCTATGAAATTCTTTAAAACTTTTCAATACAATTGCACTAATCCTTTAAATATTATAACTTTATTTACATATTTTAATTGAAAAAAAGCTAAAAACATTCTTCTTGATTTGGACACACTTTAAAATCATCTAAAATCCATAAGAGGATGGTACTCGTGAGTGAAATGGATTTTCTTTTCTTTCAAAAATTAAATTTTACTGGGTCTAAATTGGGTTTGATCAATAAAAATATATATTTTATCGTCTATGGAAATAAAATATTTCATATTTAGATACGTGATCAATAATTGTTCTATAACGCTCATCGTTTAGCCATTTTTAGAAAACCTTCTCCGGCAATTTTCTCGTGTACAAAGATATAAGTTCATTGTTTTCATTTTTAATTAAGTAAAAAGGGAAATTTTTACCCCTATGATGTATATATATACATATAAAATCCAGTATAATATATATAGTTGTAAACCTAAGTATATATATATATCGAAAAATAATTTTTCACTTTTATCTGTAATTAAGAAGAGAAAAAAATTAAATGACTTCATTTTAATTAAAACTTTTTTAAAAAACTGGATATCAATAAGAAAACAAAACTGGATGTGTTTATCTAATCTCTAATTTGCTGGAACTAAGTTCTAGTAAAGAAAAAAATGTAGGAAGATGAGTATGAAGAAAGAACCAAAATACCGTATGAAATGAGATATTTTCTTTCGTTTCAAACACAAAACTCTAAAAATCACTACGATTTGTAGAGAGAAGTGATGAAAGCATTTTAGTATACCAATTGATTTAAACACACGTTGCATATAAAACTGTGCCTCTCAATCATATTTTATTTTTTCTCAACCTAATTTGGATAACAAACTTTTAAATTTCTTTAAAACTACTCATCTATATAATACTCTTTGATTTACAACAAAAAAAAGATTCTTCACTCTTTTTTTGTATATCGCTTACATAATAAAGGGTGTTTTTTTAGAGGCATAGAACTTTAAATTGCAATAAAACAACGATGTATTATTCGATTGACATGAATTTTTTTTTATTCGAAAGATAATCTTGTGACATTACATTTTAAATGTGATCAAGGAAGGCGTAGATTCGTCGAATGGGCCCAAAACGAGATTGCCGTTGTTCCCGATTTTCATAAGCGAATTTTGTTTAGCGATGAAGCGCACTTCTGGTTGAATGGCTACGTCAACAAACAAAACTGCCGCATTTGGAGTGAATCCACAAGTGTATGTCGAAACACCGTTACATCCAGAAAAACTGACTGTTTGGTGCGCTTTATGGGCTGGTGGAATCCTTCTTCAAAAACGATGAAGGCCACAACGTTACAGTCAATGGTGATCGGTATAGAGCCATGATTACTAACTTTTTCATTCCTGAATTGAACAATCATGATGTCCAGGCGCTGTGGTTCCAACAAGATGGCGCAACATGTCACACAGCTCGTGCCACAATCGATTTATTGAAAGACACGTTTGGTGACCGCCTAATTTCACGTTTTGGACCTGTGAATTGGCCTCCAAGATCTTGTGATTTCACACCGCTAGACTATTTTCTGTGGGGCCATGTAAAGTCATTGGTCTATGCGGATAATCCACAATCGCTTGACCATTTGGAAGACAACATTCGCCGTGTTATTGCCGATATACGGCCACAAATGTTGGAAAAAGTCATCGAAAATTGGACGTCCAGATTGGACTACATCCGAGCTAGCCGTGGCAGTCCTATGCCAGAAATCATATTTAAAATGTAATGCCTCAAGATTATCTTTCGAATAAAAAAAATTCATGTCATTCGAATAATACATCGTTGTTTTATTGCAATTTAAAGTTCTATACCTCTAAAAAAACACTCTTTACAAAAGCGACAAGAGAATAATTTCTTTTTCTAAAAAAACATTTCGAAGCCAGAGCAATAAGTCTTCCAATTTTTTATATATATATATATTAAAAGAAAATTACCCTAAAGACCCAAATTAAAGAAATTGTTCCTAAATTAGATTCAGCAGGCAATTTGCATGATCGGGGGGAGTGGAGGAGGAACTAACCGTTTCACTCTATGGTAACCCTGACCTACAGCACCGCATAATCTTGTCCTTTTGATTCAGCTGCTCCACGAGATGATGCAAATGCAATTGAAATAGAACACCTGCTGAAGGTCAGGACAGGAAGAAAGATGCGTGATTTAACCCTTTCCTAACTATCACTTTCACTCGCGTCATCTGCGGCATGTGCAGTCCCACCTTTCTCCGCTCACACGCGATTTGAAGCAGTGCGCGCGTGGAAGGTGCGTGCGCCGCTGCCTTTGATCAAATTACAGCTGCCGACTCGAGATAACCCCCCTCCCCCTTCTTTTTATTTGGTATTATTTTTGATTTTTATTTCATCATCATCGTCATTATTATTTTTCTTTCTTGGTGATTACTTTTAACAAGTGGTTTTTTTTTGTTTTTGTCAGCGATTCAAAGAGTTTATATGGATGGGCGGCTCGGAACGTAAATTAATCTTGAAGCGAAAAAATACGTTCTTAAAATTCCGTTCACGTTTAGTTTTTTTTTTTTTTTTTGGCTTTGTATTAATTTGAGATAATTTTAATTGAGAGCTTAGTTATAGAGTGTCTGCATTGAATTGATGTCTCTCCAGTATTAGACTAGAAGCTATTGAAGATGGACTTAATAATTCTGATTTACGTTCAAAAATAATAAGAGACCCATCGTGTAGAGAGGCTGATTAACGTATAATCCGAAGAGACTACGGCCCTAGTTGGTGGTGTGGAAGTTTGGGGAGTATGGTACCAGCTCAAGTTTCCTCTTGGTCACTTGTTTGAGGTTTAAAATTACAAGGTTTGTTGCAGGTATTACTCGTGTTGCTTTCATATTCAATATAATTCGACAATTAAATAATCAATCAATTAAAATAGACAGAATACCCGAGAATACCTACATTTTATTCTTTAACTTTCCATGCCACGATACTTGAGGATTTAGAAATTTGGCTGTTTTCGCAACTCGAAGCTTTCACTCTCTTAGGCAACATTATTTGATCGACTTTGAACCTAAATCAACGATTCAGTAATCTAAATGCAAGTTCAAAGCTTGAATAAGAAAGACCTATTTGTAGCCAGTTGCTAATTATAACAGATTAATAAAATAAGGATAAATTAATATTAAGTAAAACTAAAATTTTATTTAAAGAATTAAAATTCATATTTTTTGTAATTATACATGCACATATATATGCATTCATATATATATATATATATGAATATATATATATATATATATATATATATATATATATATATATATATATATATATATATATATATATGAATGAATATATATATATACATATGAATGTATATATATATATATATATATATATATATATACAGTGAGAGAGAGAGAGAGACCTCTATATAACGAAGTCGCTAAATCCCGAAAAAATTTCATTATATAGAGGTTCATCGTTCAACATACTTTATAAACCAATAAAATAAATTTTACATTCATAAACGCTATATATTAAAAAAAAAGTAATTATCCACTCCCTTTTGTAAATTAATATCTATTTTTTATATATATCTTACTCCTCAAAAAAGCAAGAAAGAAAAACTGCAAAAAAGAATATCGAGGAACACAATGTATTTTCAACATTTAGAAAAATAAAGTTTTATATTAAAATTAATGAATTTTAAGGACAGTTTCTGATTTAAAGCATACAAGTAATTTTAAACATACATTATTTTCTAACTATATATTGGATGCTTTATTTTTCAAATACTAGTTCAAGAACACGAGGGTGACAGGGGATGTAGAAGATGTTTCTAGTGAGCTGGACAATGGGGGTTAAGGGTTGCATGGATTAAACCACCAGAATTTTATTACTCTCAGCGAGTTAGGCACCAAAGTGCAAGATTTATGACCACCCTAAAATGCGTTAAAAGAGAAAATAACTTGAAATGTACAGAAATACTTTAAAAATTGGGAGAACAAAAATTGAATCCCAAGAGAAAATAATTCGCTAGATAGAAAATGCACTTCGTTATTGGGAGGTTATTTTATGAAGAAAATCCTGAAATGTTCTTGGTTCTAGGAAAAAGATCGCTATATAGAAAAATTCGCAATATAGAGGTTCGAAATATGGAGGTTCGACTCTATATATATCTATACATATAACTGGCGTTGCTAGTCCTTTGAGTTGGCTCTGTTTCAAAATTCCTTAGCGATCTTTTTTTTAGAAAGTAAATCAAAATGATTGCATTAATAAAACTTATTTGGAAGTGTTAAAATGTTACACATTTTGGGGCCCCTGTAATATTGATAAGGCGGTAGCTACACCTTGATACATATACACATACACACATATACATTAATAAATTTCAACAAATTTTATAATAAAACTTTCCTAAGTTAAGAATTTTGAATGTTATATTAAGTGCTAAGAGAGAGAGAGAGAATGGTTAGTTTTTCAAGTTGATTTTAATGTTTTGATCATAATATTCTTCATTTACAATCATCAAAATCTCGAAAAAGTGTCATTTTTACTTTCATATACATAGCAGCAAATTCTATGCATTTTTCTCACTGTCCGCTTAATCATATATAATTCTAGTTAAATTAAATTATGTAATACGTCTATATATATCAAGAATTCTAGTTGTAGTGAAATAATTTGTGAGTTGATGTAGTTACACATATTGCTTTTATGTTGAATTTTAAGGTAATTGCGCGTATATCAAAGTGTTCCCAAATCTGAAATGTGTGGTTTATAATTAAAGATGATTTAACGTTCTCTTAATCTTTGTCATTTCTGTTTGTTTATATCTGTGTACTTGTATGTATAAATAAAAAATTTATACATAAATTATTATACAAATAATTATTATCATAAAAGATTGTCCATTTTTTATAGAAATCGTTTTAAATTTACTTTAGTATCGATTTGCAAAATTGTAACAAAATTTCAATATAATTTCCTTTCCTGTATATTAATTATTATTAAAAATATTTTGATTGAAATTATTTATTTTAGTTTAAAAAATAATATTGATTACATTTATTCAGAAAAATAGTTAAAAACACACTAAAAATTCTCATTAAAGTATAAGTTAAAAATAATTTTTTTTTTTATAAAAAGTTTGCAGATCAGTATTTTAAAATTATTCTTTAAAGCTTTTATTCATTTACAATTTTTACAATATGCATCTTGTGAATTTGAATAAAATTGTTTTGAAAAATTGCTTTCATGAATAATATAACAGTTTATAAATGAAAAAAATAACTATTATTTAATATTTAACTCCATTTTTTTAAATACTATTATCAAATTTTTTTTTGAAGAATTTAATGTAATTTTTAATCCTAATTTTAAAAGGTGGAAATCCGGTTGAAATAATTCTATTACTTTGGCTTTTACACACACATACACTCACACACACATATATGGCTCTAGTACAACGGCCATTAACATAAACATTGAGATGTTAACATTGATGCCGTCGTATTTTTACTAGTGTCGTGCTTTGAGGCTGCATCAGAACTACTTGTGAAGACTCTGAGTGAGTATACCCCTCTCTAAACTCCCCCCAATACCAATGAATGATTAATATTGATGATCAGTATTTAGAAAATTTGAGAAAAAAAAAAGAGATCCTTTCTGAATTTTACTAATTTTCAATAATTATCTTTAATGCAGTGAAATACATTTAACGAGAAAGCGCTTAAGACGAAATATCGGTTAACACAAAATAAAATAACTGCCCCGACCAACTTTTATATATTTTCATGCACTTTCCCTTAAGACGAAACGAAAATCGCTTAACACGAAAAGATTTTCCTACTGGTGAAGGGGATATTGAAACTGAGCCGAAACTTGATGCAATTTTTCAGAAGGTTTCTGTATTATTGGACTGTCCTACTTATCATCGGATGAAATCGGTGTGGTAGATGATGATAATGTGTGTAAATCCCCAATTATAGCAGACAAAGTCATTTTGGAGTTTGTTCAATGCTCAAAAAATATATTTGATGCTAATTCCGACGACGAACATAAAATGAATAATGCAGCTCTTGTTCCTCCGAAATTAGGAACATTATGAAAAGTATGCACAACTATTTAGACGCGCATTCCAATGTTGAAATGAATAACAAAACGGACGACATCGAACAATTTGATGTTAAAAAAGACACTACAAAGAAAATTCATAGATTATTCTCCCAAAACTCCATAAATGTTTTGTTTTTCAAAAAACTTGGAAAAAAATTTCTTATTAGATTTCATTTAAGTTCCCGTAAATATCTTTGTTTCATTGATTTTTGCTAAACACATGCATATATACATAACTATACAAGTAAAATTTACTCTAAAAAGCTTAATTTTGTTCTATAAATGTTTCCTTAAGGGTTTTTTTTTGCAATACTCTTTAACAAGAAAAAATATTTTAGTTCCCTCAGTTTCGTGTTAAACGATTTTCACTGTATTAGTACATTATTGTGCTCTAGTATAGCGTTCATTTTTTGCAGTTTTCAAAAGTTCCAGAATATTATAGTATATATGTGAGAACCACCAGATTTATATTGAGTAAGCAGACGCCACCAAAGGGTCACCAAATTCTATGGATTAAATAACTTAGTAATGTGAATTGAATCTCAATATGTATTTGACTATCAAAATAATATAATCTTTTAACTTTCATTTTAGAAAAACCGAGTTTTTTTTTAAAAAAATATTCATGACTTACTTAAAACCAGAATTTATTTTATTTAATAATATCAGTCAATAAAAACTCACAAACATTTAAACTTGCAATTTAATTGATTCAGTACACTGGTACATTAGTTACTTCTTCAAAGAAGTGCTCAATTTTTAATTTGCCTTTTTTTCGGAAAACTCGTTCTGGATTTGGCTTGAAATACAATGCAAAAAAAATCCTGTTATCTTTATTTCAAGTATATATGAAACAAAAAAAATTTACATTGAATGAATTCCTTTCCATTTCATTTGTGTTCTCACATAAAGTGTAAAACTCGAAAAATAAAACAAAATTCCTCAAAAATATCTTTACTATTCAAAGTCATTCACCTCCATAATCAGCATTAAAACTGTTTCTTTTACAGAACTGATTTATGATTAAATTTCTTGTATTTGTCGTCTTATGATATCAGAAACTGTGAGGATTAAGAAGTCGCAATTTTACGGTCACGTCTTTGAAACTGAAAAACATCTGGAAAATGAGAAGAATCGTAATCAAGTTGATGGTTCTGGTTTAAATAATGAAACATTTTTCTCAAATGACATGATTATCGAATCGTATGCTGTGATCATTCTGAAAGTTTATCATAATATACAATGATTGATTATGTTACGTTTTTTAAATACATTAGCTTAAATTCACAAATCTCGTTTAATAAGAACCATTATTAATGTTTTTTCCAGAACTGATTTGTACTTCTTTAATTCTTATAACGAAAAAGATATCCGATGGCTATTTTACTACAGGTATCTGTCCAACAACATGATGGATATGTTATTAAAATTACCGTGTAGTTGAAACCGCGTATTATACAACACTAACATCCAATAAAAAATAGAAGGATGTGTTCCGAAATTAATCCCGATTTTAATTCAACAGTTTTTATGGGGGATATAAGTATATGTTAAACAAAAAAAACCATTTTTCATATAATTCAAGTTCACTTTGTAAAATTTATATTTCATCATTGATCATAGAGAGGCAAGGGTGTTTTTTAGGTCGAATGAAATATAGTCATTTCATCTGAACTCATATCTTTGTTATGTTTCCCTTTTTATATTTTTTGCCACCTCTAAAAATCTGTTACTTTATTCTGTTTTCTGCCCAATACAAATTCGTAGTAAATTTTGTTGTACATAAAGGTAGGTAATTTTCCAGCTCCCTTTTGAATTTTCGGCTTCTTTCAGCACAAGGATCTTCAGTCAAGAAAAATTTCTTAAGATTTCTTTTTAATTAAATAAGTTATTTCCATAGCCGTTTTAAAGTAAAATTAATAACTTCATAATTTACATCAGAGCTGTTGTCTTTAAAATTTATTTGAATCACTTTTTAGGAAATCATTTCCTCTAAATACGCTTTGCCAATTTTTTTTCAGCTAATTAATTTTGGAAATCCTAAATAGTCACGTACATGAAACCATCGCCCCCCCCGATCGTTTTAGGAAAAATTCTAATATTTCTGTAATCCCATTTTTTGGAGAATCGAGTAAGCTGTCTTCAGCCATTGATCATATTTTTCTGCAACACGCATTCAGAGTTTATTTTTTAGTTCTTTTACCGAAAGCGGCATGATTCTATACAAGCTTTATAAACTTCTTCCAAGCATATATTATACCAATTGATTTTTAATCAATTGTGTCAAAAATCCATTGAAATTACCTACTTATATTGTACATTTTAAAGGTATAAATAATACCTTGATCTAAAGGATGAACCAATTAAGTATTAGTATTAGACGGTGAAAAAACTCTACTATAACATTGAATTCTTTGAGTGGAGCATTATCTAGTAGAAATAATATCTTGAAGTTTTTTTGCTTTAAATCTTTTTTCTAGAATGAAACATTGTTGTCGTGTTATACTAGGATTTTCGTATATTTGTTATCGTATAAGAGAGAAACCATTTTGTATGGAATATTATTATGAAAGAAGAAATGTGTATTTTTAAAGGAGAATATGCTATGTAAATAAGCAATTCTTTTATATAATTCTGCATTATAAAACCTTTTTTCTTATAAAGACATGCATTTACATACGTTTTTGTTTCTGTAATTGGTGTGTATTTAAAGAAACTAAACAATTTTATTGAAAATGAATAAAAATTATGTGATTTTTTTATTCTTATTAAAAAATAGACGTTTTTTCGGCTATTGCATTACTGAAACAAAATCATTGTCAGTAATAAAACTCCTTTTCCAATGTTTTTTCTTTCATTTGATATAATTAATGCTTTTTAACAATAAAATTACTTACAATAACAAATTACTTAACAATAAAATCTTATTTTATAGTCTTTTCTGTCTTTTATTACTATTTATAATTTTTTGTTATTACTACTACTACTACTATTACTATTACTATTACTACTACTATGCTATTATTCCAATAGCTTATCACAGTATTCAAAATAATAAAAAGTTAAATTTTTTTTAATGCAAAAAAGGATTTATTGAAGTATTCTTTATTATTTCTATTTTTGTTCTTATATTTCTAGTAAAATTTCATCTCCTCTTCATTCCATCTTGAATTTATATATATGCTTAACTTAACTTCATTTTATTTTATAATCAAAACTTCTTAACATAAATTAAAGAGGGTGTTTTTGCTTTAACCATAAAAGAATAAAATAGTTCCATACATATTTTTTTCTCTACCCTATTACTAAACAAAAACTTCTATTCTTCAAAAGAAAAAGGAAAAAAATAGCGCAGTTTTGTTTTATTTTCAAAACAATTTCAGTTAAAAAATATAATATATATCCCCTTAGCTTCTGCTCCTAACTGCAACACACCTGCTAATTCCAATAATTTAAACTTGATTTTCCTGAACCCTTTTATTCCTCATTAGTAAGTATTCCATATGATTAAAAGCAAGAATTTTATACCTCCTTCGTGACTGCACTTGGTTATAATTACAAAGCATTTATTGTAAAGACGGTGCTATTTAACACAAGCATCTCCTCAAAATCCGGTTCACAAATTAACATGTTATGTACATCATTTTAGGAGACAAAAATGAAATTAACTTGTCTTGATAAGGAAAGCTTTAAAGGACTCATTATACATAACAGTCTACTCTATATTTATAAGAAAATCTTTGTCTTGTGTTCGTAGGGGAAGAAATTTAACATTAATCTCAAGAAAAATCCCTAAATCATATGGTTGAAAAATGTTTTTTATTCATTAAATTTAGAATGTGTTTTTGGAATAAAATGCAAAAAAGTTTTTTAGTAATCCAACATCAAAATTTTAAAAACATTTTGATTTTTAATTTTATAAATTTTTGTCACGGAAATTAGATTAATAACAAAAGGGTTTGTGAAACTCAAAAGAAATGCTTTGTTTTTTTTAACTAAAATCAGTAGTATTTAAATTCCGCTAGAAAAATTAGGGAATGTAAAAAGTGTCTCAAAAACGGAATAGAAGTGTTTCGGAACAATAATATGCAAATTAGTAAGCTCGAAAGCTTACTTATTAAATAAAATAATCAAGCAAAATAATCAGCTCAAAAACTTATTAAAAAAATAAGTTTCGCTATGCAAAGTGTTTAGCTCAGTTGTATATAGATTTAGAAGAAATGCTTGAAAAAGATATGTAAAACAGGTTTTTTAAATAATATTTTTTGTATTTGTTGTAAAAAATATACATTTAACTGTAATACTTTAAAATTATTCAACTGAATATCTTCATAAAATAATTTTTTGATAGAAACTAGGGCTAAAAAGAACTTAAAAAGTCAAATTTCACAGTTAGAAATCGAAACTTAATATTACGTAAAAAATGACTTTTAATTTAGATCAGTGCTTCATTTGGTTTATATTGATTCACACATTGCGAAAATTATAGATGTTTTACGAAGTTAGAAAAATATGCAAACATAAAATAAAAGAAAAATTCGAAGAGATAAATCACCTTACGGGCATGAAGTTTATAAAAAAAAAACAGTTCTGCACATTTTACTTTCTTACAACACTTAAAAATATTTTTTTTTGTAATTTAAAAACTTTAAATTCTCAAAATATTATCTTGCCACAGATTTCAAAGAATTAGTTTATTATTAGTTGATATTTATTATATTCGACGCTTGCTATCGATTGATACCAAGAATCACATTAAATTTTACTAGAAACAAACAAGAAAAAGATAACCACAAATACTAAGTGATAATCTACTAATATTACAATTGGCCCTATTGGCGAAGGATCTTATAAGTGTAAACCAAGTTCAAATGATGAGGTCGACACCTGAGTTGCAATCCACTCTTTATTATTTTCGCACCACACAAATGTGAGTGGTAACGAGTATTTGTCCCTGGTGTGTGGGGCTAATGCCCATTACAAAATTAAAAAATACAAAATTACAAAATAGAAATTACTAAATACAAAATTACAAAATACAAAATTACAAAATATAAAATAACAAAATGCAAAATTACAAAATACAAAATTACAAAATACAAAATTACAAAATACAAAATACAAAATTACAAAATACAAAATACAAAATTACAAAATACAAAATTACAAAATATAAATTACTAAATACAAAATTACAAAATACGTTACTATAATACAAAAAGCTAGGCACGATCTAGAGACCATGATCACTTGACAAATACAACTACAAGAAATTAGCTAGGTTAATTTTTTTAATTCCTTCCTTAATCTTTTATCATCATCCTAAGTAGCATTCCATTAATGAGAATCCATGAATAATTTATGGAATAATTTATTTTTTGTTTGAGACTTGAGTTTGCACACTACTCTACTAAATTCCACACCATACTAGCATGAGAAATTTGAACACACACTGAGAGATATTATCTAATATCATCAACATCACAGCATGGTGGATCTTAAGTGGAAATAGGAATCGAGGATGCAGTTAGATCAGTGCTTCTCAAACTTTCAACATTTGCGACCCAATATTCAATCAGAATTTCCATCACGCCCCGTTCCATACAATAACAAAGTTTTGAATTCAATAATACTACACTTTGACGCTAAAGCTACGGTACAATTTTAACCTGTTAGTGCCATTGGTGTATATGTACGTCTCGCACAGTTTAAACGTTAATTATCCCGGACATATATATACATCGTTCCAAAGTATGATCTTTTCTGTGCACTGTTATTCATAAAATTATTCCGAAGACTGGAATGCAATGAAAAGATTGTGACAGTGTTTGCGAGAGATTCATTTATTTCAGAGTATTTGCTTATTTTTATTGCTTTTCTTCCATCCCCCAATACATTACATACGCACGCCTACGTGGCATTGGTGAGCAAATCACGTAAATTTTAATCGGCAGTTAAAGAATTGTAAACAGTACAAATTATTAAGATAAATGTAAATTTTTGAACATAATTTTATATTTAAGAAGCCCATGGGGGGTCACTGGGGATTATTAAACTTGTTCTTAACTTAGTATGGTTAAATTAATTATAAAATACACTGTACAGTACTGATACATTTATAAATGTGTTATATCAGTGTAAATATGTGCATTTTACTTTTTATTATATCCGAAAGTTTACTGTGTTTACACTTTCAGCAAATGAATAATTTTTTTTTAAATAATCTTTTGTTTTCGACTTTTCAATATGATCGCACCTCTCTCTTAGAGTTATCACGCCCCCTAGAGAGGTGCACCTCACAGTTTGAGAAACACGCTGGGTTAGACTGAAACATCGTTGGCTGCAATATCATGATCACAACCGTTCGGTTACTATTGCCGTAAACAGACAGTCAGTGGGAAAGAAATGTATAAATAAATAAATTTTATAATGAGCTTTCAGTTCAAATGTTAAAAATGTAAAATGTATCAAAAATATTTCAAATATGTAATTAAAAAAAATTTTAATAAGATTTTAAATTAAAAAAATAATAAATATAATTTTACCCGCCGTCTGAGACTACAAATCCAAACACCGTTCAATATTTCTGAAGAATATTGATATATTCAATATTCTTCATATCAAGAATATATTCAATATTTTTACACTTAAAAAAAGTTTGACTTAGAGTAGAGCAGTTGAATTAGGAAGTAATAGTACAACGAAATATAGGCGATTAATATAGAAAATATACTGCAATAAATACTATTGAAACACAGTTTGCTGCATGAATAAAAGTAAAGCTATCAATGATAAATATGTTCTGTTCGTCCGAAATTAATATTCTAAGACAACTGCTTCCAACAAAAAATTTCAACGAATAAAAATAAAAAAAAATATTTACATATCTGTTTCAAATTATACCATCAAATTTTCCAGGTATGAAATTTGATTAATAGAAACAAAATTACAGTTAATATAAAACCGGATACCTCTCCGTTGATGATGGAGATTAATATCAAAAAGCTGTTAATAACCAATAGCTGTATCTTGGTCTAGACTATTTCTAGATGAGACCATTATTATCTCGTCAGATTTCTTGAAGGGAGGTTGATGAACTGTAAAATGCCTTTCCGAAAACAGTTCCAAATATACCTGGTAGTTAAACTCCGGTGACCCGCTTTAACATTCTAAGAACACATTGCTACGCTAAATCTTGTGAGTATCATTTAAAATAAATGGTAATCATCTAATTCTCCTTAGCCATTAGAAAAAGGAATCAGTTTTCAAAATACTTTACTCAGAAATGTACAGAGAGGTAACTATATATTATGTAGCCATCAATCATCCATAATCTTGTACCTGTTTCAGAATATTCTTTTCCGATGATTAAAAGAAAATAACTTGATGTTCACTGATAAAATCATGAAGAGAACTAGTTTGAAATTAAAATACCATACACTTTGACTATCTCTTACATTTTCTCATATTGTACAACTGTATTTCGAATTGTGACGATTTTCTACATTCATATGATTTCTTATGATAAAGAAACTGTGAGGTTTATACGCATTATATATTTCTTTCAATATTAATATTTTGTCATTTATAACTGACGGATTGCTTTGTTATATTTTTCTCATTTTCCAAAGAGAACATCGTAAAAAACAGCTTCAAGTAATGCACAAGTTTAAATAAAACTTTCTTAGAGTTGAAATGATTTTGCATAAGTTAGACAAGAATGATTTATACCGAAATGATCCTCAACTTGATTTTTTTAACATACTTTTTTAACATTTGTTCTTCAATGGCTCGATAGCCCTGGGTGCGCCCTGGCTTTCTCCAGAAGTTTTCTCTAGGCATCTCAACTTTCGGCAACTGTTTTCCAGTTTTTGACCTTTAAAGTATTTAGGTCTTTTTCACATAGTCAATCCATCTTAATGGGGGTCTGCCTCGAGGTCTATTTCTCATGGGTTTTGCCAGAAAGATTTCCTTGCAGCAACGATCTTCATCCATTCTTGCCAGATGACCAGCCCATTTAAGTCTCTGTAATTTGACAAATTTTACAATATCAGGTTGCTTGTAAATTTCGTAGAGTTCTAAGTTAGATCTTCTTCTGCATGATCCATTCACTTGGATCCCACCAAGAATGCAGCGTAAGATCTTTCTCTCGAAAATTCAAAAAGCTTCCTCATCAAGTAAAGTCAATGGTTAAGTCTCTGATGCATAAGTCAGGACATATCTTATAAGACTTTTAGATTTTTTTTATCTGATTATTGTTATGTAGGTCTTCGTAGTTCTGATCTAAAGGAAAATTGGGTACAAGAAAAAAAAAACGAACTTAAAGAGGATATATTCCCCCCCCCGCTGATATTTTTTAAAATTCTCTACAGTTTTGAGCTTTAATATATACTCTCTCTTTAATTTTAATAAAAACTATATATATATAATTAAAATTATCTGCTATAAAGGGGGATGAATAATCAATAATCATTAAAACTGAAAAAAAAGCCAAAATTGTAAGATATATATAAACCAGTTAGGAGATTTTAGAAAGGATATATTAGAAAATATAAAAATAATAGTATTCATAAAAATATATAAATATATGGATGCTACACAGTATTATAAACATTGTTGATATGTAAATATTTCATGCAGTTAATTTGAAGAGCAAAATATTTGTTACAAATTTAATTTAAGGTAGTAGAATAATATCTGTAAATATGGTGGTAGTAGTAGCTTAGCGGTCATGGTCATGATCACGCGGCCAGTGCATCATGAGTTCGAGTCCTAGTGCCATTGAAGACCCACCGTGTAGAAGGGCTAATGCATGTTAAATCTGTTGAGGCTTAAAGTTTAGCCTTGGCGTGGTATGATAATTCGGAGAAGGGGTGCTAGCTCAGGTGCTATCTTGATCATGGTTGAAAATTACGAGGTCTGTCGCCAACAGCTCTCGTGTTGTTTTATAATGCAACGTTAATAAACATTCCCTCAGTATCTGTAAGCAGGACCGTTTCTATGAAATATATTATGCATGTAACACTTTGAAGAAAAAAGTACAAATATGCAACGTTAATAAACATTTACTCAGTATCTGTAAGCAGGACCGTTTCTATGAAATATAGTATACATGTAACATTTTGAAGAAAAAAGTACAAATATTTCTTCTCAAATCACACATTAAATTTAAGAATTATTGAAAAAAGTGATAGATAAATCTACTTTTTTTGCATAAATAATACATCATAATTCTTGTTTAATCTGTAAACGATTTCTACCCTAACAAAACTGGTCAACAACCTATGTGATTAAGTGCCATGTTAAAGAAAAGTGCTAATAATTATCAAACAGCGACGCATTACTTTTTAAGGAGTTATATAACCGATGAAAAAACTTTGTATACGAGATGAAAGGGAAAAAAAGAAGGGGGGTGGAGAAGACTTAAAAAAGAATAAATTACCTAAAGAACTCATCATTCATTCTCCCCACGCAAAACGAAGTAGTTTGTCACCGTTATTTTCTTGTTCCCGTGAAAATGCTTGAACACACCTTGTAATAAATAACCCACAACATCAAATACGTAGGGTAATGTGTTCGAAGGGAGTTTGAGCTGGCATTTTAGGACAAAGGACTTTTACATGGCGTTCTCTTTGAAGTACAACCCTAGTCTAATGCATCATCCTATACCGTATCACTACTTTGGTTAATCACCGGAATACTAATATGGTTCTACAATAAGTACTGCTGCATACTTAGAACTTTTTGTTTGTTTGTTAGTTTTAGCTGGAAATAATGTTTTTTAATATAATGTCTACATTATTTTGCTACGCACAATTTTAAATTATAATTAGAATAGGCACTAATTATATACTATGTCACGGCACGAAGGTCGAGTGTGTAAGAGGGTTCGAGGAAGCAGCAGACATGATCGTAAAAATAGCTACTTTTAATCTATCTTTAGCACTTTATCAAGTATACAATTTTTTAACTTAACTCTGGGATCAATATGAAATCCTAATCTTTAATCGAATATACAAAACAATTGAAAGTACATATCTGAATTGAAGCCCGATAGCTTGGTCAGCTCCAAGGTTGTTTACTTACACTATATTCCTTGTGGGTTCTCCACCGACTATTAATCTCATGACATGCGACCACCCAGTCACTCTTCATTTATTCTAATACTTGAATTTCGTGCTTAGGTATCATTAATTTACATACTCAACCACAGGCACTAAAATAGTAGTTAAATTTGCTGAAAATTAAGTCATCTCTACGGAAAGCAGCTTCTAAACCAAAATCACAGTTAACGAATATTTTCCCCATGAGGATTAGTTGAAGAACCTGATTAGTACCCGTTACAACTATAAAGAAGCCGTTATCCACCTGCTTCGCAGAGTATTTCACGATGTTGTATGAATATGTACTGCTTATATAAATATATATGTGTTTAATATTTAATTCCTAGCATTATAAGCTTTTAATTGCATTGCAAAAAAGTTTTATAGACATTCTTATGGCCTCCAGATTTAAGAAAAGTGCAGGACTTAAATTTTTTAAATGAAATTATATTTTAAGCTTCCTTAACCACTCCCCCACAGTCAGTTTCCACAAAACTCATTTTTAGTGGATCTCTACTCAACAAAAGAAGCATGATTACCAAATTTAAGGCCTGTAGGTCTAAAAGTTCAAAAAAGAAAAAATTGTTTCACTATAACAACCCCGTAACCCCCTTGGGAGTCAATGTTTGTTTTTAAACAGCCAAACAGTTCTTAAATATCCTTATTTAACAAAAGAAACAGGATTACTAGATTTCAAGTATGTAGGAGAGTCCATTAGTTCAAAAGAATTTTTTATATCTAAAATGCCTGCTTGACCCCTCGCAACTCCCCTTAGGTGTCTATTTCCATAAAACCCGTTCTTCCTGGATCTCTATTAAACAAACGATAGATGCCCACTAATATCGAAGTCTATAAATCTAATAGTTGCGAGTGAGTGAGTGAATATATTAACGCCACACTATTCAGCTACACGAGGGCTTTTGGTAATTTTGAGCCATGGTCAATTGATGAAGACGACACCTAAGCTCTGGCACCCCTCTCCTAGCTTCCACACCACACCAACGGGAGGACATTTGATCCCCGAAATATTTAACGAACATCGGTCCACTCTGCACGACGGAACTTCAGCGGTACAAGGCTCAAACTCTTGACATGCCAGTCATGAGTCCGTTACCTTGAACACTAGACTCTACATGCTTTGAATCTGCATTTGGGTCCAGAATCTGGCAATAATCTATTTATTGCACTCAGATTTAGTGCGGACTCTGCATTTTTAAGTGCAATTTTTAGGTAAGTTACCTCTATCTTGTAATGGATTTAGATATTCTATCCATTATTTTCAATAGGTTTTTGCTGAGTAATTTAAACATAAAAAGAGGAAGGTTAACTGGCCACAAAACGTGTTCAACCCCACTTTTATATAAATTATTTTATATATAAGCTGTCTGAAGTCAACAATGTTTATAATACAGCAGCATCTATTTTTTTTAAATTTCGATTGCTCATGTGTCCTTCATTGTGTGTTTTCTTACTGT
The DNA here is from genome assembly GCA_019973935.1 of Trichonephila clavipes. Classification (NCBI taxonomy): domain Eukaryota; kingdom Metazoa; phylum Arthropoda; class Arachnida; order Araneae; family Nephilidae; genus Trichonephila; species Trichonephila clavipes. Next base: position 44,617 of record BMAU01005463.1, read on the forward strand.
CACTGTGTTTTTCGATTTTGATTGTTGGGTGTTCATCTCTCGTTTGTAGAAAATTAGACTATATACATAGAGAGAGAGAAAGATTTTTTTCCTAAAAATGATTAAAAATGTAGCATTTATTACAAATAAAAACATTTAAAATGGTGTAACACATAATGTACAAGGGGAAAATATATTATACATTTTGAATATGTGTTGCTTTAATTAAAGCAAGCTCTTAGAATTAAACTTTCAGTATTTTTATCCTGGTTATGTTAATACCAATCTATCTAACCTCTCAATATTTTGGTATCATTTTTACCATTTTTTTGTTGTAAGTTAACTTTTCATTGAATTTAAAGTTGGTATGCTTAATATATTAAAAATATGAGGTAAAATAATGATTAAAAGTCTCAGAACTAATTATGAAAAATTAGATTGTATTTTTAAAAGCTTTATTTTTAATTTGCATTAAAAATATTCAGAAGGTTTTTAATGACTGGAATAAAATTCGTTTTTTTATTGTGACAATTTATTTTTCAGTATTGGAACAAAATTCCAATAAATTTTTTGAAAATAATAATTTATAACTACTTTTTTAGCTATCTTTTCATGATTTTTTTAAGTTAATAGTTTAAATTACATCAAAAACTAACTGACATTAAATAGCATTGAAAGAAATATAAATACCAAATTACTAATTTAACGTTTTATTGATATGGGAGTTAGCATGGGTTCCCCGAAACATACCCAGGTTTTCCATGAGTCAAAATAGAAGTTCGAAAATAAAGATATAAAAGTTTATACAAAATAAAATCACGTTCTTTAAGTTTGTCTGACTACCCCGAGATTCCGAACGAGTATCTAATGTCTCACGGGGAGAAAATTAAAAAATAAAAATTTGTCAACTGTAAATCTCACTTTTTTAATAATTTTCTGCAACTTTAATTATAATTAATATGATAAAAGAACACTGTATAAAATGTTTTTATTTATGTATTTCCTAGATTGTAAATATTCTGTTGCTTATGATCCTGGATTCCGCCGAATAATTTTATACTTGTTAGTCTAAAGTTTGCAAAACTAAGTGGAATGGAATGAATTAGATTTAGGCAACAGTGTCAAAAACTATACAAAGAACACCTTTTCATTTTGTAAAAAAAAAAAAAAAAAAAAAAAAAAAAAAACTTACAAAAGAGCATTTTAAAAATAAAGATATTTCGCGACGTGTTGGCAAATAAATAAAGGAATAAAACTAAATAAATAAAATAAAAAAATAAACGAATAATATAAATAAATAAAAAAACTAAATAAATAAAAGATTAAAAACTAAATAAATAAAAGAATAAAAACTAAATAAATAAAAGAATAAAAACTAAATAAATAAAAGAATAAAAACTAAATAAATAAAAGATTAAAAACTAAATAAATAAAAGAATAAAAACTAAATAAATAAAATAATAAACACTAAATAAATAAAAAATAGAGAAACAAATTAACGCAGAATATCAGATGCAATTGCAGATAGCTTCAATGAACCTAAACCTCGACAGTTTGCGTAAAAAAGTGCACATACCAATTACTAAGTATAATATAAGGGTAGGTGACTCCTGGGGCCTAAATTAATGCCATTAATGAATGAATTATATTAATATGTTAAAAATGTTTAATAAAAAATACACCAGTAATTTTTTTTATGTATTATTTTAAAGCAGGGGTGTCGAATACGCGGCCCACCGACTCTTTTTTAAAAAAATTTAAATATCAGATTTTTAAAGTTTTTTTTCATTTTTAAATTTATTTGAGGGGGGAAATTTATATATATATATTAATCTACAATGTATTTGCGTGTTACCTGTTCTTGTTTTAAAATAAATCCTTTTTGATAATGGAAATGTCCTTTAGATTAAAATAGACTTATATTTTATCAAATGGTTACATTTGATTTTACTATAGTAAATTACTTTTTTAATAAATTTCGAATTGCATTATGCATATTATTTACTTTGGATGTTACTCGATTCTCTGTGTGTGCGACTTTTATTTCTCCTCCTCCTCTTATGTTTGGAGTGCCCAAAAAGCAAGAGGCAATCAGAGATGTTTCGTAAAGTTTAAAAAAAATATTCAGGACGGTTATGATAAAGGGCAATGTATACTTAATCGTTCGCGAATGACAGCACAATCAACTTTCAACAATGAGTAACGAAAGATCAATTCAAAAGGAACACCGTAATTTTCAAGAAAATTATAATGTTTTATAAATATTATTATATTATCTATGACTGTATACATGAAAAATAATGAAAACAATAATAATAATTCATTCTGTTTTAAATTTTCACTCCAATAAATGTTTTTTATTTCCAAATCTGATATAAAGGTACATATTTTTATGTGCGCCCGCGAGATTATAATGTTTTTCGAAGTGGCTCGCAAGGTCATTTGGGTTGGCTACCACAGTTTTAAAGTATATCTATAACATGTTGATCTACTTTAAATATTATTCTGAAAACATAGATGAATATTACGATATAGTGATACATATAAAATGTTTTCATTTTAGAAAGTTATTGTTAACAGAATTAGCATGAATTATATATAAGAGTTTTACATATATTCTTCAAAATTTTCCTTAAAAAAAATTCGTATTCCTTAGAAAATATACCTATTTCTTTAAAATCAAGCACAATTACTGAGCAATTTTTTTTACATATTTTTTAAAAACTGGAACTGTACAAAAACATATTTTTAAACCCTGTTGGAAGTCGAAGGTCTTGCTTTGGGTTCTTACAGTGAACTGAGTCTTTCCTAAGCAACAAATAACACTGTCCAATGACCGTACATAGTGAATCATTACGCACTATGCTTCGCTGAACAAACACATGCCAAAAATGTAGAAAATAATAAAGCAATTCAAGAACAGGTTTTAGATATTCGCCCTTATAATTTAAATTACAAGACATATATTCAGTTCATAAATTGATAATTTTTCTAAAGATAACGCATTTTTAATGTTTTTAATCAATGAACTCTTATGTTTAATGTATTTCTTGATCCTAATGTAATGTAATTAAAGGAAGAGAAATCCACATGATCCCTTGGTTACTGTAACCGCAACGAATTCTATTTTAAGTTAGGTTAATGCTCGGTAAATGTATAAATGACTGTATTAGGATCATCCGGCATTATCCGCAAAATTACTGGAATTTCTAATATCCGATTTCAGATTCTCGTTCACGATCCCAAAAATGACCAGAAAAGTACTTTTCCCGCTTCAATATTTTAGAGGAAAGCTCCTGTCACGGCCCACGTTATAGACAGTCGTCCAGAATTATCCGGCAAAGTTGCGACAATTTCTCGCATCGGATATCAGATTTAGATTGCCAATCTCAAAATACGCCAGGGACCAAGTTTTCACTTTCCAAGGCTTTTAAGGTAAAGCCCTGCTAGGGTGTGTCTAAAATACGGTCGAACGGCATTATCTGGCAAAGTTGCGGGTATTATTGGGATTCAATCCAGAATTCGGATTCCACGCCCCGAAATACTCCAAGCACTAATTTTTCATGCACCTTGGTCGACAAAATCCGCTTCTGCAGGCACACACGCATTCTGACATTTTGCGAATTTTCCCGTTTCCCGGATTCTACGCATTTTCGGCAATAAAAAAATGACTACGCTAAAAATAGAGATAAAAACTATCCTATATTTTAAGTTGAACGAAATGACATACAATATGCAAAATTATGTTAGGATCGGTGAGCAGTTTCGGGGCCCATCGCGGACAAACACTGTGGCACGGGATTTTTATATATAAAGATATATAAATAAATATATAGGGAGAGTGTGAGCTAACAGTAGGAATTGAATGAGTAATGCAATGAAATATGTTGTTCCGTTAAGAATAGCGAAGTCGGAAAACAAAATTAATTCAACAAAATTTTCCCAACTGAAAAAAAATGTTTCAATTAGGGATCCTGTTCTTTAACATTACGCGAAAACAATTTTAATTTCTTCGTCTCACTTTTGTTTCTCATTATCTTTAGTAGCACGGAGTAGACCTCATGAATAAAATTTATGGTATAATTAATTCGTTCTTAGTATTCGATAAACAAATTGTGTTATTCTACTCTCCACGGAGGAGCAAATAGAATTAATATGCTTATATAAACCTTCCCAGCTAGAATTTTCGAAAAATTTTACAGAAAGATAGTAGCTATTTTTATGCTAATACGCAGCTTATAATTGCCTCATTTTTGTTATTTATATATAACTTGAATTAACTAAATAACAGACAATTACGTATTATCTTAAACGTCACATTTAATACGTTTAGATCAATCACAAATTTCTTAGATTATTTATTTGAAATTTACATATCCAAACAGGCCTTTTATTCTCACTGAACAGAATCTATTTTTAAAAATAAAAAAATGATAAGTAATTATGGATATGAAAAAAATTTGAAATAGAGTGCCTAAGAGATTTGTTTGGCATGCTCTTTTTCGTTTTTTTCTTGTACGAATCATTGAGAAAATTATTATTATTATTATTATTATTATTATTTCTATGAAAACGTGTAACTCTGCAGGAATATATAGCTAAAAGGATCTGTTTGGTTTGTCATTTCATTTTTTCATTTCTATTTTTTTATACCGTCTTTTTCATCTCACTTAAAAGCTCAAATTGGCTCAAAATTTCTAAATGTTTTAAGCAGCCTTTATGGCCCACAAATTACATGGGCTCATTAACAAGTATTTCTTCACAAAGCATACAGACATCTTCATTTTAGAATAAAATAATGCTAGATAAGAAAAATAATTAAAGACTTATAAAACACGACACACACACGTATCAATCTAACGTTCCAAAAATGTGTTAAAGAGAAGTGTAATGATTTTAATAAACTTTTAATAAATATTTTATGAAAAACTTTGAAGTTAGAGAACAGCATTTACAGTCGGACCCGAGTTAACGAATCCATAGAGACCAAACAGTTTATTCGTTAATTCGGAGTTACTTGTAATTTCGAGGTAAAAAAAAAACCTGATTTTTTTTTGCACTTACCTTTTGGAAATTTTATAATAAACAACTACGCAAGAAATATCCACCTTTTAGTCAGCAGTTAAGAAATTATTGGCGCAATAATAAGCTCCAATTTGAGTAAATTTGGAAATTTTGGAGATTTGCAATACAACTTGAAACTTTAAAATAGTGACTAATAAATGTTTGAAAATCTTTTTGATTCCTACTTTTTCGACTTTATGCGTCCTTTACATCCTGCTGTATGATGTGTGTTTACATGTATGATGCAGTATGCATCAGTTTTGTTAGAAGTTTCACTTTCAATTTCTGCATCAGAATCACTATTCATCCACAAATTTTTCTGCAAAACAGTATGCATAATAAACCTAATTTCTCTCAAGAAAGAGGGCAAATGATAAAAATTCTTAAAATATCTCATACGTTGTGGTGTGGGATAAGATAAGAAAGGAATTTCCTGTCATATTCAGAACTCACGTGATAGGTTACTCTCGTGACTCATATGTACCTGCAAAGTCTAATAATGGGTTACAGTCTTTCCCGTCAAAATGTGCAGCTTCCAAGAAAAATCTTTTTCTGTTCCGGACAAAAATGATGTAGTTTGAAGGGAAATCCAGTTTTTTCTAATTCAAATTAATAAAAAGAAATTTTCGGCTTTTGAAATAATCTGTCAATGTGGGGTTTATTATTCGATAAATACGGGTTTGGGCTTTAATTTTAAGCGGGGGAAAAGAAAGATTCGCTAAGTAAGGATTCGGTAAATCGGGGTCCAACTGTAATTTGCATAATCTTCCAAAGTAATTTTAATTTTCTGGATTGTATATGTAATACATTCTTTAGCATGTTGAAATAAAAAAAATCCAAGATCTTTAAAAAAAATTCTTAAGGTATCCTTCTACGTTCGGAACCGTGATTTTAAAAAAGCGCATAAATGGATATAATTTTCGGGATATTTAATATCACTCAGATTAGAATACATGCATAAAATTGTTTTAAGGACATTTTGACAATTTTTTTTTATTTAAATACAATATTTTGGCAAAAAATTAACTTAGAATAATCTTTTTCCAAATGTTCTCCTTTTGTGAAAAATGGTTCTATTATAATAATATTTTGCCTGTATATAGCTCAGACCTCTCTACAGAGGCTCAACTAGAATTTTTGAAAATTCACATTATTTTCAGTTACCACCAATTGAAATAATTATTGGCATTTTTTTCTTAAAATTGCTCCCCTCTGTTGTCGTAAAATATGAATAAACCCACTTCTAAGTTATACATTTCAAAAATTCTAGTTGAGCCTCTGTAGAGAGATCTAAGCTATGCACAGGCAAAATATTGTTATAATTGAACCATTTTTCACGAAAGGAGAACATTTGGAAAAAAGATTATTCTAAGTTAATTTTTTGCCAAAATATTGTATTTAAATAAAAAAATTTTGTCAAAATGTCCTTAAAACTTAAAACACTTTTATGCAAATATTCTAATCTAAGTGACAGTAAATATCATGAAAATTATCCATTCATGTGCTTTTGCAAAATCACGGTTTCGAACGTAGTCGGATACCTTAAAAAGCTTAAATATCCTGTAAAATTGTTCACTTCATAGATCAGGGATGGCAAACCAATGGCACGCATGCCATTGATGGTACACTGCACAATATTTTGGGCACGCCATCGATTAAAATGGTTTGTATTTTAGTTCAGAAACTATATTTTTACAAGAAATCCCAAACTTTAAAAAATAATTTCAAAAACTGAGCTGTTCATGAGAAACCAGACAAAGAAAAAGTTTTTGAAGAATTGATTTCCATAACTGAGATTCTTCAATCAAGGAATTTTCAGTGAGATTTTCTCAGTTCAAAGAATTATCAGAAAAAATTTTATTATTAAAACACTCAAATTTATTATGTACCCTGATGTGACTTCATTTGATAAACTTAATTTATTCCAATTCGATTGGTTGGGAAACAGAATTTTTTGCAATACCATCGATTGATTTCTAGTCAATGTCAGTGCTTCAAAAATTTATTGAAACAAGGCAGAAGTTGGAATTGATTGAAAAAGAAAGACTAACAAGTAATATAAGTAAAATTACCAGTAACGAAATTTTGGAAACATTGAATTCGATTCCAGACACATTTAACTGTTTGAAGAAACAGACTCGTGCTATTTTAACTATATTTTCGTCTATCTATGCCTGCGAGTCATTATTTTCAGAGATGAATAACGTTAAAGACTCGCTTCGAAATCGTTTGGCAGATGACTCAAGTTCAGCATGCATTCTGCTAAAAGTAACATCTTACAATCTTAATCTAAGTTATATGCCATCTAATCTGCAAAAACAGAAGTCATACTAATGTTACTTAAATTTAATTACACGTATAACTTAAACATGTACTACTATACAGTGCATAATGTATTTTTTTCGTAGTAAATAAATAATTTCGCGTTATTATTATTTAGTTTTAGTATTTTCCCAATAATCACAAGTAAAAATTATTTGACGGCACGTCTACACTCATTAAACATTTCTTTAGAAAAAATGGCATGTTGCTCCATAAAGGTTCAACCCCCCGTCATATAAAAATATGTGTATATTTTTCATGAGAAGTTTCATTTAAAACCGTAAAGCAGAAACTGTACAAACATTATGGTAATGACAGTCGACAGTTTTTGATTTTTCATTTAATTATCAACTTTAAAATTCTACTTGATACTTAAACAATTTATTTTACAGAAAGAAAGCATACAAAATATTAAGTCAATGTGATTTATTTTACAAGTATGTTAATAAATATATGTCTTTCTTTATTTAAAAAAAATCCTTCTTGAACATTTTATGCAAAGGATTTTGACCTAGCTCAATGTGTCGGCTTAAACACACTGAAAAGAGAAAGAAAAAAATGTACATCCCTGGATAAGTGTATTCATTATTCACGAGTTAGCCAAAGGCTTAATGATAGACAGTTAAAAAAACGCTTATCACGTGCAACAATGACAGTTCTGGAGATATTTTTACATAGCCGTTCGTTTTACGACTTTGAAGAGGCAATGGAATTAGTTTTTAGGTAAAAGAGGATATTTGCCTTGCCTACCTTGAAGAAGAGCTATCTTTAAAACCAGATCGCTTGCCACGTGATGTGTAATGCACGTGACTTGTAATGTATGCTGAATTTTTTATCGCTTTAAATTTTTAAAAAAAGTATATATCCAGTAGCACTTTACGCTGATAAATTTCACCTATTACTTTTTTATGATCATAAGAAATCCCCAATTTTTTGCAACTAAATTTGCTGCAATACTCCTAAGAGATTTTATTTGTAGTATAAATCAATTAATGTAAATATGAAAAAAAAGTGATAATATCAAATATTTTGAACGAGGTTTCTTCCTAGATATTTTATAATTACAATCTATGTAAGAATGAAGTTCTTCTCTAAGTATTTTTTCTCATTCATAATCAGCATAAATCACATTTTTTTGCTTAGCCCGGGTATTCTTTTTTACTTTATTGCGTAGAGTATACGGGGGAGTATGGATGGATATCAAATCAAAGGGCTTAAGATATTTAAAGAATAGGAATTTCAAGATAATAATTATATACATATATATAAAATCATTTAGTTTCCATAGTACTTCCATACTTAACTTGTAAAGTAAAGTGAAAAATATAATGCATTTCTTAAAAAAATCAAAAATAATTTGTATTATCTGTTTTTGCTATTTACCTTTTTTAAAACTTTTAAGACTTTCTTTCTAATAAACATCTTTATAAATAGAGCTTGTAAACTTGAAATATAAGTCTATCCTATCTGTAAAACACGACAGGAACTTTTACCTAAAGAGTTTAAAGTTTGGGAAATATAATTATGTAGAGCTTCTGAAATTCTTTCTTGTCACGAGTTCGAGCCCAGTACCACTAAAGACCCGTCGTGTAGGGCAGCGATGCACGTTAAATCTGTCGAGAGCTGAAACGTGCTCCTGTTGGTGTGGTGTGGTAGTTAGGAGAGGGGGGTGCCAGCTCAGGTGTCGTCCACGTCACTTGACCATGGTTCAAAATTACGTGGTCCGTCGCCAAAAGCCCTCGTGTAGCTGAACAGTGCGACGTTAATATTCAATCAATCAATCTGAAATTCTTTAATATTTAATAACAATTGAAAGTGTTCTTTTTAACTTAATTTTTTGTTGAAAACAATGCTGGCAAATAACCACCGTGCGTGTAATTCATTGCACACTTTTTAACTGAATTATGATCAATCTACGCTTTAAATTGTCTAATGTCTACATTTATTAGGCTAAACGTATTAGAAGAAGGGGAAGTGTAAATATTGTACTTTATCACAAAATTGATGAAATATCTCTTATAATTAAATGGAGAAAGCATAGTATAAATTTTAGAATTTAATTTCAGATGCTCAAATTTCGAATATTGAAACTGTAAACAGAGAATTCATATTTTGCATCAGATGACCAAATTAACTTTGACAGCTGTCCAGTTTCATCAGAGCTGAAGCAATTGTATTGTGTGCTGAAATAGTGCTTATGATATACACGAAGTTGCTTAATTCCTTTGTTTATTAATGATAACGACAGTTATTACAATAAATTTTTGAAGCTACAAAATGAATTAAAATGATAGTACTCAATAGAGAAAAAATAAATTAAAATAGCCATTGTGAGATATTAAAAGGTATTATGATTTTTTTAAGGTATTATGATCTTGAAATTAATTTTAAACCGTTTTGTGTGTGTGAATGAAGAGTTACTATATTCTGTAAAACTCTATAGATTCCATCAAGTAGTGTACTTATCACCTTATCGTATATGAAGTTAATTGCTCATAATATATCGCTAAAAAGTAATTTTCAAAACTAGCAGTGACTATGATATGAAGGATAACACTAGAGATGACACCATTTTTATTTCTGTATAGTAGATGTGATGTACTGATGGCTTGTGTTTGGAAACCATAGAAAATGGTTAATAGTCCCTTTAAACTTTGCTTTTGCAATCTGGACAAAGCTATTTTAAACTTTGCACGCTTGAATGAGAAAATCTATGAATTCATGTTTTTCATTTCCATGAAGTGAAAGACAAACACATGCATCAAAACTGACATGTATTTATTCTACAATTGTAAATACAATTCTTACAAAAGTTCTTAAAAGAAGTGGGTTTTTTAAGAGTAAGTTTTTCCGAGATTTATACGTTAATACCATAAAATACTTTCACGAACAGACCCAAATATAATCTGTTATCATGTTCTCATTAAAATGATCTTGGCAGAGACGTTCGAAGTCGATAATATATAGATATGAATGCTCTCTCTTGTTCTTCTAAGTACAGTCCCGCGTTACTCTCAAATTTTTCTAGGGGAATATCCAGGACATGAACTAAGAATCCTGCACCTAATTTTGCCGTAATTTCTCCCTAGATTTGACCAGCTCTGCATACCTTAAGGTTTATGACTGTCCATGAAGCTCTTAACCCCTAAAACAAAGAAGTTATTTTATTCTTATTAAACTTCTTGGGAAACTCTGTACACAATAGAAGCTTCTTTACTTGAGGGTCAACGAAGACACCAACTTTAATTTTTGCCTGAGACAGCTTAAAAAAGAAATCTTTAAGATATTTGAAAGCTACTAACTCCTTATCAAAAGCTTTAGGAAATTATTTGATTAAGTCCCTGTTTAATGTGAAGTGGAAGTATTAGTACGTTAGTAAGTATTAGTACCTTAGTATTAGTCCCACGTGTTGCAATGTGCATTGGTGTCTCTGTTGTAGCAATACCAAAGATAACAAGGAAAGTTGGCGAAACCACCTTAGGACCCATTAGAAATCACATCACTTTAAAGTAAGCAGTGATTTCCCGTGATTTTTCATCATATTTTAACGCAGCAAGCATTTGATTATGCTGTTGTAGGTATGCTCCTTAAGACAAATTGAGTGAGATAGTGGAAGAGATGGGAATGAATTACTTTTCTGAATATTGTGAAGAAGCGTAGTCCTTAACGCATCTGGGTACAAGAGGCGCCACTCATTTAGACAACAGCTAATTTCAATTACAGTCGAACCTCCATATTACGAGCCTCTATATTGCAAATTTCTCTATATAGCGAATTTTTTCCTGGAACCAAGAACATTTCACGATTTTCTTCGTAAAATAATCTACCAATAGCGAAGTGCATTTTCTATATAACGAGCTTTTTCTCTTGTAAAGGGATTTTTAGCGCATTACAAGAATGTGAGGCGTATTTTGAAACAAAGCAGTTTTTCAAACACATACACAGAAAACTTAAACAAAATTAATAGATTTTATGAATAATTAAAAAAAAAAAATTAAGGACTTCTATAGTAATGTATGTTTAGAATTTTTAGTTATAAAATGATGTTATGTTTAAAATTACTTGTACGCTTTAAATTAGAAAATGTCCTTAAATTCATTAATTTTAATATAAAAATATTTTTTTAGTGTTTAAAATACAGTGAATTTCTTGACATTCTTTTTTCTTGTTTTTCTTGCAGTTTTTCTTTCCTTCCTTTTTTTATGGGTAAAATAACAACATAAATAGATATTAATTTACAAAAAGGTGGGAATAATTACTTTTTTTTAAATATATAGTGTTTATGAATTTAAATTTGTTTTATGTGGTTTCTAAAGTATATTGAAAGATGAACTTCTATATAACAAACTTTCCATATAGCGAATTTTTTTTCGGCATTTAGAGACTTCGTTAAATAGAAGTACAGAAGAAGTACTCTTCAAACAGATCGGTTGCATTATGTCAGGAACAAAGTCTATCTAAACGCTTGAAAAAGTCTAAAAATGTTTGATGATGCTTCCCCTGATCTATGTTTTCTACATGTTCATCCAATAACTTCAACTACATACATCAGAACGCCAAGAGTTTAACAATGGATTTGGTAAGATCAAGCTCTCTTCATAACGTCTTGATTAAGATTTGATGTCAAAAATTTTATAGATTCACATGCTAATAATTTGTAAAATATACGATTGGTATGTATTTACTTATTACTCCGAGCTAGAAATATGGTATTAAGATCACACAGTTCCCTACAAATTTCAAAATTATCGATTATTTTTATGGCCCATATCATTAGGAAGCTTGCTACCAAATTTCAGATCTGATAACAAGTTAGTTCATAAGATATTTGAACTTTTCTGAGCTTAGGTTTTGGTTTCAGTTTCATTTTAAAGCATTTTTCACTCTTAAATTGAATTAATCAAAAATATTTTTGAGTACAATCAACTCTTTCTGTGTGAAATGATTATTAATTTAAATTTTCATTGCTAAAATAATTTCCGCTTGATTATTTTTTGAGTTTTTTGAATTCTCATAGTTACTTAATTTAGATGGATTTCAAGAGCAATTTTTGCTTTAAAAAATAGTTTATTTAACTTAGAAGCCTTATCATTAATTTTTTACTGTTGAGAAAATGCCGCGGCTAAAATGTTCTCAGGTTGCTATGAGGAACAATATTTCGAAGAGATAAAATACTACTGAAAATAATGTATTCGAATCAGCCCTCAGGTGATACTGCAATTAGACTTCTGAATTCAAGTATTGTAATTAAAACCCTGAATATTTCTACGATGTACCTAACTACATTATAGTAAACATATTGCAGCACTATATTTCAGTACTTTAAAGTTGTGCAACAAAAACTCAAACTTGCTAAGCTGCCCCAATTTAGTACAGAAAAAAAATTGAACTTTCTGCACAAAACTGATGGTTTTTAGCTTTAGTTAGTATCATTATTATTTTGTATATAAAGGCTTTGTGTTTCAAAATTCCTGTAAAGATATTAGGTTAAGATTAAGCTGAATAACCTGTCGTCGTAACAAATGCTATCAATATTATGCAAAAATATATTTTGAACTTAAGGTATCCGACTACGTTCGGAATAGTGATTTTGCAAAAGCGTATAAATAAATAATATTTAGTGTCACTTAGATTAGAATAATGTATATAAAATTGTTTTAAGAATAACATTACAATAAAAAATTATTTAAGTACAATATTTTGACAAAAAATTAACATAGATTGACCAATTTTCAAAATATTCCCCTATTGTGAAAAATGCTTCTATTATAATAATATTTCGCCTGTATATAGCTCAGACCTCTGTACAGTGGCTCAACTAGAATTTTTGAAATATATAGCTTAGAAGTGGGTTTATCCATGTTTTACGACAACAGAGGGAAGAAATTTTAAGAAAAAAAACGCCGATAATTATTTCAATTCGTGGCAACTGAAAATAAAGTGAATTTTTCAAAAATCATAGTTGAGCCTCTGTACAGAGGTCTGAGCTATATACAGGCAAAATATTATTACGTTAGAAGCATTTTCCACAAAAGGAGAACATTTTGAAAAAAAGGTTATTCTAAGCTAATTTTTTGCCGAACTATTGTATTTAAATGTTTTTTTTTGTCAAAATGTCCTTAAAATAATTTTATACATGTATTCTAATCTAAGTGACACTAAATATCATGAAAATTATCCATTTATGCACTTTTTTAAAATCACGGTTCCGAACGTAGTCGGATACCTTAAAAAAATGTTTTCAGTCATATTTTTTTAATAAATTTAGTGTTTTAGTATAGAACATGCATTAGAAAATAACATATTAAAAAATAAAGCTACACGGGAATTGTAAGTTTTCATTTTATGCCTTTATAAATTTTAAATGCGCTTTTTTTTCAGATTTTTAATTTTGAAGATATAAGTGTTTTCTAATCTCTGGGACTTTTTTTCTGTTCAAGGTAGAGACTTTAAATTTTTTCTATATACTCCCAAACATATGTTCTATAAAAGTTAAAATGGATTTAGAGGTTTGAAATTTCTATTTATTTTTTTGAACAATGCTAAAATTAATGTTTACAAAATGTTTGTGTTTTTCCCAGGTTTAGCTAGAAAAATAGTTATTAAAAATCAATAAGGTAACATATTTTACAATCCATCCTGACTATTGTTTGCAGTAATCTAAAAAACATAAATCACATAAAATGATTAAAAAATTTAAAAAAAAAACTGAGCATTTTATAAAAGTTTGAAAAACTTCAAAACTTCTTAATTCTTTTTAAATTGTAAAATAATTGCTGGTCAGACTGACTTTTTACTTTCGGAACCAACTTAATAATATGATCTGAATATAAAACATAAATTATTTTTACTCTCTTGCTGTGTCTTCATTTTTTTAAAAAAAAAAATGGTACTGTGTAGTCTTGAACTGCATTGTTCAATATCATTTTAATTTTCGGCTTACTTCCACAGTTTTTTTTTTAGTTATCTCAAATGAAATGAGGTGTCCATATTTTCCCTTGATTCCCAGCAAATATACCGAAATACACTCTGTAGGATTCACACATCTTAATAAACACACCTTTCCATTTTTTTATCAACTTTGTCAGAGCCATAGCAAAATGCATATACTAAGCCTCTGGATCATATTATCATCGTTCATATACTAGGCCTTAGATATGGCATCAGCTTTTGATGCCATATCTAACTAAGTAGCTAGATCTAAACATATGACCTTCAGGATACACGATTTACACTATTACTGCTGGCAGAATACGGAAATCGGTTAATTTCAGTTATATGAAAGAACAATACTGCAGCAGTAGACAATATGAAAACTTTTTATTTCCTTCATTAGTAGTGAGAAAAAAAAGTGTACAGGCAACGGGCTTTATAGAAAAAACAATTTTTGAAAAATACTAGCCATTTTATACTCTTTTAGAGCACAAGAAATTAGTTTATAACAATTTTTACCTGGGAACAGAAAAAGAAGCTGTTACATAGTGTAGCTGATAGTAAATGAAATCCTCAAATGATCATCAGAAGCAAGTGATAATTAAAATGAAAATAAAAATTTATTAACGTGTGTTAATTTTTCCCTCACTTTCTGTGTTTTATATCTTTTAAATAATTATTTTCGAAATATTCTGTTAAAAGTTTTAACCAAAAGTATTAATTATTTTTATTGCGTTAATAAACAATACATTTCTTTTTTATATTCATAAATGCCGTAGAATTGCCTCAATACTTACATTTTCTGGAATTCATATATGAGAAAATATTTTAGCGTTGATGAAAACGCATTCATTCAAAATAGTTTTTCATTTTCTTAAAATAAAAATAGCAACATAATGTATGATAAATTATAAAGATAAGCAAAAACGACTTTATGTTATGGAATTATAGTATATCAGACTAATTCTTACGGAATTTTTATTATTTTCCCCCTTAATAATACGAAATGTAAATTATGATATCTCCCGAAAACATCTTAAAATGATTTGTGACTGGAAAAACCATTAAACATTAACCTGATTATATGAACAATTTAGAATTAGCGAAGGGAAAAAAAATCTAAGTTATTCTTACGATAAATTGTGTGTGATAAAGCTAACAAATTATATTTTGAGTTACAAAAGATTTAAGTTACTTTCTCAAATAAGCAACTAGATAAATCTGATAATACTTTAAGCATTACATATATTTTGACTCCCTTAACTCCCATGAGTAATTTCCTGAGAAATGTAATGATTGTAACAATTTCTTCCCTGTAATAACCATTAACATTATTTGATTTACGATAATAGAAGGGGAGAAATGCTTATCACGATGAGGATTTTGATAGTTCTAAGTGCATAAATATGAAGTCAAGCAGGGGTACTGTGCTGTTGGCAAATAGCCTTTTTTTGCATTTTATAAGCATTGGTTTTCTCGAGAAATTTGAAAGTGAATCTTTCAATGTTTATAAAACTTGATGATCGGTTCTTAATGAACAGGAACACATTTAATGTTTCTAAGTCGGAATAATGGTTATTCAAATACATTAATTGAACTGTTTTGTTAGCTGGAAAGTGCAACGCAATAGAAGTCAATAAGGTAATGGAATAGAAACAATGTCGCATGAAAATATGATGCACATTGTAAAATCCAAATTTTGATAATTGTGTTCTCATTGAGCAACTTATTATTTTGTGTATATTGGAACATAAATATTATTTTTGATGGTTATAAAGTTAAATACACATAAATTCTGCACATAAGGAAACATAATATATCATTAAGTAGACAATTCTTCATGAAGTTATATGTTTGTGAATTTTGTATAGATTAATTTTTCTTTTTGAATTGTAAGAAATTATAGTCTTAATGATCTGTTGCCCCAAATAAGTAATGTATAGATAATCTTTTGTCCTTGAATTGTTTGAATAGTTTCAGCATAATCTTCTTTTATTTAATTTGAAAATAAAAATTAAATCCAGAGCGAGAAATTTCTCAAACATACATATAAGTAATTTTTGCAAATTTTATTTGCAACAGCCTAAAAATTATTTTGCTAGATTAAAACAAAATCATTCTATTACATACTGTATAAACACTTAATTGTACAATTTGCGAAAAGGAATAATTCTTGAGGTTGGTTAAAAAAACTCTTATTGGATTTATCAGGTAATTTTTTTTCTTGTTTTTTTTTTGACAAAGAAATGTATCCGTAAAACACACAGGGTCGCGTGATAACGTTATGTAACCGATGATGCAATGATAATTATTATGGTGAAATTAGCTTTGTAACTTATTTCCAAATGAAAACTGCTTACTACTCCCAGGAAACCGGAACATTGAGGGAAAGAGGAGCAAAATTGCCAAAAGAATAATAATAAATTACCCATCCTGCTGCTAAATCAGGGCAAAATTCCACTAATAAGAGATTTCTGACTGTCAGAACAGATATCTGCCTTGCGAAACTCATCATAGCTGGTGAACATTAATATTCTGAGGAGTTGAGACTGGTCACATCTGCTGGTGTTCGTTGCACCCTAGTGGCTTCTTCTCGAGTTCAAGGTAGCCTGTTGAACTCTTAACGCACCATAAACAACGTCGTTAAACATGCCTGTAAGTGATGGCCGGAATAAATTTTGCATACCAATGACGTTTCAACGCTCGACTGTCTTACCGTATCGACAGGATTCATTCCGGTTTCTTATTTCGGCTTCCCTTTCATACACGTGACACAGATACAGATGCAATACTGTGCACTCTCAAATAACAGCATATGACTGAATGTTACGTAAGAGCATTTATACAACTGTATTGAAATATAAAAGTTCCAAATAAATGTAGAGTGACGTACTGATAAATGTTTAATGCAGAAAGTTTCTTTTACCACTCGTGATCATTACACGCGATTCAAAAGACGACCCAATACACGTGATACAGATACTCACACGCACGAGTCCTAATCAAACGGATAACAGTGATTGACTATTGCATAATTGTATTTGTAGGTCTATAGTAAAATAAGAAATCACGAGATAAAATGAAGAAAAAAAATAGTAAAAAAAAAAAGGAATTGCTGTGTCAGAAGCGGGTTTAGACTCAAAAGGGTGGATTGATAATGATTTTGTTATCAGAAATTCTATAAAAAAAGGATTTAAAAAGATTTAAGAAATGAAAGGTAAGGGGAGGGGGGAGTGTGTGATATTCTTTTTTTATTTATTACTTTGAATATTTTTTTGTATGTATAATGTATAGATTTTTTTTATTCTAAATTGCGGTCAAAATTATTTTTCTTGAAATTTAAAATTTATATTTGAACCTGAAATAAAATATACTTTTCATATTTTATACACATGTTTCATCTTCTTTAAAAAGCTTAAAATCTAATTAATGAACAATATTCTTAATGCTATTTTTAACTCGTTAGTTAAGAAAATATCTATCTAATTAGTTAGGCCCTGGTCAGGAATTATACTTATTGTTGGTTTAAAAGGTCTTAAAACTGATTTCATATCAAAAACTTTAATTTAGCATTTGCCCATTTTTTTATTTGTCAAAAAAATGTCCAGTGTCTATTACTTTGACCCTTTACCTCTACCAACGGTACTTATAAGTACCACTCACTTTAAATTACATAGAATAAACATTTTTACGAATACTCTCACGATACTTAGCAGGAATATTCTTTTAAATCCACTCTTCCAAAATACTATATGGCAGCACAGTTTCTATGATGAGTATTTTAGTGAAGAAGGCGAATAGTTTTATAGCAGAAATTGCGTTTACAGCTGACAGCGTTTTCAGCGGATTGCAAAGATTGACATTTTTGTTCCCAAAAAATAGTTAATGTCAAAAGGTAAGAGTCTTATTTTTTTTTTTTTTGTATGTTAAGGAAGACCTTAGAAAATGATTTGACTATTTATTTTAAGTGAGCAGTGTATATAATCAATTTTACAGTTGAATACCTTTAATTAATTAATTAGATCTAACGGATTAAATTTCCCAAAGTTGAGTATTTTGTTTATGGACATCCCTTAATTTTTGGTGTAGTGATTAAAAAAATATTGCATGAAAAAACTGCAGTAAATCATAATGCGGTAGGTAAAGGGTTAAGATTACTTGAAGACATAAAACATAAAAACAAAATTGAAACATAAATGGATTCGTTTTTTATTATCATTGCATCTTTTTTGAAGCCGCACTTGGGCTATTGGCAATGAACCTTGTATTCTAGATCCATGGTAAATTAATGAGTACGACTCTAGCACTTCATTTTCCCAACTTCCACACTGTCGGGAACTTTTTCTTGATAATGTAAAGAAAGCAATCTTTTGTGGCACCAGGACTCGAACACATGACTCAACAGGATCGGCCACAAGTCCGAAACCTGAAACACTCAGCTACTGCAGTCACAAATAATGAATGGAAACTTTCTTGTATTTTTAAATGTTTGTAAATACATTTGAAAAAATTTCTTTTTAAACCCTGAGGTATCCGACTACGTTTGAAACCCCGTGATTTTAAAAAACGTATAAATTGATAATTTTCATGATATTTAGTGTCACTTAGATTAGAATACATTCATAAAATTGTTTTAAGGACATTATAACAAAAACAATTATTTAAATACACTATTTTGGCAAAAAACCAACATAGAATAACCTTTTTCAAAATGTTCTCCTTTTATAAAAAAATGCTTCTATAATAATAATATTTTGCTTATATGAAGTAAAGACTTCTCCAGAGAGTCTGTGAACTAGAACTTAAGAAAAATTAACATTTTATTTTCAGAGTTACCATCAATTGAAATAATTATTGGCGTTTTTTTTCTAAAAATTTATCCCCTTTGTTGTAGTAAAATACGGATAAATCCGTTTCTAAGTTTTATATATTTCAAAAATTCTAGTTCAACTTCTGTGCTGAGGTCTGAGCCGTATACAGGCAAAATATTATTATAATAGAAGCATTTTCCATAAAAAGAGAATTTTTTGAAAATTGGTCATTCTATGTTCATTTTTTGTCAAAATATTGTACTTAAATAATTTTTTTATTACAATAATATTCTTAAAACAATTTTATATACATTTTCTAATCTAAGTGGCACTAAATATC
This sequence comes from Trichonephila clavipes, assembly GCA_019973935.1. NCBI lineage: Eukaryota > Metazoa > Arthropoda > Arachnida > Araneae > Nephilidae > Trichonephila > Trichonephila clavipes. Next base: position 64,066 of record BMAU01005463.1, read on the forward strand.
ATAAGTACTACCCATTTATACGCTTTTGCAAAACCACGGTTCCGAACGTAGTCGGATACCTTAAATGTTTTGTTTATGTTACTTAATTATTTCTAAGTGTTACTATTTTGTTGTGAATTAAAGCAAAGGTAAGTACGGTACCAGTTACTGGCTATTTAACTTCATAGAAATACTTAACGTTTTCTTCCACATGAAACTTCTATTACCAAAGGTAATATTCGTTTCAAACTCCGTTATGTTCCCAGTAAGTATCAGTTTATAATTATTAATAATAAGAAACATGCACAAATGCCTTTTGTAAGGTAAATTTCATGTTATTTACAAATACATGAGATTTGAGAGAAATTATTTCAATTTAAATGAATGTACTTAGATTTTTTAGAGTTTATTTTTGTTCAAGGGAGGAGTTTGTTAGGCTATTATGCTTCCTTAACACGTATACTCAAAATGCAAGCATGCAGATTTTCTAAGCATGGTATCAGCTGATGGTTAAAACTAGCCTTTCCTACAAAAATAAAAGTAATTATGCATTGAGCTTTATCTTAAAATAATTATGAGAGAGAGAGAGAACCGAAAATTATCTTAAAATAATTACTTTTCAAACGTTATATATATATATATATATATATATATATATATATATAAAATAAATACCTAGCAAAAATCTAAGCAAAATGATCTTTTATTTTTAATCAATTTACACTTTTAGCTGTTTTCATTTCACGCACATTTTCGGCGATTTTAAAACTCCTACTGGATTTGAAATATCGAGTATACTGATCTACTATTTTTTCAAGGGAAAATGAATAGTAAATATAGAAGATCGTGATATATATATATATATATATATATACAAATAGCTATAAAACCTCAGTATAACTATTTAAGATATATAGTAGGAAATATTAGCCACAGTAGTACAATAGCAAGCTCCTGGCCTTAGGAAGCAAGATTGCAGGTTTAAACAAAGTTTTAGGGCTAGCCAACCTTCATCTCTAATTTACCTATACTACTGAGCCATAGGGAAAAGAAGGAATATTATTATATAAATTTAAATATTACAAATAAAATACAACATATATGTATATATATATTGGCCTTATTCAGTGACAGCTCTAGAAATCATAATATGTCTCCATTTTAGTACAAAGACTCTTTTTGTGTCTACGTTTGTGTTGTGTTTCTTGAACTCCGATTTCTTTCTTCTTTTCTTTAGCATTGTAGGTTATACAATTTTTTCACTTGGTATCTTATTTTATTTTACTATACCATATATATATACATCGAGTTAGACTCACTGAACTTATTATAATTATAGATAAAATTAAAATATTTTTAAGTAAAATGCTTTAACCTCTTAACTATGATATATATTTCAGAAAAAATGAACCAAAAATTGAGCATTTTTTGACTGTTTAATTTTGTTCTTTATGTTATTATAAAAGTTTGAAAATGTTTTTTTTATTACAAAAATAAAATTTTAAATACTATAACTACTATATTTATATTTATAATTTTTACATATACATCAAAAAGTAATGGATTACACACACATCTTATTCAATTATAGCAAATTAAACAAAATTTTGAAGCTAAATATAATATAACTAGTATAATATAATATAAAAGCACAACACACCAATATGATTTTCTATTCATATATTTTACAAATCTTTTACAGTATGGTCAGTGGCGCATCGGAGAACATTTGGGCCTCTCTACAAAGTCAGGTTTTGTTCCCCCAAGTTGGATTTTACAAAGAGTAAGTACTTGGCGGCAGCCAGTACTTTGGGGCTCCCTAGAACCCTGGGCCTCTACAATGTGGGGGTTGTAAGGGTGTATGTTACGCCACTGAGTATGATATGTCCCCAAACACGTTACTACACACAAGCCCATATCGCATTCTTCGCAATTAACTCGTGTCTCAAGCCTTTTCACGTTTTACCATTAATATCATCTTTTTGGAAAATAGTGAATTCAGAATCCTAAAGTAGAAACACACTCAGCTTGGGCTTCACAAAATAGAAACGTTAATTTTTCTCCTGCCCGAAGTCAGTTCGTGCATCACAAATACCGCACGTAGTAGTTGCCCAAACTCTATTCGGGCGACACTGGTAAGGGGTTAAAAAAGAGTTAACGAAAATATCGTGTATTTTTCAAGTAAATACATTTTTTTTTCTTTTAATATACATTTTAAATTTTACTAATTTGTTTTGAAATGAATAGAATCGAAATACCTTTAAGAAACTTAGAGAAATGATTTTATATAGATTAATAGCGAAATTATGGCTAAATTCAAGTTTTCCAATCAATTGCGCGAATTTATAAAATGCGCATATTATAACCATATTCGAAGAATAGCAGGATTATGAAAAAGTAGGAAAACATAAAAATAAAGAATTAGAAGTAAAATTACAGTAAACAAATTGTTTTTTTTTTTTAAATGTGTAGGAAGTAAAGGAAGTGTTTTTTTAGAGGTATATAACTTTAAATTGCAATAAAACAACGATGTATTATTCGATTGACATGAATTTATTTTTATTCGAAAGATAATCTTGTGTCATTATATTTTAAATATGATTTCTGGCATAGGACTGCCACGGCTGGCTCGGATGTAGTCCAATCTGGACGTCAATTTTCGATGACTTTTTCCAACATTTGTGGCCGTATATCGGCAATAACACGGCGAATATTTGTCTTCCCAAATGGTCAAGCGTTTGTGGCTTATCCGCATAGACCAATGACTTTACATAGCCGCACAGAAAATAGTCTAGCGGTGTTAAATCACAAGATCTTGGAGGCCACTTCACAGGTCCAAAACGTGAAATTAGGCGGTCACCAAACGCGTCTTTCAATAAATCGATTGTGGCACGAGCTGTGTGACATGTTGCGCCATCTTGTTGGAACCACAGCTCTGGACATCATGATTGTTCAATTCAGGAATGAAAAAGTTAGTAATCATGGCTCTATACCGATCACCATTGACTGTAACGTTGTGGCCTTCATCGTTTTTAAAGAAGGATTCCACCAGCCCATAAAGCGCACCAAACAGTCAGTTTTTCTGGATGTAACAGTGTTTCGACATACACTTGTGGATTAGCTTCACTCCAAATGTGGCAGTTTTGTTTGTTGACGTAGCCATTCAATCAGAAGTGCGCTTCATCGCTAAACAAAATTCGCTTATGAAAATCGGGAACAACGGCAATTTCGTTTTGGGCCCATTCGACGAATCTACGCCTTGCTTGATGATCGTTTTGATGAATTGCCAAACCAAACTGAGAATAAATCACTTGACAGCTGTTAAATCGGTCGCCATCTTGGAAAGTAATGCCAACTTAAACTTCTATACCTGGGAAAAAAACACTCTTTATATCACATTTATTGAAATTCAAAGAAGGACTACCTACTAACCTACTATTAAAACTACAGGAAAAGCGTTATTTGGTTCTACTTAATAAAAAAATCCTATTTCGGGAAGCATACAATGTTATTTTGGGAACGTGCTGTGATTTAAAACTTTTAATTACTGAAAAACGAACGAAGGAAGCTAACAAGAATATTTCCGTAGGTTATAAAATGTGCCGATATATATAATTTTAATAAATATTATTATGTAACGATCATAATAGTCACATTATCTCGAGTCTCTGACTGATACACATCTTACATATTGAATTAGCATTGTGTCGTTAAGCAAAATTAAAACTTATGCATTTAAAAAATATAAGACGCAAGTTTGCATTCACCTGTACTTAAGCTTTGCTTTCTGAGTTATATGTATCTGTCACTTAATCAAGAAATAATGACAGTAATGGCATGTTATGTCCAAAAAGCAATGTAACATTTGGTTTATTATACAAAATTTCACAATTGTTCTTTGAGAAAGCGGTTCCCTCATGCATCAATGAAAATCAGTCAACTTAAGTGTCTCGCGTGTGGTTTCTCATATAGAAATCAGGTCACGTTGAAATGAAAACGAAGGTTTGCCGCCTAGAATTGTCTCGAACATCCGTTTTTAGCACCGTTCGGTTGATTGCTTAATAGATATTTTATTTTTTTTATAGATGTCTGTTGCACCTGCTCACTCTAGTCACATTGCTATTTTTCCCATTAGGAAGTTGTATATAGCTTTTAAATTTTATTAATATTTAAAAACTGTAACTTAAAGTTGCGGAGTTGAGCATAAAAAGTGGCGTGATTGTAACAGCTAATTAATAACTGTTGGAATTATTCCAAATTTGAAAAAATAGGTTGTTTCCAGTAGTGTTTGCACGAACTCCTTTTATAAAATGTAATTTTTAAAAAAATAATAACAGATAAAAATGTTTTTATACAATCGAAATTGTCAATATATGGTAAAATTAAAATTTACATTTATGTATTTTAAAGCTAACAATTAAACCTAAAATATAATCGTAGATTTGTTTTTGCACTGCGTTGCATTTATAAATTTATTTTTGCTTTTTTTCCAAAAAAATTACATGGCTCTCTTTAAATAGTCACTTCATTGTAACTTTTTATTTTCACTATGCTTAAAAATAGGTTCTTATGTTTCTGTATATAAACTCGATAGGCGAAAAAAAAAGCAATGAAATTTAATTTTTAGTTTGTGGAAAAAGAAATTATATATACATATACAAATATGATGAAGATAGGAAAATTGATTGTTTTCTAATTAGCAAATGTTAGTATTATTTTCATGGTAAAAATACCTTTTAAGCCTTTAGATTTTTAATTGTCTATGATCAGTCACTATATGGAAGAAATAAACAAGTCTAAAACATTTTTTTGCAGTTTTATTAGTTTGTAACGAATCTATACGGCACTTTATCACTAATACTCTTGAGCGTCTTTGGGGATTGTAAATTCGCGTATATTTCCAACCAGCTCTAATAGGAGGAAACGGGATATGCAAATGAATCAAAGTATATAAGGAGAGTGTTGTAGGTTAGAGAAGAAGGCTATTGAGCCAAGAGATACATAGACGGAGTGCTAAGAATATTCAAGTTGATTGTGTGATTAGTTTCTAGCTGATTATCAGGCAGCGATCTACATTCGGAAAGTTGAGCCGACTAGAAAGGAGTAAAGTAGTAAAAGTCAGGGGATATTTAAACTTCATTTATCGGATAATAAGAGTAAATAAATAATAGAGTTAGAGTAAAGTTAATGATTGCTAGTAATTCAAATTTCATATATCTCTCGGTCCTCTTAATCCGGTAAACCCATTCGATATTGAGTTTAATAGATGATTAGTATCATATTTCGTGATTTAATTTAATAGTAAAGTTTAATCCCATTGACGTAGACATATTGATTCATATTTATATTTAGAAGGTTGATAATTGATTCAAGTGATTAAAAATTATTTGTTATTGTAAAAATGTCGTCTGGTAATTTTTTGCCTCAATTCAATCTTGGTGTCCAGGGTGGAACCCAGGGGGTTTCCATAAATTGACGTTTTGCAGTCTCATTAGTTTAGTTGACGCTTTTACTCTGTATAAAACGGCAACACTTGATGTCTTCAGCTTTAATTATTCTTTAGTTTGACTTTTTCAAGGTACACAGGTCCTGTGTTACCTAATTAAACTAAAATGTATTCAATTCCAACACTCTAAATGCTCTGAACATTTAAGAACTATTTCGGAGCTTTGGTCCCTACGTGTTTATAAAATAGAAACCCCTTGCCGCTATGAAATAGTACTATATACGCCTCTGCCACCTCCCCCCCCCTCATACATAAAAATTATTCTTTGAAAAGAAATATAAGATGATTCGAATACATTAAAATGGATTCAGATTATAAATACACTGCTGGTCACAGTAAATGCAGAAAGACAAGAGATAGCACAACGAAAATTTATTTTGTAGATAATATGTTGACCAAGTATCAAAAATTATTACATTTATAGACTTCTGTGAAGTGTGGTTCCTGCCAGAATCTGTAGCCAGAGTAGCCACCATTGTTGGAGATACCGCTGTCACACGCCTCGGCATTGATTCAAAGAGACTTTGGATGTGTTCTTGGGGTACAGCATACCAAGCAGCTTCCACACGTTACCAAAGTTGATCTGGTGTTGCAGCTGGGGGTGTAATCTGGGTCAATCGTTGAGCAACCATGGACCACATGTTTTCTATCGGTGAAAGATCTGGAGAGCGAGCCGGCCAGGGTAGCAGTTCAATCTGGTGATTGACGAAGAACCTTTGAACAATGCGTGTCACCTGTGGTCGCGCCTTATCATGTTGAAATATGGCTGTGGCCAAGCCCTGAAGGTAAGGAAGGACAACTGGCTCCAACACCTCGGAGATGTAGCGTTGGTTGTTTAAAGTACCGGCAATGCGTACTAGAGGATTGCGAGAGTGATTTCCAATACCGCCTCATAACATAATAACCGGTGCAGGACCAGTGTGGCGGTGCATAACACAGCTGTTCAGCATCCTCTCTCCACGGTGTCTTCAGACTTGAATCCGACCATCGTGGTGTTGCAGACAGATGCGTGACTCGTCAGTAAAGACAACTTCATTCCATTCTGCCGCCCACATCCTTCTTTCATCGCACCATTGGCGGCGAAGACGTCTGCGGTTCTGCGTCAAGGGTAGACCAAGCAATGGACGTCTTGCGGACAGTCCACTCTGCTGTAAACGGCGTCGAATGGTACGAGCAGACACTGAATGATGCGTTACAGACTCAATGTGCTGTGCTATGGTTCGTGATGACTGAGCGATCCGTCACTGCCGTGCGCACAATTTGCCTTCCCTCACGTGAAGTGTTGCACTGAGGTGGATGTGATCGACCACGTCGGTCCGTCGTACCCTCCTGCATCCAACGGTCACATATCCGCATTACAGTTGTTTGGTTTCGTCCAACACGACTACCGATTTTCCTGAAAGATAATGCACAATATATCTTGGTAGGCCACTGTCCTTCCTCTGTCGAACTCGGATACTTGATCAAAAGCTGATCGCTGTTTTCTACGAGACATAACTGATCGTTTTTTTTTAAAAACCACAAGAAAAACACAATTGCCGAACTTGAAATCGTCGAAATCTCCAAGTCTTAAATAGCGCTTTGAAGAGGCACCACAGGCGCGCGTGATGGGTGTCTGCGCTGAAATTCTAATCATTTGCATACCCCTCACCTCCGCTAATGCATGTTGTAAATTTCATGTTATTTGCATACTTCCTTCAGGGTGGGCAGCAGTGTAGTAATTTTAGACTAATAGTCCTTTTTTTTTAGATAACGAAGCAAGATTTCTTTCCCCAAAATAAAAAAAAATGATTTGCCAGGAAACGAAAGCAGAAATTAAGGAGAAAAAATCCCAATTTTCGATTACTATTGAATTGAAAAAAATGAAAGCCCTATCCTTACGGGATCGCTGACCTGGTTCTTACCTTAAAGGACCTCTTGGAGTCATAGAAAGAAAAAGACCTTGATTTTGAAAAAGTCTTTCTCAATATATAATCAGAAAGGTCAATGTATTAACTCTAAGGAAAGACTTTAGCCGCCAGGTGAAAGTGTTTCCTTTTTTTTTTCTTAATTGAGAGGGAAAAAAGAACAAGCAGAAGTCAACGTACGGGACGGGACTACTTTAAAAACACCAGTTGCGAAATTTTTTCTTTACGGTACCATTTTTTTATTTTTCTTCCTTTTAACCCAGCCAAACACCAAAGGGAATTCCGGTTTCAAGGTGTGATATAAGATATTCTGTTGAAACTTTTTATAGATGCGACCTCTCCAACATTCCTCTTGCGAAAAATTTAATTCCCGAAGTTAACAAGGATATCAGTTAATAGCATTCAAAATGCTTAATTAAGAGGAGAAACTAGGCAAATTATGGGGAAAAAATGTCTTAAAAACTGTGGACATAAACATATTTTAATTAGGATCTCTCTCTCTCTTCCAGGTGAGATTTAAAAAAAATAAATGAAAGCTGAAACATTTAGTTCACACTGTAATAATTTAACTTTAATTTAGATCAGGGGTGTCCAACACGCGACCCGTCGACTCTTTTAAATATTTTAAACATCAGGTTTTTAAAGGTTTTTCATTTTGAAATTTAATTGAAGAGAAATTTATATATATATATATATATATATATATATATATATATATATATATATATACAGTACAGTCCCGTTAATCCGAACACGGCTAATCCGAACATCCGGTTAATCCGAACGGCTCCGCGGAAAAATTTTATAATTTTAAGGACGAAAAAAAAAAATCGGTGAATATTTCAATATAAAACAGTATAAACCTTAATTCAAAACAGTTCTTTATTTAATATTCACGCACTGTACATCAAGTTATGGTACAAATTTTAAAATGGAATAAACTACAGAACAGAACCACTAATGTTTAGTATGAAAAATTGTACAACATAACCCGTACTCCCAGTTCAAATAGTGATTTCGCTGTTACTCCGGCTAATCCGAACAATTACGTAATCCGAACAGGGGTCGGTCCGATATTGTTCGGATTATCGGGACTGTACTGTATATAAATCTACAGTGGTATTTGCTTGTTACCTGCTCTTGTTTTCAAATAAATCCTTTTTGATAACAGAAATGTCCTTTAGATTAAAATAGATTTATATTTTATCAAACACAGTTATATTTGATTTTACTATAACAAATTACTTTTTTAATAAATTCCGAATCGCATTATGCATATCATTTACTATGGATGGTACATGATTCTCTGTGAGTGCGGCTTTCATTTCTCCTCCTCCTTTTCTGTTTGGAGTGCCCTAAGAATGCAAAAGGCAGTCAGAGATGTTTTTTAAAGTTTAAAAAAATATTCACAGTACGGTTAAGATAAAGGGCAATGTATACTTAATCGTTTGAGAATGACAACACAATCATATTTTTGCAATGAGTAACGAAAGATCAATTCAAAAGCAACACCTTAATTTTCAGGAAAATGGTAACACACACACTGTAATATTTTAAACATTATTTGATCATTGTATTATTCTACTATATAAAAATAATTATATTATTATTGTCTGTAGACATGAAAAATAATAATAATTCATTCCGTATTAAATTTTCACTCCAATAAATATTTTTTTGTATCCTAATCTGCCATAAGGTACATAATTTTCTGTGCGGCCCGCGAGATTATAATGTTTTTCTGAAGTGGCCCGCCAAGGTCATTTGGGTTGGACACCCCTGATTTAGATAGAAGGATAAATATGAAGAAAATTTGGTTCTGGAACATTGTTAAAGGAAATTTTCTGAATAGAAAATTTTATATTTAGTAAATAGAGTTAACATAATTTTTAAGAAAATTAAAACTTCCACTGAATGGATTCGGAGGTTGACTTTTTTTATGAATCTGTATTTCATTCCCTACAAAAAATTTATTTGAGAGGCGCAACTAAAGTAAATTATTTATAAGCATGTATATGAGAGCACATACATACTCTCGCACTCACACTCTCTCTCTCTTTTTCACACTCTCTCGCCCTCTCTTTCTCTCTCTTTCTCACTCCCTCTCTATTACTCAATCTCGCTCTCATTCTCTTTCTTTCTCACTCTCACACACTCTCTCCCTCACTCTCTATCTTACACACAGATGTATATATATTTATTTTTTATCAACAAACTTTCGGGTGACCAAGTGGGGTCATAAAATAACCCCAATGTGAGTTTCTGATGACTTTTCAATTTTTTATAAAAACTCTAATACTTTAAGAATTTTATAACTGAGTCATACTGTTTTATTGTGAATTCTGAAACTATAATTTCCCTTCGAAAAAAAAATAAATACATAAATATTATATTTTGATTTGGGATTGTTAAATGACCTCACTTGTAATGTATTAATTAATTAAAAAATGTAGAATTGCTATCGATTTACTCGCGAAAATCCTGACAATATAATAGCAAGAACAAAATGTCATGGGTACAACAATGAATGAATGAGTGAGTGAATATTAACGTCGCACTGTTCAGCTACACGAGGGCTTTTGGCGACGGACCACGTAATTTTGAACCATGGTCAAGTGACGTGGACGACACCTGCGCTGGCACCACTTCTTCTAACTACCACACCCCACCTACGGGAGGACGTTTCAACTCTCGATAGATTAACGGGCATCGCTGCCCTACACGGCGGGTCTTTAATGGTACTGGGCTCGAACTTATGACATCCCTGTCATGATCCGATACCTTGACCACTGGGCTACCGCAGCCCCCATACAACAACGAAAATATTTTAAGTTCAATCAAGCAGATTTGTATTCGAATTCATAATCCTAATGTAAATTAATCGGCAATTTTTTTTACTACATTATATTGTAATTTCTATTTTTTTCTCTCTCTGTAACTGAAACTATTATATCTATTATTAAATTATTTTAAAAGCAGATTTTTGGATGTTTTTTTTTATTTTTTGTATTTATTCAAATCTAAGCCTTATACCGAAGCCTTAACACGTTTTTGTGAAAAAATTTAAAAAAATGTTATAAAAAGGTTTATCAATATCCGATGTTTATAAATTTTTTAAAAAAATTGATGAGAACTAATTTGAAGTGAATAGTAAAGTTATTTTACCAGTATTAAAAAAAAAATACTTTCTTGGACCCATGTAATTGCTCAAACCTTCAGTATCATGGCCTATTCAACGAATTTTTCCACCCTTCAATTCTAAGTTCACCCGATTTTTAGAAGCATTGACAATGGAAAAATACGTCTTTTTTAACAATGGGGTCAGTGAAGGGCCCCCAACGTTCTTTGATGTTTCAATTTAGCACCTGGTCATCCGAAGATTAACCATTTTAATAATAAAATCTCATTGGAGCTACTTTTTTAAAATTTTGATTGATAAACAAAGAAAAGCATGATAAAGATCGTTAGACATTGTTGAAATTCTTTATGATTAATTTCAAGAAAAAAAATGTTCGCGTTACTTTTTCTACGCACTACTTTAAGAATTTGGGCATTTGTTGAAAATCGTCTTTTAACATAGAGTAACACATTCTTACCTAAATTTATAAAATATTTTATCTCTATTTTCTTTGAACCCCCTTTGAAATCATTCCACGGAATCTGAAGAGTTCCATTTCGTGATGGAGAACACTCAAACAGTATTCGAAAAAAGAAACAGTTTGAGTGATTCTATACTTCAAAGAAATTTATTCTTCAAAATGAGAGAAAACTTTTCCAGGTGAAATGAAATGAATAAAAGCAATTTTTTAAAAGCCCTAGATGTAATTCTTTAACTCCTTTTGAACTGCAGTAGCTACTAGCAGGAGGGCTTCTCCAGTTTTGCTAACACAGATTTTCTCTATATATAAAATTATTCTTTTATGAAGTTGGACAAATACATGAGATCGGTTCATTGAACAAGTTTGTCAACCCTGAATCAAGTATGATGGATCTGACCTCAACAATACATCACTGTTGATAGGTAGTACTTTTCAAAATGACGTTTTTGAAAAAAAGAATGAATATGCTCACCATTGTACCACAACTGCATTTCATATACAGTTGGCGGTACGCAAAGAATTCAAAGGGGACCCACGTGGTGGGGTTATCAATAGAATAGATGACTTCAAATAGAAACTTTCTAAGATTTGAAATGCTTTCTTTGAATGAACTCGTAGTAAAGATTTACATACCGAAACGTAAGGAGGTAAAAAAAAAAGTATTTTCATGACGAATGCTAAATTTTAGCTTTAACAACCCTATATTTTGCTCTCAAAATATCTGATGTTATAAGTAAGATAAATATAAATAGTCTTATTTATACTACAGACACAAAATCATATCACAATTACATTATTGGTCTATTTTTTCATACATGAAGTATAAAATGTACTAAGCGATGTTAGAAATTGTTTGTATAAATGACAATACTTCAAAAAAGCAGTGATACAAATCTTTAAATAGAGAAGTTTTTTTATAAAAAAAATGAATGAGAGAGAGAAATTCTTTTTTCTTATCGATGATTTTTAATATCTGTATTATCATCAAATCCTTTTCTTCAAGAATAACAAAACAAAATAACATTGGACAAAATGGTATTTGATTATTTTCCTTTCAATCATTGTACTAATGCTTAGCATTGAAGAAAAATGTGTTGATTTATATATATATATATATATATATATATATATATATATATATATATATATATATATAATAAAACTTATAGTGGCGTATGATTTGTCGTGGCGAGTGTACGTTATTTCTGTAGTATACGAAAGGATAGGGCGTGGCCATTGGAAGGGATTACTGTAGTACGTAGCGAGTGAATGATATTCTGTAGTATTGACGAGGCAGTCTTAAAAGTTAATCCAATTTATTCAACATTAAATATAGAGCGTTTCCACATCACAAGAAGCAGACATAATGGCACAGAAGAAAGAACAAACACGCAACGCGCTGCAGACGGCTAGATGATTACAGACAGAAGAGAGAAGAGCAGAGAGGTTTCCAAAAGACATCGGTATTTATACACGGCAGTGAAGACCGCGTGATTATTTTTTAACAAGAGTTTTGACTGGTTAAAATGGGTGTGAAAAGGATTTCTGATGTAATAATATTAGTTGATTACGATTAAGATTAGGGCGTTAGTTTTGAACCAAAGAATTAAAAGATTATTTGAATATCATTGAAAAGAGTTAATTAAAAGGATGCTAAGGTGAATTATTACATATATATATACACTATCTACCAATAAGTAATTGCACACCTGTGATAAAAGAGACAAACAATATTTATTCACATTTAATTGCTGGTTGAGCCTCCATCTGAGATAATTACAGCCTAAGGGGCATGTTTTCCACATGTTTTTGGATGATGGGCAATGGTATTTTCTTCCACTCGGGGTTTGGAGAAGACATGCAAGTTTTTCCTCCGATTTTGGATGGTTGCTGCACCCCTTAATTCGGCGATCCGAATCATTCGAGAAGTTTTCTATAGCATTCAGGTCTGGACTCTGGCAGGCTAGTCCAGTCAGTTCACCCCATTATCATCTTACTAATCCATGGTGGACCTCGCAGCATGACAGGTGGAGTTATCCTCCTGGAAGTTACAAAGATTCAACCCGTAAAAATGCGACAGTGGAGGAAGAATATTTTTATCTAGAATAATTTAGTAGGAGTCGAAGCGTTTAGCTAACCATGAATTAGGATCAAGAGTCTCACAGCCCATACCACGAGAAACATCCCTAGGTGATAATTCAAACTTTACTCTAGGTACAATGAATTATCGCAAAAGGCGTTTTTTAACCATACACCAAACCTGGACATTGCCATACGATTGGCAGAGACTGAACCTTGATTCATCATTCTAGAGAACCTGTTTCCACTTCTCTACGGTTCAATTTCGAAGTGCCTTGCACCAGCTCAACGGATCAGCGACGTTGAATTTTGTAATCAAAGGTTTATGGGCGTCAGCATGACTCTAGAAACTAAGTAAATGTGCTTCCTTGTGGATGGCATTTATCGAAACAACAATCCTGGATGCTTGTTGGAACTCCTGGAGTATATGGGCATTGATTTGGGGTGATTTTTCTGAATTTATTTGGACAGCACACTCGTCGGTCTCTACCTCTTAGTTTCGTGGGTCTGCCGTGTTGAAACACATTACGACAATGACCACTCACCTTGCACTTTTTAATCACAAAAGTCACTGTCCATTTTTCAATGTCTAACTCACAAGATATATCTCTTAAAAATCGGCCATTTCTATGATATACGACGATTACACTCTTCTTGAAGTCAGAGAGCTCTGAATTTTGTGGTATCTAGCACGTGATGAATGCAGAAGGCGCGACGTTGATCAGGACCGGAGATATTTTAATTGACATGGGTTTCCAAATCCTTATTGGTAGATAGTGTATGCATGAGAGAGGAAGGCATTGTGGCTAGCCACAAAACTGGCTAAATAACTTTTCCATAAATTTAAAAGCAGTCCTCAGCCAGCATTGTTTATAATAATGCAGCATCTTTCTTTTTAAGTTTCTAAAATGTAAATAATATTTTTATTTTTAATATTCAAATCATTTCAGTCTTTCTCAAGTAAAGTTTATTAAGAACAAAATATGTGTATATGAATAGGTTTATATATTAAGTATTCTTCATAGTATATTAAGCTTGCAGCTAATTAACTAATAATCAACTAACTTTTTATGTATTTTTCTGTCATACATATTGTTAGTCTTCTTAAACAAATGACATAAGACAACTTAAACACACCCTGACATTATCTATTTATATTCCAATGTCATTTTGACTTGAAACGCCAACATATTAGAAAATACAATAGCAAATAAAATTGCATTTAACAATGTGTCTTATCACAGCTTAATTAGCATGCTATTTTACACTTTCTCCACTGTGAACCGCCCAAGATAATTTTCTGTAAATGCAATCAGCAATTAGCATTAATTGCATGTCGTTACCTATAAGGAAAAAGTCAGAGGGAAACTTTTATTATTATATTTTTGTTTCCAACAAGTTTCATTTTTCACACTTGTCACAGAAACCGCCAAGAAGCGCCACAAATGGTCATGAATGGGCGTTGAGCAAAAATGATCCGATATTCCACATGACGGAGAATAATTTCAAACACTTCACGTCTTGTCTGCATTTTTTACTTTTCTGCTTTTTTATTGTTTATTGTTCCATTGACCTATGAAATCACGACAGTCGATGTGTCAGCCTTCCCAATCGTTTTCACGCCCAGCATGAGCAATTAAAAACGAGTGACAGCCGAGAGGGTGGAATTTGTCGCCCGTCATTCGATCGCCCGACTGTGGAGGGCGATGGCTGAAGAAAATTGGCAATCGTCAATCATTGACGCGTCGCGAAGAATCAAAATTAAAAATCTCAAAAGGATTACTTGTCATATTTAGTTACACTAAGTACACAATGGTGAAGAGTGTTTATTGTTTCTGCAGATTGGGTTTTCAAAATGTAATGCATGATGACTATTGATCGTTACGGCGTGGGTTTATCTAGGAAGAAAAAAAAGCTTATTTTGAAATTTTATAATGACACAAGGTTTTTATTATTTTTTTCTAAATTGTTGCTTATACGTCTTTATTATGAAGTTCATTAACAGTAGCGTTAGTGGTACATATTTGGCTTTAAGAGGTTCACATATGAATTTAAATTCTTCGAACATTCGTTGCATTACAATCATTTTGTCAGTAACTAATTATTTTAAAGAAGGTTAGTGTATATAAAAGAATTTTGCTTACATGGGAAATTATACCTAGCATGTAGAATTCAATAATTAAATCACTTATGCGTAAGCTGAGCTTAATAAATTTCTATTGTGCTTGTTATTCATCTCAGTGATGTGGCCACCATATCCTATTAGTCCTGGTCACGAACTCATGGTTCACGTTGTCGAGTCACGGGTTGTAGTTCTAGGGCCACTGAAGGCCTATCATGCAGAGAGGCTGATGCATGTTAAATCTGTCGAGTCTCAAAATCATCACATTGGCGTAGTGTGTAAGTTTGGAGAGTCAGGTGCCACTTGATTGTGGTTCAGAATTAGGAGGTTCGTCACCAATAGCTTCTCGTTTTGCTTTATAGTGTGAGACATTAATAAACACACACTCACTAACTTTATTTCAGATAAAGATTCCATAAAGAAAATTTTTTCTTTGGCCTGTGAAAAATGCCTTTATGTCATAGTATTAATTAGGAAAATGTTTCCATTTTCTTAAACGAATTGAGAAAATATTTTGTTGAAATCTAACTCTTTGGCCAAATATATTTTTAAAATTATTTATATATATATATATGTGTGTGTGTGTGTGTGTGTCGTAAACATTCTTTATTATATAATATATATATGTGATGAATCCCCAACCCTTCAAGTGTCAGTTGGGGTAAAACCTACCAGAACAACTCAACCCGCCTCCAGCATAAGGACTTTGACTTCAACTCCGGCGAACTTACGAAGAACCACGTGAACGAACGCTGCACTGGCTCCTGATCGACGCTGAAAATAGGACTCGTTTTGCCATGGCTTGGAGCAGTGGCGCACACAAGGGGGGGGGGGAGTCCGGACCTCCCCAAAGCCCTTGATTTTTTTTCCGATTGATTATAATTCTAAGTACATAGTACTTAAACTTTAATTAAGTATTTGTTATTAATGATTAATTTTATTAATTAATGCTAATTATTTATTCAATAATTAGTTTTTTACTGTGTTTTGTTCCCGAAAATCGACAAAATCAAAAGGAGCATCATACAAGAATGGCGAACTTTCGACCCCGGACCCCCTCCCCCCTTGGAAAATTCCTGTCTGCGCCACTGGCTTGGAGTACAGAAGGCTTTGCTGAATATTGAAATAAAATATAATATGATAAACGGCTGCACGTTGCATTTCTCCCGTCAATCTAAGAAGTACTCCAATACATGGTATATATATGTATTATATTTAATTTATATATATGTATTTTTTATATATATATATATATATATGTATGTTATATATATATATATATATATATATATATATATGTATATATATATATATATATATATATATATATATATGTATGTTAAATATATATATATATGTATTATCTAATATATATATATGTATGTTATATATATATATGTATGTTATATATACATATATATTCAGTTTCCACATTGCTACACGATTGCTTAAAATAGTAACGATAAACTCCTTTACAAGTATAAATTTAATAAAACACTTCAGGTTAACTTACGTTGTTTATTTAAATAGTTTCTTGTGCCTGAATTTTTCATACACAGTTTTTATAATCACAAATGCGCAAATATTCTGCTTTTTTTTCAGCTCCCCACCCCCTTCAAATTGCCAAAAAATCATTGTTTGAAACATAATGTGTTAGACGATAAAGATCCAATAGTCTTCCAACCTTTAAAAAATAAACTGTCCAGCTCACAGAGGAACGACCTTTCGGAAAGTATTTCATGGGATTCTTCCCGGCGATAGAGAAAATCTTCAAAGACAGCCACTTCTCGAAAAACGGAAAGCGTTTGGTCCAAATCCTATTACCACAATAGACCTGGATTTTTCCAGTTTCTCACTTCCAAACTATCTCACGAGATTCGATTGAAAAGGGAAACCGCTCTCCGGATGTCTACTTATTCTTCTTAATTGAAGCTAGAGGGGTGAGCGGTATGTGCCGGAAAACTGTTAAGTCGGTAGCAGTATCTCGAACATTTTCCCACCCTCAAGTCCAAAACTCCCACGAAAATGCTCCCAAGAACTACTTCTCCAAACCCTCGCCATTGTATTTTTTTCCTCTCTAAATCCGAAACCTGCCTCTCTCCCTTATTTTATTTCTCCCCTCCGATAAAATCAGTGTCAAGTTTTGGAGGTCACCAGGCTACTATGCCATCCTCCCCCTAGGTTTCAGGGTTGCCGAATATTAAGACCACCCTCTTTTGACGGTACCTCCACTTGAAAAGCGTTTTCGCCAAAGAGGGTCCCCGTAAGAGAAAACAGTTCCCCTAAGAAAACAGTACTTTCACTGTAAGTCCTTGTCTGATTTTTTTCTAGGCTTCCTATTGTACTGCAAGGCTGCACCTACATAAAGAAAAATAATTCTGTGTGAGGCTGTGTCTCAAAATTTGTTTTAATATTGGATTTTTAAAAATATGTAAAAATAACGCCATACTATGATGTTGTCTTTAACATTAAAGGTTTTCTTTTTTAAACTTAGTTATAACAGAGACTGGCAAAGAGAGAGAGAGAGAGAGAGAATGCGCTTATTTCCCACATTTGTGTAGAGCAGGGGTGGGCAGATTTTTACATGGCACAGTCTACTTTTAATTTTTTCAAGGTGTTGCGATCCACCTTGTGACGTAGAAATGATGAACAACAACAAAAAAAAGCTCAGTAATATTTGTATTATAACAATAACAAATACAGAATATGTGTACTTACCTACATAACTACAGTAGAAAAACTTACTACTTTAAAACTACGTTTGAAGTAAAACGCGAAATACAAACATAATATAATTATACCCATAAATTTAATAATATCAACAGGTGCATTTTTCAAACAATTCAAAATACATTAGAAAATAAATAAATTTCACTTAAAATAAATTTTCGTTGCTATAGTCTCAGTAGAAGATTTGTTCTTCATATTATCCGCCCCAATCTTGAATACCTCGATATATAATTACTAACTGCTAATCTTGCACTGGATTCTAAGTGGTCGTCTGTGAAACAGGGGAATGATATGTTGTCTTAATTATATTCATTCAAATGTAAATTCACACATATAGGTAGAGAAAAGAATGATGTTAAGTAAACTGCAGCTTTTTTTTGGGGGGGGGGATATTTTACTTCGTCTATTAGATTCCAAAAGTTATTATTTACAAATTACGCCCTTTTGAAGGAAAAAAAAAAGCTTCGTTTTTCTCGAGAGATAAAGAGAACATGTTGCATATTTTTAGTTATATTTTTCACATCAACATTGTTAAATGGGTTAACCCATGAATTTTCTTTTGATTCTAGTCTAATATATTCTTGAAAACGACTCTCAAATTTGGGTTGAAGTTTTATTCACAGGTGTTTCCATTATCTTGATAACCACCAGTGTTTCTTTTAGTATGCCCGTCTAACGTTTTATATGAAGACGGTCACCCCCCAAAGTCTTGGCGGTCCACCGGTCGATTGCGATCGACTTAATGCCCACCCTGGATGTAGAGTGTCTATTGTAATTTATGTCTAGAACAGGGGTTGGCAACATTTTGGCTGTGGCGTGTTAAACCAATCTACCAATGTAATTCAGCGTGTCACAGAGTGGTACATTTTTTAAACAATTTGATTCCCGTGATAATGCAGGCAGAGTTAGAGAATAGACATCAAAATACAGATTTACAGTTTTATTATAGATGAATTTTGCATCATTCAAAGATATTTCTTAACATAAAAATAAACAGCATAAAATATAACTATTTCTTCAACAAAAATAAAAAAAAAATTAAATCGTACATATATTATGTATTTTTAAGCATATTTATTAAAATAAGAAATATAAAACATAAAATATAAGTGTTTCCCTTCATTTTAGTTAAATAAAAATTTTAATGCTAATCTAGTGCTTGATACGTTCCACTTTCATATCACAAAATCAAGGGTATAAATTTGTGACTTTCAATTCGACACAATTCTGAGAATGTAGTTGTTAAACTTTTTCTTTGCAGACGCGACATATTATTCATACGAGGAAACATTTTTTTCAAAGTTATGTGGATCTAAAAGCGGATAGCAGAGTACATATGAATTTTTCTCTCTTAAAACAATCAAATCTCTCCAGCAATGACATTCAGTAAATTAGAAAACAGTTGTAAATTTGACTATCAAATTTTTTCGTAATTCTGGAATCCATTATTCCAAAAATTTTGTAAAATAAGGTCCATTAAAAATTTATCAACTTCCATCCACTCAAAAATTGACACATTTGTAGAGTAGTGTAGAGGGCCACTCTCTGAGAATTGTACTGTGTGCCATAGGTTGCCGGCTCCTGGTCTAGAAATGATTCGAATTATGGCGATGTCTCTGAAGTTATTGAGAAAGTGGATGTTTGAAAGTAGTTCTACAAACTTCTGCACTTTTGCAAACATTCCATTCACAGATGATGTCGTCCAACTTGGAAAATGAAAACTACCGAGACTTGACCCGCTCTTACGTTTCATAGTACTGTATTTCGTTCGTATTGAGGTTATACTCTGATCACCATTTTCATATTGTTCGAAGCAGTGGCGCACATAGGGATTGGAGGTCTCCCCAAAGTCCTTGATTTTTTTTCGCTTGATTATAACTCTTTATATCTAGTGCATAAAATTTAATCAAGTATTTGTTAGTAATGATTAATGTTTTTAATTAACGCTAATTATTTATTCAGCAAATAATTTTTCACTGTTTTTTCTTGTTGTTGTTCCCGAAAATCAACCAAATCAAAAGAATATGTTGGACGGCGTATTGGTGCATGATACGAGAATCGTATACTCTCGACCCTGGACACCTCCCTCCCCCCTAGAAAAATTCCCGTGTGTGCCACTGGTTTGAAGACTAAACATTTTTGTAGAAAGTTATAAGATACCTGCTTGTGTGTGTAGGATTTTCCTCAAACTTTTTCTTACTTTCGGCAAAACCAATGACATCTTAAGGCCCTCGACCGGAAAACAAGAGTAGGCCCCCTCTGCGACCCCATACGTTGTCAAATGCTTGTACAAACAGTAATCGATAACAAATAAATGTACTTGACTCACAATCTCACAAACCTAGGCACAAACTGTCTCAACCAACTGCCACTTTTCGTTTAAATGAGTAATAAGGACTTATGGTGCAAGGCCTAGGCCTAGATACAGATGGCAAACATACACATTATACAGACATACACAACTGCCACTACTGCCAGTTGGCATATAGTTCGAAATTCCCTTTTTTTGGAGAATATACCCAGTAATAAAATTTGACAGTTAAAATTATTGATCTTGTTGAGGCCGAGTTGAGAAGACATAAGACGAGCCCCCTTTACTTTCGAAGCCGAGGCCCGGGTCTAGTTGATCCATGCCTTAAAACGACCCTGGACGAAATCCCTGGTATCTTCCAAACTTTTTTTCTTGTACCCGACATGAAGGAACACACTTTTTTTTGTTGTTGTTGTTGCACTCAACATGTATGAGATTTAATTTATTATTTTCCTTAAATTTATTATTCGATCAAGTACTAATTCTTCTTTGCATCACCGGACGTATTGAATACCCAATATACAAATATTGACAAAACTTCCATTGCTCAATCGTCAATATTTTATACATGTTTTTCTGACAATTTAGCAAGGGCTGATTTTGGGTTGCTGCTGATTTATTCTTCGAGCATCCTGAAAAATCATTCTAAGGCTTGGTTTCCGATTAGATCTTATTTTGGGGGAAATTTGGTACTCTAAGCAAAATTGAGAAAACTTGTAACAAAAGTACTCGTATCCAGTTTAAGATGATTCACGATTCATAAAATTTAAAAATTTAACTTGTCTAGATCATAAAATATTACATCAGTTATAAAATTCCTAGAACTTATTTTTATCTGTTTTATATAAATATAAAGCTTATATAATATATGAATTATCTAGTCTCCCACTAGATAAAAAATGCAAGAAAACTATTCATAAATATTTCAATGTTTCAATGTAATTAAACGCTTATCTCATTAAGTTTTCCTCCTCCCTCCCCCTAATATTAATCTAAAGTAACCAGTCACAGGCTTGATACATGAATTGAATATTTAAATACGTCTTATCGGTCATCGATTTGATTTACAACCCAAACTTTTTTTCAAAAGCAGCCAAGTCTGAATCAGACTTTCAACTGAATTAATGAAGTGAGACATGAGATGTTAAACTAGTTTCAGGTGTTCAACACCCACGATTGATCACCACATGCTTTTAAAATAAACTAGTCTATAACAAAAATACAGTAACACATGAATAATTTGTACCTACTTTTAAAAGCCAAATTAGCTTTTTCAATATCAGGTCAGAGGAAGGAAGTATTTCAAAAAAAGTGTAACAACTTTAGGACCAACTTTTTTATTTTGGAAACCGTATTAAAATATTGTTTTTACAGCTGGTGAAAAACTAATAGTATTCAATAATTAATTTGTATCTGAAGCACGAACGCATTCGAATTTTAATATATTACCCTCATATTTCTGTATACCAAAGCATGTATTTATTTAAGGTGAAATATATGTTTATTTATTTCAAAGAAATAGCTCTTAGGCATACATCTATATGCTATCATATGCCACCAAAGCAACTTAACAAGCAGAGCAATAAATGAATATATATATTCTCTTCTATAGAGACATGAACATAATAACACTATTGCTGAAGCATACAAAAACAGAAATTGGAATATAAAACAGGTATTACAATGAAGAAAAATATTAGAATTAAATATATATATATATATATATATATATATATATATATATATATATTCATAAATATATATATACACAAATAGCTATAGAACCTAAGTATAACTATTCAAGATAGGAAATATTAGGCACAGTAGTACAATAACAAACTCCTGGACTTAGGAACCAAGATTGCAGGTTTAAACAAGTTTTAGGACTAGCCAACCTTCACCTGTAATTTGTCTATACAAAGTGCCAAGGGGAAAGGAAAGAATATTAGGAGAAATTTAAATATTACAAATAAGATTGCTATATTAATAAAACATAAAGATAAAATTATAGCCTACTAGTATTCACAGTATAGATTTAAAGTCGATGCAAAAGGTAAATAGTAATATATATATTTATATATGCATGCTGCCGTATTATAAACATTGCTGACTTAGGACAGCTGTTATATGTAAAATAATTTATACATAAGTAGGGTTTAACATGCTTTCTGGCCAGCCAACCTTCCCCACTCTCTTTCTGTTATTAATACTAAGCGAAATCCGACTGAAAATAATGGATAGAATTTCTAAATCCATTACAAGAAAAAGGTAAGTAACCTAAAATTTCATAGCCCGCGCTGAATCTGAGTACAAAAAGCAAGTTATTGCCAAATATATACATGTATAATTATATACCGGTTAATTCAAAATAAGTGTGACCAATTTTAAAAGCATATAATTATTTATGATGAATTTATGTCGTTTTACTACCGGTTTTATTTGAAAAATGAAACCTTAAATTGTCTAACCCTTTTTATTAGTGGAAGTAAATTACAGTACTAAATTGGATCCTCAAACCGGGAACGAATTTTTACAGCTTTTGAAGGATAATTATTCAAATTCTGTAAAAATCAAAAGAGACATTTTCCTATTGTATTACTATCTAAACTTCAAAAAGAAATAAAATTCGGCTCGCTATCAAAACCCCCAGGAAAAAAATGTGAACGAAAGGAAGTCTGTAATGAAAGAGAAAAAAAAAGTTGAAAAGAATTATCGCTGTGTAGAAAATTCTTTGCCTCAAAAACCTATGGCAAAGAAAATATAGGTATAGCAATCGACAATTTATCGTCAGATAAAAAAAATGGCTATAAAAAAGTAAATTTTCCAGTCGGTCATCAAATGTTTGTTAAGACCTTACAAAAACGAAGAAAAGGTTTTTGGTCTCCGTATTTAATGTTACGCAAAGGTTGATACAAAGCATGGATAATTTCTGATGGAGCACAGTTTCATCTGTCATTCATAACTGGCAAAACGAAGATTCAATATATTTCAAGCAAAAAACGTCACGAAGACGCAGCTGTTTTGAAAAATGCAACTTGGCCGTCAGGTGTTATGGTATGGATGGAAATGTCCTCTCAAGGCTTACCAAAACTATTTTTTGTAGAACCAAACTTTAAAATTGATGCCAAATACTATCAGAATAAAGTTTTGAAACACTTGATAAAAAAAAGTAAATGTCTTTACCCTCAAGAAAACTTCGTTTTTCGCCAAGATTCTGCTTTAAGTCAAACTTTAAAATCAACTATAAAATGGCTGAAAGAATAAAAAATAAATTTTCTGCCTCCTGATAAAGGACTATCACTATCTCCTGTCTGTATCCCTTGTGATTATTTTTATGGGGGGGGGGTACTTAAAAAACAGTTAAATAGACGTAAAGTAAGAGCATTTCAAGTGCTTCAAAAAGCAATTTAAGAGGGATTTGGAAAAATACCCCCAAAATGATTGAAAAAACTCTTTTATCTTAGCCAAAACGCTTACAAAAGTTGTACTGTGTTAGAGGAAACCTCATTGAAAATTCCATGTAAATAACTTTATTTAATAAAAACTTATGATTCTCTGAAATTGGTCACACTATTTATGAATCAACCGGTATAAATATATTCCTTCCTTCCTCAATGTCACGACAGCCCAGTGTGGGCCATAGCCTTGCTAAGAATTTTATCCCAGGATGTCCTGTCCTTGACCTGACTTTGCTAGTTTTTGGCATTAATAGTTTTTAAATCTTTTTCTAGACAATCAACCCACCTGAGTCTAGGACTTCCTCTTTTTCGAGTACCATATCGTCTAGGCCAGGGGTGGCCAACCCAAATGACCATGCGGGCCACTTCAGAAAAACGTTATAATCCTTCGGGCCGCATATAAAAATATATATTTTTATATTAGATTTGGACCCATTACAAACATTTATTGGGTGAAAATTTAAACCAGAATGGCCTATTATTATAGTATTCGATTTTTTTCCTGTAAACAAACATAGATAATTTAATAATAATAATGCAATGATCAAATATGCCTAGCTCTAGCAGTAAGCAATGTGATAAAGTTGCAGGAATCAAGCGTGACGCTGCGGAGAGTAGGTGCAATGTAATACTGCTCTCTTCTAAGTATGTATAAAAACAGAAGCAACGTCATAAATTAGAAGCAGTAATGGGATATATTTGTTACAAAACACTATACTAAAACCAAAAATATCGCAAAAATAATCGTATTTTTAAAAGTTGTAATGAATCTCACAGGCAGCAAAATTATACAAGGCGGACCCTCGTGCCATCGGTTAGCCACCCCTGGTCTAGCCACAAAGATCTTTTTTGTGACTCAATATTCGTCCAATTTTATCAGATGTCCAGCCCATTCTAAACTTTGTATTGCAATGAATTTAATATAATATCTGGTTTTAAAAAAAGCTCATATATAAAAATTTCTAAATTATGTAGTTATTCTCCAAATGTTATCACATCATTTTAAACCTCCAAGAAATCTTCTTTCAAATATAGCAGAAGTCTTCTTGTCTCTCACGGTCATTATATATATATATATATATATATATATAAGAGAGAGAGAGAGAGAGAGAGAGAGAGAGACAGATAGAAACCCACGCGTTTCTACTATCTCTCTCTCTATATATATGCATATACAAGGCATACTTATTTCAACGAGCTTTAACACCTTTTTGTTCTAATGAAACTAATACATCAGTTATTCTTCTCCTAAATTGTCATTTCAACTCTAAAAAAATAAATACAAACTTTATCGAAAATGAAAACAATTTTGTAATGGTTTCTGTGAATTATGTTACAATGGTTTTTTTTAGAAAATATAAGACACATTGTGTAAGACGTACGATTTTCGATAATTTTGTTGTAAAGTAAAGTCCCCTTGTCCTGCAGTTACAAGGATAAGCTAATTACATGTTTTGATATATCTGATGTAACTCTAGAGATATTAATAAAAAGTACCAAATATGTTCATTAAATTAAAACGAAATAGGTATTCGTGGTACAGCATACTATGCAAGGAATCCACATGCTGGATTTGTAAAGAGATGTATAACATTCAGTGGCGCACACAGGAATTTTTCAAGGGGGGTCCGGGGTCGAAAGATCACCATTCTTGTATCATGCTCCTTTTTGATTTTGTCGATTTTCGGGATCAAAACACAGTAAAAAACTAATTGTTGAGTAAATAATTAGCATTAATTAATAAAATTAATCATTAATAACAAGTAATTAATTAAACTTTACGTACTATATACTTAGAATTATAATCAATCGGAAAAAAAAATAAAGGGCTTTGGGGGGGTCCGGACCCCAGGACCCTCCCCCCTTGTGTGCGCCACTGGTAGAGAGTATAAGGTAACCAAAGAGTTTTTGTCTGCATTCAGCATTTGTTCGTGCATTCAAAAATAGTAAAAGTTCGAAAATTTTTCTAATATTAAAATATTACAAAGAGTTCATATAATATTAAGGAATACAGTATGAAATTTCTTTGTACTTTTTGGCCTCAAAATGCACTTCCTTTTGTGATTAGGGTTTCTTTTTTTTTCTTTTCAGAACTGTTTTATGTTATGCCTGAGATATGAAACGCCAAATCTGGCAAGCCTTATTTGCGCACACAAGACGGAGTTTTTTTTTTAATCTCTTCAATACCCTCTAAAAAGCATCGCTGCACTACTACCCTCGTTTTCCAATTCCCTTTTGCACGAATTTGCCCGTAACAATCGCAAAAAGCTTTCACTGCACCCCTGCACATCTCCAAACCTGCATCTATTCATTCCCCCAAGCAGTTTTTTCCCTTTCAAAGCCCCTCGGAACACCAGGTAAAAAACAATCTTCTTCCCATTGAAGGCTTCGTCCCTCCACCAGCAGGTGCGTCCAGTTTGTTTGCCTGTACTACCAAACAAAAGGTCAATGCAACTGTTACGTGGAAGACATGAGTCTATTGGCCTGTCCTCCTGGACATGAACGGTGTTAAGAGAATTCACCGCCTACTTGTAACTGGCTCGAGGTACCGGTGCGTTTATTATTAAAAAACCAGAATGTCTCCTATAATAACCCAGAGGATGAGTACAGTTTCTCGTGAGCCATGGGGAGCCTCAACTGTTCGTGTCAGTTTGAACAGTTTTATGTATACACAGACATGTTGTTGTTGTCTTATGTTGACAAACAAGACATGATATTTAAAAAAAAATTCCTTTTTCTGTTCTCTTAAAGTATCCGACTACGTTCGGAACCGTGATTTTGCAAAAGCGTATAAATGGATAATATTTATGATATTTAGCGTCACTTAGATTAGAAAATGTATATAAAATTGTTTTAAGAATAGTAACACAATAAAAAATTATTTAAATACAATATTTTGACAAAAAATGAACATAGAATGACCAATATTCAAAATGTTCTCCTTTTGTGAAAAATGCTTCTATTATAATAATATTTTGCCTGTATATAGCTCAGACCTCTGTACAGAGGCTCAACTAGAATTCTTGATATATATAAATTGGAAGTGGGTTTATCCATGTTTTACGACAACAGAGGGGAGAAATTTTAAGAAAAAAAATGCCGATAATTATTTCAATTGGTGGTAACCGAAAATAATGTGAATTTTTCAAAAATCTTAGTTCAGACTCTCTGGAGAAGTCTTTATTTTATGTAAGCAAAATATTATTATTATAGAAGCTTTTTTTATAAAAGGAGAACGTTTTGAAAAAAAGGTTATTCTAAGTTAATTTTTAGCCGAAATATTGTATTTAAATAACTTTTTTTTTTGTCAAAATGTCCTTAAAACAATTTTATACATGTACTCTAATCTAAGTGACACTAAATATCATGAAAATTATCCATTTATACGCCTTTTTAAAGTCACGGTTTCGAACGTAGTCAGATACCTTAAGATGTATTTTTTAGAAAAAGAAATAGAAATTTCTTTCGAAAATGAAATTCTGCTATTTTTTTTTTATTTTTATCGTAAACATTACAATTAAACTTGTTTACATTTTGGAAATCGTACCAAGGATAACATTACCAACTTAACTGCAAATAGGTTAGGAAATTTTAAAAACGCAAGGAGAGAAATAATAATTTTAAAAACATCCAGTTTTGAGCTTAAGTAGGATGATATATAATACTTGTTCATACATTTAGAAAATTGAGAAAACAAGAAAAATACAAATGTAATTGCTCTACCTTCTTATAGGAAAAATAATTATATTTTGCTTCAGAGATATGTAAGTGATATGCTGTTTAATGCTGGCATCGCTAATAATTTCGCTTGGTCTCCCAATATTTTTTTTCTCTAAAATGATAGATATTTTAGATTAATTCAAAAACTAAGGGGAATTTTTTTAAGTAAATGCACGTATATAATATAGATTTATCAAGAAGGGTATCTTAGAAAAAAGACGGAATATATCTCCGTTTATAAAACCTCATATAATTTCGTGAAATAAAACTTGAATATGTCTTGTTTTGATTACACGCGAAACTTGAGAGTTTCTATATTCCTAACAAAAATCCTCAATTTGTTTCATCCAGAATTTTCATAGAATAAAAGACGTTGTCTTCTAGCAAAAACAATCTAGTATTTAACCTAAGCAAAAAAAAGATATTTTTTTTTATTCAACTTATTTTATTTTGCAATTTTTGTATGAACAAAATTCAAAAACTACCGAAGAAATTAATTTATAAAATTACCCAGCTTAATATTACTTTCGATTAAACTAAAATATATGAGTCATTTATAAAAAAATTATTATAACAAGAGTAAGTAAACAAGTTAATTACAAGTCCATTATAATTTAATTACTTTAATAACGAATATTGTTACAAGTAAACAGTAATTATTATTACAAAAGTATTAAGAGTAAAAATTATTATTACTTAATTATCATTAAGTAATTTCTTCTTAATGATGATTTAATAAATGGTACATTAAGTCTTAAGAACTACATTAATGAAGTACCAGTGGTATATAATGAAACATTATTTTGTTTTACAATTCCTATGTCGCCGATGTGTGAGGAACTTAAATAATTTCGGAATCGGCTCTTTTCAAAAGCAGTCTGCTAAAAATTTTTTAAGCTATTATATTTACTTAAATATAAACTTTCATATAAATGAGAAACAATCAAGCAACATAAATAATCTTATTTTCCGTCCTGGCAAGTAAAATCCTTTAATTAATAGTTTCATTACATGGCATAAATAACGGAGACTTGTATTTTATCTTTTGATGTAGTATAATAAAGCGGACTTCTTGAGTAAAAATAGACAAAGAAATGTACAGCATCTTGCTACTTTAGTAAATAAATGTTCTTAATTCGAACATTCAAGCACATTACGTTTTGTTTAATTATAAAAAAAGGAAGTTTTTAGCTATATTTTATGTTTCAAAATGAATAAAATACAAATTCTTAATTATAAACACTTATATGTGCATCTAAAGGAACCATATAAAGGTGTAAAAGGACACGATTTCAGCTTTATTATAGTGTATAAAACGAAATCATGAAAAAGTAACATAAAGCACGCTTGAGAATTCAGAATATCAAAAAAAGAAAAAAAAAAGCATTCAGAGTGACAGTTTTGACAAAGTAAGAACGTTTTAATACAAGCTTTTGTTTTGCAAAATCTTAGAAAGCATGTTATTTTTAAGGCATTATCCAAAGAATGAATCATTATTCTTAGAGAATATTTTAAAGTATCGCAAAAGAATTTATATTAGTTATTTATGCATTAATTTTTGCTGAAAATGCAAAAAAATGAAATCATATAGCAGACACATTTTAAAGTGTTAAAAATAGTTGGAAAAATTGTATTACTTTAATTTTAAAAAAAAATGTTCACTTTATCTCTTGTTTTCCTCAACAGTTGTATATATTTCTGTTTTTTAATCATTATTCTTTAAGCAAACAAACAAAAATTGGTTGACATTTTAACAAGAACTCCTGGGTAATCGCGCAACCTCCTTCTTTCCTCTAAACATCCACTTTTGTAGTTCCTAACGAAAAAAAGCAGCTAACAAAAGTAGACAAAAATGATTTATGTGTTCTATATTTTCCAATTTAATAGCAATTCTAACGTTCTTTTTATCATTTCAATTTGCGTTGTAAGAAAACAGAAATTGTTTATCCTTCTTCCATATTCTTGCCTATATGTGCCTATAGAAATTTTTTATTGAATCCGAAAAACATGCGGTCAAGGAAAAAAGAAAAAAAAACCTAAAATATTTTTTCTTTCTTTCTTTCTTTCTTTCTTTCTGGGTGGTTTTGGAATATCAATAGATGTTTAGCGCGTGCTAACTGGCCGTAACTAAAGCGTCTACCCCCCGTGTAGGGAGCGGACTGTCTCCCTCGGCTTTTTTCCCCTTTATAGCTATTTGGATGCTTATTGTCTGAAAAAGTGGCTGTAGGGGTAAGCAAATGTCAGTAGCACCTGACTAAAATGAAAATGTGTGCGTGATATAAAATCTTTCCCCTATTCAAATAAAATTTAAGAAGTGTAAATAGTTATTATTGTAAATGAAAATTAGCTTTTATTTTTTATTTTTCAAAATGTACTCGATTTAAAACGTTAGACGCGTAGGTATAATACCTTTGAAATAAAAGAACATCATTTTATGAATACATTTATTAAGCAAATTAAATTTCTGAATTCAAAATTAAATTTTTTTTACGTATCGATCTTATGAAATATACATTTATATAAGTATACATTATGAAATGTATATACGTTTATACATTTCAAATTATCAGAAAATTTCCTTGAGCGCAGTAGTAAAAATAGTGAATAATACAAAGTTTCTTAAATCGTAAGCAAGTTTTTGTATTTTTAAAGACTAATTTATACCTGTGAGAATAATTGACCCACAAAAAGAATTTTAATGCAAATTTATTGATTGCTCTCTTGTAATATCACAATGTGAAGAAACTCGCGAGATCTATTGATTGCAGACTTCGCAATTTTAAACTATAATCAAGTATCTTTATGCGAAAAAAATATTTAAGGAATCCGACTACGTTCGGAACCGTGATTTTGCAAAAGCGTATAAATGGATAATAATTATGACATTTAGTGTCACATAGATTAGAAAACATATATAAAATTGTTTTAATAATAATATTATAATAAAAAATTATTTAAGTACAATATTTTGAGAAAAAATGAACATAGAATGACCAATTTTCAAAACATTCTCCTTTTATGGAAAATCCTTCTATTATAATAATATTTTGTGCCTTTATTTAGCTCAGACCTCTGTACAGAGGCTGAACTAGAATTTTTGAAATATATAACTTAGAAGTGGATTTATCTATATTTTACTACATTAGAGGAAAGAAATTTTATGAAAAAAAACGCCGATAATTGTTTCAATTGGTGGTAATTGAAAATAATGTGAATTTTTCAAAAATCCTAGTTCAGACTCTTTGGAGAATTCTTTACTTTATAGAAGCAAAATATTATTATTATAGAAGCATTTTTTTTTTGTAAAAGGAGAACGTTTTGAAAAAAGGTTATTCTAAATTCCTTTTTTTTTTTGCCAAAATATTGTACTTAAATAATTTTTTTTTTTTGTCAAAATGCCCTGAAAATAGTTTTATACATGTATTCCAATCTAAGTGATACTAAATATCATGAAAATTATCTATTTATGCGCATTTTTAAAATCACGGTTCTAAACGAAGTCGGATACCTTAACGAAACTAAATTTTGAAAACACTATTTGATTCAAAAAATTAACTTTTTTGTTGTTTTTTGTAAGGCGGATTCATGAAATAACATTCATATAATTAGATACATGTACTCACGAACTATGAAGAATCTATGTAAAATATAAGTAACTTTTTATAAATTATGTATTTATATATATAGTAGCACACATGAATTTTTCAAAGGGAAGGTCCAGGTTCGAAAGTTCACTATTCTCATATCATGCTCATATTCCCAACATATTCTTTTGATTTTGTCAATTTTCGGGAACAAAAAAACAGTACAAAATTAATTATTGAATGAATAGTTACTATTAATTAATAAAATTAATTATTAATGACAAATACTTAATTAAATCTTACGTACCATATACAAAGGATTATAATCAATCGAAAGAAAAATCAAGGGTTTGGGGGGATGGATCCGAGGCCCCCCCTTGTGTGCGCCATTGTATATATATCAAAATATTTGGTTTCTATATAATGAGAACAAAAAATAAGTTTAAGGAATTTAAGAGTTTGAATTTTTTCCCAATATTTCGTCTCTTCATATTCAAAATCGTTCTCGGTGAAAGCATAACTAATTAATGTAAGGGAATGAAAATGATCTATCACCGTCACTTTAATAAGTACTGAAGTCTAATATCACACAAACCTTTTAGCATTATTCCCATACAAAGACATAAAAAAGAATAGTTATAGTGCATGATAAAAATTTAGATTTCTGTTTAAACTGAATTTATTGATCTCTCATGGCTATTTTATTAAAAAACCATAATCATTTCATTAAAAAAAATATTCGTAAATATTGAATATTAACAAAATAAAAATATATAAACAGAAGTTATGTGTATAAAATGAATGTGTTTTCACAAGTCTCAATTCAAGTACAAATTAGAAAAATTGAATAATTTTTAAGGAAATTTTAAAAATTATGTTTTATAATTTATCTTTGTACGTGAAAGTGTGAAAATAATTATTTGTCTTTATAGTTTTAAAGAGTTATACATTTGTTCTGCGCATACAAATAAATGTTCTCAAACAGAACTATATATATATATATATATATATATATATATATATATATATATATAAATCTCCTTTTTGCTGATAAATTTGTACTTTTTGTCAAAAAATGGAGGCAAATTATTTCCCAAAGAAAAAAAAAAGGATACATTTCTCAAAATCCACCATCATACAAAAAGGAGTGATTCAATAATCAGTTATTTTATAATGTGAGAAGTAATAATAATTTATTCAACAATTTACTAAATTTATTACAAAAATTATAAGAATAATACATTGTTTTATTAATCCTACTTTTTATTTAGTCAAATTATGTGTAGTTTTCATGGCAGTAAAAAATTCTTATTTAGACGCTAAATTTTAAGGAAATAGTTATTTGAGAATATCATAACAATTGTAAGGAAATTTCTAATAGGTATTTTCCTTTCAATGGATTTTTCGCTGAAGCATATGATATTGTATTTTTTTAAAAAATACGTAGTTTTGTGTGTTGCACTCATGGAATTAGTAATCACGAGACCATTGAAGTACTTGTTTTTTTTAAAATCACCAATGGATAACAATGAAAAATAAAGGAGTCATTACCCATTATATAAACTCATCTGAGCGGCATAATGCTGTTATTGCGTTTTGGCTAGAGAGAGTTATATTTACGTTGGTGGACGAGGGCTATTGGAACGGACCTAGTAATTTTGAACCTCAGTCAAATGACGAGAACCGCACCTGAGCTGGCACCCCCTCTCCTAAATTCCACTCCTCGCCAACGGGATTACGTTAGAGCCTCGAATTATTTAATTTGCATCGACCCCCTCTGCACGGCGTGTCTTCAGGGATACTATGCGTAGTATGGGAGAGAGAAAACTATGGTATTAGCCGGACTATCATCCTACTTTCTTAGTTATGAATTAGAGGTACGAGATTTGTAACCAATTGGGTCTGTTGTGCGAGTTAAATGCAATGTTAATTTAAGGAAATTAATATCGAAATAAGTTGCATGAAGTTCTTTAATTGTCATCATTGACTTCACGCTTTTTATCATTTTGGCCTTATCCCTTTATTTACCCACGGTACTTATAAGTACCACTCACTTTAAAATTACATAGAATAACCATTTTTATGAATACTCTGACGATACTTAGCAGGAATATTCTTTTAAACCCCCTCTTCCTAGATATATGGCAGCACGAATTCTATGATGAGTATTTTAGCGGGGAAGGCGAATAGTTTTATAGCAGAAATTGTGTTTTCAACGGATTACTAATATTGTCATTTGTGTCCCGAAAAAATAGTTAATGTCAAAAGATAAGTGTCTTTTTTATTTTTGTATGTTAATGAAGACCTTTGAAAACAATTTGACTATTTATTTTAAGTGAACAGTGTATATAATTAATTTTACAGTTGAATATATTTAATTAATTAATTAGTTCTAACGGATTAAACTTCCCAAAGTTGAGTATTTTGTATATGTGTATCCCTTAATTTTCCCTGTAGTGATTCAATATATATATATATATATATATATATATATATATATATATATTGCATGAAAAAAATACGTTAAATCATAATGTGGTAGATAAAGGGTTAACAGGCTTTGATAAAGTAAAATTATCTGGACTAAGTTGCAGATCGCTAATTAGACCTTTTAAATCTTCACAGGTAAAGAGTTAAACTAAACTCAGTGGCACAACAGTCTATGAGGATCAAGGCCTACTGTGACTGTCTCAGTATTCGTGACCTTGTTTGCTGAGGTGCATGACAGATGTTCCGGTCAGGTGGTCAATCTGACGTGGGTAAAGAGTTATCTAAGGGGAAAAAGGGTTTTTTTTAATGAAATCATAAGATTGATTCAATATTAACGTTGCACAACTTGGAGCAATAAAGGACTATAGTCGATGGACCTCGTAGTTTTGAACCCCAGTCAAGGGGTGTGGACAACACCTGAGATAAACCTCCACTTCCCAAACTTCCACATCCCATCTTTAAGTGATAATTGATAAATCTAACATGTATCAGGCCCACTTCCAAAAAGTATATTTAGTGGTATAAATCAGTTGCGTTTATTTAATGCCATCCACACACACACATTAACTCCATCCACCCAATCAAGTAAGATTATAAAAATAGCGTTATTTCGTCGGTCACAGAAACTTCTAAGTAATGTGTATAATTTTCTTAATTTAATTTTTAAAATAATACTTTCAATCGCTTATAAAAATTTTCTTTTTCCCGTGTATTTCTACATTTCATATAGAAACACTACATATCTTTATATATATAAATGCTTGATTCTTTTTTTTTACGTCTAACTAAAACGGAAAACTTTTTCTCTCTATATATATTTTTATCTTACTACGTATTTTCTTTTTTTATTTATACCTACGCATTGCAGCATAAGTACCTTAAAGACGTAGTAGTCTAACAAAAATAAAAATAAACTGTTATTGATTACCAGGACAACGAACTCTTTGAGATAACATCAAATCGAAAACTTAGTTTCATCATCGAAAAATTAACGAAAAGAAGCACGTTTTGTGTTCCTTTTAGCCTTAGGAAGATACTGACAATTACAAAATTGTTCGGTTACGTTTAATGGCTGCTAACTTGAGAATAAATTGCATTTCCTTAGAAAGTGCTTGTTGACACCCAGTAAGGCCTCAGTGAACTTAGAAGTCAAGGGTGGTTCCTGACCGTGACCCATGAGATAAAACAGGATAGTGATGACAAGAGACTTAAACGGGAATTTAATATATTTGTTATTGCAGAAACGCTATTTTGGGCCTCAGGTACTAAAACACGTATTTGTATCACCTGTAAGGCAATGAACCCAAGCTGAGATTAAATACTGTTAGAAAGATGAACGGTTTAGCAGAGACTTTTTCAATCACTCCAAGTTAAAAAAAGTATTTAACATTCCATCGTGAAAAAAGTGCGAAAAATTGTACTCATTAAAAGAAGAGGAGTGGGGGAGGGGGGAGGGGAGAGACCCAAAATAGCGTATGCTTATAGAAATGCAATTCTATACGTTTAAATGGACTAAATCAAGACATGGGCCAACCTGGCCCCTACCGAGAGCTCGGTCACAATTTATGGCCTCGTTTCGTTCTCGATTCAACCTTAAATCATATCATTATTCGAATAATTTC
This sequence comes from Trichonephila clavipes, assembly GCA_019973935.1. NCBI lineage: Eukaryota > Metazoa > Arthropoda > Arachnida > Araneae > Nephilidae > Trichonephila > Trichonephila clavipes. Next base: position 99,173 of record BMAU01005463.1, read on the forward strand.
AACAGTCAAATGCTGTTTCCGGTTGCATTCTCCAAAAAAAAACTGGGAATTTAGGAAGGTACGTCAACTGACTACATGTTACGGTTGTTGCTCAATTTGTGATTGTAAATCATGCACATTTATTTGTTTCGGGTTATTGGTTGTAAGAGTGTTTGACAACGTATGCTATGTTCTGTCTACTTTTAAGAGTTATAAGCGGGGCCTACCTACATTTGTGTAGGGGCCCAGGGCTTACTTTTGCGAAGAGTCCCGGGGCGTCAAAAAGTCTTGAATAAGGATAAAACATTATAAGGCCAAAGAAACATTGAACGAAGAAAAATTGATCAAAATATTAAAACTCAGTTTTGACTTCTATTTTAATACTATATTGACCTTTCTATCAAACACGCACAAAAAATATTTACATTCATGTATTTTTTGCTGAATTATGGGGTAGTTTCAATTTCCTTTCGACCATGGCTAAGCCTCTTGTGTGTGTGTGTTCACATTCTACTATCAAATAAGCAAATTGATAGCAAAATTGAAAGATTGATTACTTGTTTGATGAAATTTTGCGCTAAATTTTAAGTACATTGTTCTTAAACAATTGAAATTCCTAGAGCAATGACCAGGCCATGACCGGGACACTCAAAAAAGGCCAGAGGATAACGGGTTGAGTATCACTGGACTAAATTAATTGTAAATAAGAAACTATATTCGAATAAACAGATAGCAAATTTAGTTCGCAATAAGGCAACGGAAGAAATTTAAAACTGAGTATATAAATTTGATCACATTGGAGAAGAAAAATAAATGGATGAAATTATTCCTAGTTTGTACGACATAAGGATACATGATACAATTATTAAGTTAGATTTCAATAGCCACATAATCAAGCATTGTGATAATACTTTGATTTTTTTAAAAAATATAAAACGATAACGCATAAATTAAATATGAATTAGAAATGGAATTTTTTTTTCTTATTTCAGCAATAACTTTTTGTAATTATAAATCACTGGGGTAAAAAATTAACAGGTAATACTGTAGTTGATAACTTGAATCTATTTTGGCCATATACAATATATTTGCTCTACAACTGTCAGATATGGTACCATGAAAATGTGATGCGTTTTGATATTTGATGAATAAATTTGCATTATATATACTAACACTGCTCCATACAATCAAAGAAAATCCTAAAACAGTATTTTGTACACGTATGAGTTTATATTTCAATTAAATTACTTGCAACAAATTCAATTAATATGTTTTTATTGCTTGAGGTTTCTCTAATTACATTTAATTTAACATTGGTAGTGAGATTGATATATCTTAATAAATGAATTACAAGTGTTTTATTCTGAAATAAAATTCCTAAATTAATTCCATTGTTTTCATATAGTTTAAAGAAACTGGTATACACACAGAGAGAAAAGATGATCCATTATTTTTTTTTATGTTTTCAAATTGAATCCAATTTCTTTTTTAATGTCTTTGAAAAATGTATCCAAGATCCGGGAAGTCCCTTTTAATCTTGGAAAGAAAGAGGGGGTAAATTTCGTATTTTTTTGCCCTCTCTATCTCTTTGGGTGAAATATGATTTTCATTCTAAGAAATTCATCAAACGACTCTTTATTCAGAAAATATTTAGGAAAAAAAATAATCCGATTTTTCATTGTTTCGAGAACTGAAATTGATATTGTCCATTATTCTAAGTGTTTACGCAGTTATTGATTCTACCTTAAAGAAGATCTACTTTAACTAAGCATATTATAAGAAATTACTTTTTAATTACTAAATGTAACTAAAAAATTCTTTATTCGCACTACTCTTTCAAAAGTATTCATGGTTTATTTTCTCCGTAAAATCATAAAGATAACATCCAGATTTTGGCATTTAACTCATCGTGAAGCTAAAAGTTGGCTTTTTAAGTTAGAGTTAATAAACAGTAATAAGCCTTAAATTCAACTTTCAAAAAAACTACACATAATTTGAGCGCATATTTAAAGTTCTTTATGGCTTTGGTTGACGGTTAACTAGATCCAAGTTTTTTAAATGAAAATTTAAGAGAAGAACAGTTTTAAAGGAATGCATTTATGCATAAGAAAATACAAATATTTACTTATAAATAACTAAAACACAAACAAATTATTCTTCATCAAGCTATTCTTGAAGTTCATAAAACGGAGTCTTCTTCAAGGAAAGTTTCTTGTGATTTTTCTATGAAGTAAAAGTTTACAGTAAAAAGAAAAGTACAAACATTTAAAGAAACAGAATTTCTAAAATGAGTTGGAAACAAAATCAAATAATTATAATTACTTGGGCTATTTTTTCTGATTTTGTAGCGTAAATGAATTAGAGATTTAATTCAAAATTACACTAAGAAAAAACGCGGAGCATAATATTTAAAGGGAAAAAAAACTGGCTCCTGAACAATCGTTATTAGTTTACTACATATATTTAAAATTAACAGTTAAATTTTATTGCAAATATCATTTTTCACAGTTTTTACTTGGACTAGTAATCACTTTGCCTACATTTTGAAAGGAAATAAAAAAGAAAAATCCAAACATTTTTGTACACTGTTTTAATGATAATTTTCTAAAATAGTCAAACAAAAAAGCAATTGATGAGCAATAATCGTGAAATAGTTTGGAATATATACGAAATGCAGTCGAAAAAGTCTGCTGCTGATTAGTTCTGTAAGAAATTCATTATATTTGATAATATTGCTAAATTAGAATTCTGGTTCTTAGTATATAAGTTACTCGTATGCTAGTTTACAAGTATACTGTTGAGTATTTTGTGAGCAAAACTTATATTTGTAGTAACTCACTTCTAAGAGGCAAGAGAAAAAAAATATTCTTTTTTTACCTTTAGATATTGATAATTGTTTCAGAATTCCCCACACAAACATTTGCTCCAGCAACTTACATAAAAAATAAAAGAAAAATTGTATTTCTTATTTCAGTATTTGTGCGTCGACAATACTGCGTCTTCGATACACTAATAAAATCGGGTATTGATTAACAATTTAACTCAGCGTTTCTCAAACTGTGGGGTGTGCCTCTCTAGGGGGTCGTGATAACCCTACGTGGAGGGCGCGAGTATTTCAAAAAGTAGAAAACAAAAGATTATTTAAAAGAATTATTAATTTAATGAAAGGAAGCAAAGTAAAATACATTCTGACATAAACAAAAATAAAGTACACATTTACACTAATATAATGCACTTATAAATGTATCAATACTGTACGATGTATTTCATAATTAATTTAACAGTACTAAGAAGAACAGAAGTACAGAATAATTTTAATAATTACCAGTGACACTATGGGCATGTCATAAAATTATATACAAAATTTAATAACCTTGATGATTTGTACGGTTCATATAAATAAAAACATATTATAGCTTTAGTCAAAGTATATTATTATTAAATTCAATACACTAATATTGTTCAGAAGAGGGGCGCGATGAAAATTATGATTGAGAAAATTGGGTCGCAATTATTGAAAGTTTGAGAAGCACTGATTGAACTTTAAGAAACATTTATTTGAAGGTTGCCTGATTCTCTATTTTAATGTAATAAAAAATAAATCTCTTTAATTCCAGGTAAATTTGAAATCTTCTCAGCTTTTTCCATGTGCAATGCTTGCACAATATTTCTTATTCAGTATTTTACATTGGTTGATAATACATGAGATGTCTTCTGAATAACTAACTTAAACTAAACGATTAAGTGAGCAGCTGTGTGCTTCCGTCTAACATCATACCGGCCCAGATCAGTGGCGCACACAAGGAAGGGGGGGTCCTGGGGTCGGACCCCCAAAGCCCTTGATTTTTTCCGATTGATTATAATTTTAAGTATATAGTACGTAAAATTTAATTAATTACTTGCTATTAATGATTAATTTTATTAATTAATGCTAATTATTTATTCAAAAACTAGTTTTTTACTGTGTTTTGTTCGCGAAAATCGACAAAATCAAAAGGAGCATGATACAAGAATGGTGAACTTTCGACCCCGGACCCCCCGAAAAATTCCTGTGTGCGCCACTGGCCCAGATCATAGCACCATTACCAGTACAGTGGTTCACTTCCCCGATGTTGGATGGATCGTACCGCATCCTTGGTTCTCTCAACATGAATACGTCGATAATCGAGATTCAGAATGAATATCAACTCACACACACACACATTATAGTGAAAAGAACACAGACCCGTTGATAGTATGTCCAAGGATTATATTCTCCCACCTTGTCAGACGGGCTCTATTGCAACCTGTAATGAGTGGCAGGCAGACCATTGATCTCATGTGACATATAGCCCTTACTTAATACATCTTTGATAAACATTATATCTTGAAGCTGATGTACCAGAAACAGTGGAAAACTAAGTTACGAGTTGAGTAGTTGTCATCCTCCTATTGTATCTTGCAGTTTAAGCCTAAGTAGCTGTTATCTTAGCTTGTGGTGGCTCTTGGACGCCATGTAACTGGTCTTCTAGATATTTTCCCCATCTCCTGGAACTGGTTCCATTATCTGGAAACCACATTTCCGGACATATTGAACTATCTTGGCGCGTTCACTTAATATTGGCCTGTGTCCAATTTCCCAACTGTTCTCGAACGTAATCCATCCTCCCGACATATTTGTGCTATTATTTGTAAAAGTCTCAGAAATAATCAGAACCCTTCAGAAAAACGAGCAAAACCGAAACCACACAAATGAGTGTTTGAAGTACGTGTCATCAGCTCCCTTAATATGCATAAATTTAAAAAAAAGACGAATCGAATATGATTGAATAATTTAGAAAAGCCTATTATTTTATTGCTATAAGAATTCAATCCTCTCAAATTGTTAATGTAAAAATCAGAATCAATAAACTTTGTTACATTTCTTCTTTCTTTCTTTAATACCAAATCAATTAGAAGTGAGAACCTATTAATAATAGCGCAACAACTAAGTAAGTCATTAAAGGCAAAACCTGTTAAAAATATATTTCAAAAAATGTATTAAATTTAGTTTTTATTTTACTTGTGGGATGTTTTAAAAATTTTCTTCTGAGTTTGTTTTTTTTTTCGGTTAGAGGAAGAGATGTAAAATCCAAAAATACTGTTACGTAGACCGTTATCTTTGTCTATACTTCTGATAATTAATCTTGAAATGTTAAATCTTTCATTTATGCCCATCTCAGGCTCCCTTACTACGAACCTCATCATACATCATCCTAAAAAAAGAGAGAGAGAATCTGGCAGATTTTTATTCTACAGCAATTTTACCACTAATCTGGGGTTGGTGTGGTGACGGTGTAAAAATTGTCCCACTTTTTTCTTTCTCTACAAACCTAGTCACGCTATTAATACCACATGTTATGAATATCGAACACCTCTCCCCGACTTTTTCTTACTTTCATTTTCATAGGGGGAGGGAAAAGCTGCTGAAATTATCGAAAGGAGACACCAAACAACCCCCTCAGGTGAGGCACTGACCCTCCTGGGTTTATTTTTTTAACCTTCAGCCTTTGGATGCATTTGCAGCTGCCGTCTTGGTTTTTCACCCAAGCTCATCTCAAACTGACAAGCAATTCTACACGCTCAGATGATGCTAACAATGTCACCCACTACGCTACGCACGCAACAAAGTCTGAACGCGTCATACTTTGTAAAGAGGATGTGTTATAAGAGCTCGACAGAAATAGGGAACAAATAGGCGACGCTATTTACATGGAATATCTATCATTCACGATTCCGTCACCATAGCTTGTAAAAACGCAGGAGCATGTGTTACATTTCTTTAGTGAAAAAGGAAACAATTGCACCTTAGCTTATTAAGAACTAAAAAAGCTGTCAACGATACGTCATCGTTCGTTTTTAAGTTTTGGCAGCAAAATTCGTTCTTCGCCGTGCTTTGATGTACCGAACATCATTTTACAACGAATTTTCTAAATTTCATGTGATTCATATCGTATATTTATTTCTAGTGATTGTAAATTTTCGATACAGAGTCACAATATTCAGATTAAAATATTTAGTTATTTTTGAAACTATATACGATGCTTACATAGTGTGTTTTTTTTAGAGGTATAGAACTTTAAATTGCAATAAAACAACGATGTATTATTCGATTGACATGAATCTTTTTTATTCGAAAGATAATCTTGTGGCATTACATGTTAAATATGATTTCTGGCATAGGACTGCCACGGCTGGCTCGGATGTAGTCCAATCTGGACGTCCAATTTTCGATGACTTTTTCCAACATTTGTGGCCGTATATCGGCAATAACACGGCGAATGTTGTCTTCCAAATGGTCAAGCGTTTGTGGCTTATCCGCATAGACCAATGATTTTATATAGCCCCACAGAAAATAGTCTAGCGGTGTTAAATCACAAGATCTTGGAGGCCAATTCACAGGTCCAAAACGTGAAATTAGGCGGTCACCAAACGCGTCTTTCAATAAATCGATTGTGGCACAAGCTGTGTGACATGTTGCACCGTCTTGTTGGAACCACAGTTCCTGGACATCATGATTGTTCAATTCAGGAATGAAAAAGTTAGTAATCATGGCTCTATACCGATCACCATTGACTGTAACGTTGTGGCCTTCATCGTTTTTAAAGAAGGATTCCACCAGCCCATAAAGCGCACCAAACAGTCAGTTTTTCTGGATGTAACAGTGTTTCGACATACACTTGTGGATTAGCTTCACTCCAAATGTGGCAGTTTTGTTTGTTGACGTAGCCATTCAACCCGAAGTGCGCTTCATCGCTAAACAAAATTCGCTTATGAAAATCGGGAACAACGGCAATCTCGTTTTGGGCCCATTCGACGAATCTACGCCTTGCTTGATGATCGTTTTGATGAATTGCCAAACCAAACTGAGAATAAATCACTTGACAGCTGTTAAATCGGTCGCCATCTTGGAAAGTAATGCCAACTTAAACTTCTGTACCTGAAAAAAAAATCTTTATAAAAAAAAATGCAAGAGTAATTCCATTGTAATATTAAACTTGGGAGGGGTATTATATAATTTCAAAATCTATTGAACAATTTTTCTGCTGATTTCTGTGTCTAGCTGCCTTTGATTCATATCTAATTTAGCTGACATCCTGTATTTTTCACTAAATCGAAATGAAAATCAATATAAAGCAACACTAAATTAATTGGTTTTGATTTTTCTTTATAATATTTTAAGTTAAAGATTATAATGCATTTATATACATGGAAAGAAAGAGAGAATTATTATTGATGATTTTCTAAAGATTAATCCTTTATTAGGTTAACATAATGGACCATTGTCGACCATGTGTTACTCGCTCTCAATCAGAATACTTAAAAGAAACTTGGAATCAATATTACTCAAATCATCTTTAACAAAATTGGTATTTCGTAAACTTATTCATTTAGTAGCAATAATTTTGTATTTAAAATGTATAAATTTTTTTTTATGTACATAAACATTTACAATAGGTGAGTATCTAAAGGGTTCGCTCAAACAATTTCTTCAAGATTCTTTTATTTCTGAATAAAAAAAAAACTAAAAGAAAAATGCGGAATCTTCTTGTGAGTTATGTGTGCTGTGTGCGTGTGTGACTGTCTCAGTTATTATTTATAAGAGGAATATGTTAAGTCAGACGTCTCACAGTTATATGGAAGTAATGTTGTATGTGATTCTTGGTTTGCTTAAATTTAAAAATTCAAATATGTATGCCATCAAACAGTGGCGCACACAAGGGGAGGGGTCCTAGGGTCCGGACCCCCCCCAAAAGCCCTTGATTTTTTTCCGATTGATTATAATTCTAAGTATATAGTACGTAAAATTAACTAATTACTTGCTATTAATGATTAATTTTATTAATTAATGCTAATTATTTATTCAAAAACTAGTTTTTTACTATGTTTTGTTCCCGAAAATCGACAAAATCAAACGGAGCATGATACAAGAATGGTGAACTTTCGACCCCGGACGCCCCCTCCCCTTGAAAAATTCCTGTGTGCGCCACTGCCATCAAATAATTTTAGAAGAAAATGATATAACAGTGGGGTACAAGGTAAAATACATTTATTAATCATGAAAAAATGATAGAAATGTTGCTAAATTTTCTAGAATCGTGTTTGTAAAAAATTAGGATTAGAAAAACGTCTTGCATGTTTAGAATTTAATTCTGTATGAATCCAGTGTGAGAGAGAGATTCCCATCTCTGTTTCAAAATTTTGGATACTAACAACTGTTGATTAGCAAACCCTTCAATAAATTGCACTAAGACAAAGAAGTTCAAAATTGGAAAATCCCTATAGAACATTCTTAGTCGAAGACGCTAAGTTGAATTTTTGGATTTCATTTTGAAAAGTTATAGAAACAATATTACATTTAATTGAAAGAAAATTTATTAGAGTAGCTCTAAATTTATTAGATTAGCATTTGATATCATCTCGCAGTCTTTTCCGATCATACACGTATTACTCACACAAAAAGTACAAAATTCAGTTTCCCTGACTAAACATTATTTTTGCTGCTTTTCAGTGGCGTAACGTATACTCCCGCAATCCCCGCACCGCGGGGGGGGGGGTGAAGCCTGACTGTCGCCAAGTTCCCCCCTTTTGTAAAACCCGACTTGGGGGCCCAAAACTTGACTTTGTAGGGGGGACCAAATGTTCTCCGTTACGCCACTGCTGCTTTTCCTAACTTTTACGTTTACCTTGTTTTGGTTAACCCTTTATCTACCGCATTATGATTTACTGCAAATTTTTCCATGCAATATTTTTTTAGGATCACTGCATTGAAAAAATTAAGGGATATACATAAATAAAATGTTCAACTTTTGGAAATCTTATTCGTTAGAGGTAATTAATTAAATTGGAACTTTAAAGTACCGTCAGCACACAAAGGTCTCAAATATTGTCATAAAACGAAAAGACCGAAAATCTTTTTAAACGCAACTTTATCCCTTTTAAAAAGCAAAACAACCACAGAGAATGTTAATATTTTACAGCACAAAATATTTATTTTTAAAGATTATTAAATTTTAAAAATTTATTTACTATTTTTACACATAAACTTAATTTGGTGATATTCAAAGAAAAAGTTTTTTTTTTCATTAATACAAAGAAATTCATTACGCGTTGTGCATTTTGAGTGAGGTTTAGATTGAATGTTTTAAAAGCAATTCATCCTGGGGTAAGAAATGCTGTATTTTCTTAAACATGAACTACTGCACTTGAAGACTGCGCTTCTCTTTTACAGACTTTCTAAGAAAGGGAAATACTAATAAAAATAATATTAGCACCTTGAAAAATTCCAAATGCTGTTAAATCTCTGTTACGCATAAAGGAATTAAAAAGATGTTATGTAACTTTTTTGAAATAATAATACATGTTTCATTTAATTGTGTGAAAAAAAAATACAAGCACGGATTTAAACTTACAAATTTTTGAAAACATTAAAATAAAGCAAAAAAAAAGCAAAATAAATCAATAAATCAGTTAAGCAAAAAGAAATGCTAAAAGAGGCATAACTCTATTGCACTGTAGCAGTGGCGCACACAAGGGGGGCCCTGGGGATCCGGACCCCCAAAGCCCTTGATTTTTTTTCCGATTGATTATAATTCTAAGTATATAGTACGTAAAATTTAATTAATTACTTGTTCTTAATGATTAATTTTATTAATTAATGCTAATTATTTATTGAAAAATTAGTTTTTTAATGTGTTTTGTTCCCGAAAATCGACAAAATCGAAAGGAGCATGATACAAGAATGGTGAACTTTCGACATTGGACCCCCCTGAAAAATTCCTGTGTGCGCTACTGCACTGTAGTGATGACGTTTCAACACAAGAAAAAATAAGTAATAAACTACATGAACGAAAAAAGAGCTAAGTTCTTGCTCCAACACCCAGTGTACTGTCGGTACTTATAAGTACCACAAAGTTATTCAACTGTAAAATTAATTATATACACTGTTCACTTAAAATAAGTAGTAAAATAATTTTCTAAGGTCTTCATAACATATAAAATAAAATAAGACACTTGCCTTTTGACATTAACATCTTTTTCGGAACAAAAATGACTACCTCCACAATCCTATCAAATTGTCAGTTGAAAATGCAATTTTGGTTTTAAAAAACTATCCGCCTTCCTTGCTAAAATACTCATTATATAACCCGTGATGACATCTATTGTGGAAGAAGGAAATTGAAAGAGTATTTCTGCTAAGTATCATCAGAATATTCTCAAAAATAGTTATTTTATGCACTTTTAAAGTGAGTAGTACTTATAAGTACCGTCGGTAGGTAAAGGGTTAAATTGATTTCAACAACAATAGCTTTTTTTAAAAAATTTTCTTCTAAAGTTAGTTTCTCCTTTTTTTTGAATACACACAATTATTTTTATTTATTTTTATCGTTATTGAATATATTTTCTCTTTTTTTTTTTTACTTCTCATTTTTTAACTATAAAATAATCTTTTTAACCAAATCCGATTTCTTTTGATGCCGAATTCTGTACATAATTTTAGCTAAAGAGCTTATACTGATTTAATCTGATTTATATAACCTGTATTTCAACAAATTAACTTTACTTTAACCTCTCATTGTATTACATGTGGAATTTTATAACTATTCTATTATTCAAAATAACTTTTAATTTTAAAAATTTGGTTTAAATAAAGAATATGCTTGCTCATTTATACATATAAGAAAAAAGTGACTCCCTCTTTCATCATGAGATCTCAGGAATTATTAAACATACTACCTTTAAGTTTGACACGCATGTTTCTTTTGTTGAGTATAGCTCTTCTAAGGGAGGGGAGTACGGGATCATAAAAGATAAGTATACTTCCGTTTAAATATGGAAATACCGTATTTACTCGAATCTAAACCGCGCCATTTTTCCAGTGTTAATGCTACTGAAAATCAGGTGCTGCTTAGAATGGAAGGCAAAACATTTTTGGATCCGGGAAGTTGAGTTTCAACCCCTTTCAAAAGGAAAAATTTAACCGTTTATTCTGGCCACTTGCATCGATGATTTTTCCCATTCTTCGCAGGTTATCTCCAGAAATTCAGTCTATCCTAAACATCGTTGTTTACTCGCCTTTAATAAATTTTTTTGTATAAGCTTTCTTTGATCACCTAAACAACAGAGATATCGGTGATAGCATCAGGACAAGTTCACTATGACATAAGTATGAAAAGGTAGGCAATTTTATATGCAGACAAAAACGGAAACAGAGCAGTGGCACTGAAAATTTGACAATGTTGAAACAAATATACGTGGATGGCGTAAACAAGATGATATAATTTTTGCTTCTAAATATTCAACAGTCTTTAATAATTCTTTTGCATTCTTCTATAATACATTCCTTTCAAAAAATGTTGCAAAACAAATGCATCGGATGGCTTAGAAGACGACACCGCGTGTGAAAATGGCAACAATTCCGAAGTGAACTGTGAAAATCGGAATGACGAATCATTTTCGAAGCATGATACTAACGGTTAGAGTAATTATAGGTTCATGTATGTATTTGAAAGTTTTTAATACTGGTAAAATAAATAAATTATATGAGCTTCTTATTATTTCTCATTAAATTTTTTAAAAATTTCTTAAGTATTGGATATTGATGAACCTTTTACACAATTTTTTATTTTTCCTGATAAAGAGTAGAGAATTGGGAGAGCGGCTTAGAATCGACGATGATATTTCTTCACAAAAACATTTTGAGAATTCAGGGTGCGGCTTAGAATGGATGGCGGCTTAGATTCGAGTAGAAACGGTAATTAAGGAAATAAGGTTTATATAAGGAATAAGTATAATTCGTTACATATATATATATATAAATTCCGAAGTAATATGTACACCAAATATAATTATCCATTAGTGATCCTAAAATTGATCTGCGTTGTATGCGATATTACTGTATGAATCCGTTAATTTATACTTTAAAAGATGAAATTCTTTGAAAAGTAAAAACACATTATTGTGTACTGAGATTTGCACACAAGCCAGTACATTTTAGTAAATGTTGGGAGATTCTAAAGCCTTACTAAAATTACTTAATACAGCAATCTTTATGTACCAGGTGTAAAAAATATTGTGCCCAAGACCCACTTTTGATAACTTCGGGGGTCTCAGTTCCCCCTTGTAATAGCTGACCTACTGAACGTAATTATACGGTATCTCCCTTTCTTATTCGGTATTCTCAGTTTTCGAGTGATGGATAGATTTTTTGGAGAAAATTTGCGGATCGTATTTAACTTTCTCCGGGATTCCGAATAGAGGGGTGAAGAGCCATCTAACAGATGCCCCTTTTGAAGACCCTGATTGGCTTACCCCCAGACAAATTGGAAATATGTGTTTTTAGATCTCCATTCCTCAGACAGATGGCGCTTGGTCAGGTGTAGTTTTTCTGGGGTATATTTTGGATTTAGGGGTCGGATGACATTCTTCTTTTCAAGGGATCTTGTGGGGAGATTTTTGGAGGATAAAAAAAGATGGTAGCAAATACTTTATTTTTTTATTTAACTTCTTTTTTTAACGTATGCGAAAAAAAGCGTATGAATAAAGTTATTACTAATCTTTGCTAAAAAGCCACAGGGGAGCTGGAGCTTTAAAAAGATTGTCGTGTGCCAGCCCACTTGCTTTTCAACAGAAAAACATCTATGTAGGGGGTTGTCGGAAGACGAGAAACGTTCCCCCCCTTTTTTTCTGTTGCATTATATCGGTTTTTAATGGGTATTTTCCTTTCGTTTCACTTTGGAAGAGGCGAATAAATAACATGAGAATAAAAAAAAAAAAAATGAAATATACCAAGAATTTATGCTGTTATTTCGTTATTCTTTTCGAAATTGCGAAAGTTAGGTCCATGGCAATTTTTTAAAACACAGCGTTGTACTGTTAGGACATTAAGAGTGCAGTAATGTGTGACCTCAAAATTCTTTGTTTAAGCTTTGAGTACTAGTTCATGTGTCAGTAGAATCTAAAAGAAACTTCCATGCTCTAAGAAAATAACGTAAAAGGAAAGAAAGTCACTCTAGTGAAAAGTGCCTTCATGGGAGGTGGGATACTTACTACACAAGCACAAATCGAGGCATTGTATTTCTCTTGAAACTTTGATTGAGAGCGAAAGTAATTAATTAATGATTCATGTAATTGTAATTTATTTGAAGAATTCTTTTGAAAAGGGATACATTACTTATTTTTAGTAGTTATTCCAAAAGCAATGCAGTTTCTTTTTTTATATTTGTAATTTTCTTTTTCTGTTTCTTTAATAAAAAGTTTTATAAAACTAATAAATTTAACGACGAATGTAATTTCTATTGTTGATTTTTTTTAAAAAAATAAGTACAGGCTGTAGGTATTTTTTAGGTAAATGTTTTTAAATTTGCTCTAAAACGCGAATAATTTTCCAGAGTCATTTATAGATTAAAAATAATATCTAAGAGTAAAGTACATATTTTTTTAATTATCTTTGCAACTGAGTATAAATAAGCAATTTTATAAAGATCATAAATCCTGTAAAAGACAAAAACATTTTTTTGTTTACTTCCTTTTTTCATCCTGTGTATCGGAAAAACTTCGAGATGTCAAAAAATCTTCAGTTAAGACACCACCAGTGTCCAAAGGCATATTCTTATGCATCTTAATTTGAAGTTCAAAAGCGTTCCAGAAACACCTGTATTTACCTTTTTCTAACAATTTGCAGTGGGCCGAAAGGATTACTGTTCAATAAGAATACCAGCTGCTCTGATAGAAGTCAACACTATGTAACATTTTACTCTACCAAGAAACTCCTTTCTGAAATATTTACTTAACAAACACACTGAGGGTACAGGAATGTTCTTTACTTGGTCTTTGGCAAGCATTCTTCAAACTACTCTTGAATTACTAACCAGCTGCTGTAACACAAGATCTTATAGTGGTAACGCAACTTTTGAAAGTCCCATATATTTTAATAACTATTTGAATGAATGATTAGTTATAGTATTACGAAAGAAGACGGGAGAAAATTTAAGAATTTTGCTGAAATTCTTGTGGATTTGTGTTTTAAATAGCATTATTGTTAATATTTATACTTTTCCTCTCCAATTGTCTGATAAATTCAAAGAAGTTTTAGGGAAATGAAATAGAAACATACAAACAAAAAAGTAAATGAACTGACATGCATTTATATTTAGCATTATTACATATAGTTTTTTAATAGACCGAAGAACTTTTGCTTATTTTTATATTATAACATAACTTAATAAAACTCAAAACCTATTTTATTACAATAATAAAATTTCAAGCTGAGGTAATAAATTTTATGTATCATATTTATTTATTATTCATATTTTCACAAAGGTATCTTTGATGATCAATTATTCATACATGAAATTAAATCATTGCAATGCATTTACAGATTTAACGAGTAGTTTTACTTAAAAATCTCTTTTTTACTAGCTATTTTTCAGATAATGATGAACTTTTAAAATTTTGACCTACTTTAAGTAATTGATACTACAATAATAATTCATAAACTAATGATGATTTTTATTCTCTAATACAAAAATAAATAAATAAAAAATAAAAATAATAATATTTTAAATAATATGTTTTAAGCAGATTCATAAGATGTTCTAATTAAATAATGTAACTATACTCAGTTGCGCTGCAGCCCAAAGCCTGTATCCATCTCAGTTTTTTTTACCTTGGGCACTGAGGTGCAGGAGCAGATGTTCCAATCAGGTGATCAGTCTGACATGAAACCCACAGTGTTTAGCTCCCAAGGGTATTTATTTGTCAACCCACTGAAGGAATGAAAGGCTAATTAAATAATTAACTATACGAAAACACAGCTAAAGAGAGAGAGAGAGAGTATAATAAGAATATAAATTATATATATGTATATATCAATGGCGCAGACAAGGGTGGGGGTGGGGGGCTTTGACACCACCCCGAAAGCCCTTGATTTATTTGATTGATTATAATCCTAAGTATATAGTACGTAAAATTTAATTAAGTTTTTGTTTTTAATAATTCATTTTATTAATCAATCCTAATTATTTATTCAATAACTAATTTTTTACTGTTTTATGTTCCCGAAACTCGACAAAATCAAAAGAAAATGTTGGGTGGCGTGTTGGAGCATGATACGAGAAGAATGGACTTTCGACTCTGGACCCCTCCCTTGAAAAATTCATGTGTGCGCCACTGGTATATATATGTATATATATGCAGCAGTGGCGCGCACACAAATTTTTCAAGGGCGGGGGGTCGAAAGTTCACCAATCTTGTATCATGCTCCTTTTGATTTTGTCGATTTTCGGGAACAAAACACAGTAAAAAACTAATTATTGAATAAATAATTAGCATTAATTAATAAAATTAATCATTAATAACAAATACTTAAATTTTACGCGTACTATGTACTTAGAATTATAATCAATCGGAAAAAAAATCGAGAGCTTTGGGGGGTCCGGACCCCCAGGCCCCCTTGAGTGCGCCATTGGTATGCAGCTTTTGAAGTAAAGATTTGTTGTTTTCGTAGTGAAAAAGAGCAACTTAACATTATCCATACAAAACTTACAATTGCATAAACATATATTTCATTTAATTACATAAACTTATATTTTCAACAATCAATTAAGAATACCTTGTTGATTGAAATATATATACATATATTTATACACACTCGGACACTAATGAAGATTCTCAAAGATGCTTATCTTTGTCTTTGTTCTCTCTTCTGAAAGTGTATTAATTTTAAAAGCATTACCCATAAATGGATGTTAACTTTTAATACTTTTCTGATTCATTGAAAAGAAATCCTCAGAATTAAGCTCAAAAGAGAACTCTTGCAATTTTTGAAATACAGTACAATAATCCTTAGTGTGGTGTATTTAAATTTTCTCCTTCAAAGTCATGGTCAATACCATCGAGTCTCTTGGCGATAAATTCTGATCTAAAGACGCTGGATGCTTTTGTGAAAAGTTTAAGAAGGGAATACATAATTTGTACAGTTTTGAATAGAATCTGTGGAGTCTTTTATACTACATTCATGTCCCCGTTTCATTGTATTTTGCATTTCTTCCATCTATCTGCCTTCAGATAAGATCGGACAATGTCCGATAACTTTAAATATCCTTTGGAGTAAGGACTGTTAAAGAGATCGTCGTTATCGCAATGTCCAGTTAGGAGTTTCCCTTTCAAAAATACTCATAAATCATCATCTGAAAAGGGGAATGGGTAGTTGTTCTGGCAGTATACAACGCCCCTTGACCATTCACCATATGTGCGAGCGTTGAGCTAAGAATGTTTCAAAGCTGAATGTAATCTTTTCGTCTACCGTTATGATGCCCTGAAGAAAACAGAAAGTTGGCCTTGAGCTTAAGGTATCCGAACACGTTGAAAATGACCAAATTTGTCAAGACCGATATTTTTGTTTTCTATTTTATTGAATACAGCTATCTTTTGGCTTTATAAAACATACTTTGTTTTGATTCTACACTTCTTAGAGGCCAAGTTACAATCAACTTTATTAAGTTAGAAAAACCGGAAGTGGGTCTTTGATGTACCAGAAGTAGGCATTTAAATTGTTCGAAATCTATCATGGCGAGTCTGATCATACAAAATATTACAAATGAATTTCTATAAAACTTTTTGAACCTAATATTTATGCTATTTTCTAGAGAATGTACTAAAATATTTCTTATTGTATGAATATTTTTTGAGTTAGGGCTTGTTATTTAAATAATGGTCTCATAAAGGCGTGATTTTTCTTATAACGTTTAATCAATCAGCTCTAAAATTTTCAAATTTTAATAAGACATTAAAATTTTAGTACATTATCTAGATAAATGCCTCTAGATTGTTTTGGTAAATTTTTTTAATACAAATTTATTACTTTTTTCTCTAATTTCTTTGAAGTTTTTCAAAAATATTGCTAAAATTTCATTTATAATTGTGATTTTTGTGAAATTCAGGCAATTTATTTTAAATATTGTTGGTTAAATATTAGTATTTATTGGTATTGAATCCTAAAAAGGTTTTATAATGTTTAACTATGCTATTTTGTCAAAAAATACTCTGAACGTGTTCGGATACCTTAAAAGCCGTTGGAAGAGGTAAAAGAAAATTGTGGCTCACAAATATTTTTAGTTTCAAAATTTTTCACAAAATGAGAAATAATTCTATGTTCTTAAATAAAATCCGTTAGTTATTTTTAGAGGGAGAGAGGAGGGGCACAGAGATTTGATTTGGTAAGCTGAATTTTTCAAAATTGCATTCATTATGTATCAGAAAAAAGTAGCAACAAAATATTAATTTTGAAATATGTCATCTAAATTGGAAGCATAATGAGCTTCTGATTTGTCTAATATTCTTGTAATTAAAAAATTATAATTACTGATGAAGTAATAAAATAAATTAGAGATGTGTGGGACTTGAGATTCTGCTATTAATAGTAACTAAAGTTAAAAGTAATTGTGTGTAATCAATCGATTAAAAGTTTTTAGCACATTTTTTTCCCATTCAAATTTAATTTTATATAAATGTAGTTAGTATATGTTAAGTGCTAAAATCTATTTTCAAAAAAAAAAAAAAAAAAAAAACAAATTGTTTACACATAAATATTATAATAAGATTGAAATTTTAATGATGGAGTAAATAATTACGCTTGCCGATTACAGTTTGCATTCTAATTCTAATCATGTGGAAACTGATTAGTGTCTTTTAAAATAGACTTACTTGTACTTTTTTTAAAATCTCTCTCTGTATAAAATATATATATATATACCAGTGACGCACACAAGTGTGCGTGTAGGGAGGGGGTCCTAAGGTCCGAACCTCGCCACAACACCCATGGTTTTTTTTCTCGATTGATTAAAATCCTTTGTATATAGTCCATAAAGTTTAATTAAGTATTTGTTAATAATTAATTTTATTAATTAATGCTAATTGTTTATTCAATAATAAATTTTTTACTGTTTTTCCCCCGAAAATCGACACAGTCAAAAGAATATGTTGGGTGGTATAATGGAGCATAATACGAGAAGGATGGACTTCTGATCCTGGACCATCCCCCCTTGAAAAACTTTTGTGTGCGCCACCGATACATATAAATATGTATATTCCCTATTAACAACAACAACAACAAAAAAATGTTAAATTCCAACAGTTGTTTGCTGGTTTCATTTAATCTTCATGGGGCCTTCATCTAAGTGTGAATTTGAGAGAGAGTCCTATAAGAATTCTTGGTAAGCCAAAATAAATAATAAGCTCTAATGTTATTTTAGGTTATTGATGCAATTATTTGTCACGCATTTAAAACGCATTATCTTCTATTTATTTTATAATTTTTATTTATTATTCATTTGTGGATAACTTTTTTATAAAAGATACTTTTTTCTGAAATTTGGAATTTCATAAATTCGAAATTATAATTTGAATCAAGCGTAACAGGAATATAAAAAACAGTGTGTTAAATCTGATATATATATATATATATATATATATATATATATATATATATGTGTGTGTGTGTGTGTGTGTGTGTGTGTGTGTGTGTGTGTGTGTGTGTGTGTGTGTGTGTAAAATTGGTAAAAATATAACTGTAGGAACGCTTTACTATGTCAGCTTGCTTTTAATCATATCAAAAATACACAAGATTCTCTAGAACAAAAAAAAAACACTTAGGTCTTTTTTTTTTAATGAAATATCCTTTTTTACACATATAACTTAATTCTCATAAATATTACTTTTGTGATTGAATCATCTTTTTCTCTTATTATAACACTTAACTCCTATAAATATATATACATATATATTTAATTTAGAAAAATTTGCATCGAATATATAGTTTAATTTGCTTCGATGCTAAGATTTGCGCTGTCTCTTTTTTTTTCTCTGTAACATAACAGTGGCGCCATTCTGATGCTCTGCTGGGCTTCAATTGGTTTTGAATTATTCATGGATGAATATAGGAATGTACTTGGTTTCTATTCTTATTTATTTGAAAGTGCTATTATGTATAAATTCCTGCACAGGGAAGGAGTCTGGATCCATAAAGTGTTTGCTTAATCCCACATTATAGTCTACAATCACACAGTAACAGAACATAACAGTCTTTGAACTTTGACTTGCTTGATTCATTTTCTTAATATTGTCTTCTTCATGTTCTTGAAATTTTTTTCAGAGATTCTTGTAAAGAGATTGCGTTTTGATATTATTTTGTTTTGATTTACTTTGAAATTGTACTTATATATATATATATATATATATATATATATATATATATATATATATATATGGGGTGATTGAAAATAAATATGCCGATTATAAACAGCTATAACTATTTAATTGAAAACAATATATCAATAAGAATTACACAGAATGGAAAAGAAAGTTCCACATAAATTTTGTTTACACACCTTATAAATGCTCTAAAGGACTGTCATTGGTAATATGGATAACATCTAAATGGTAATCCATTTTACGTCGTACATTCTGAAGCATATCTAGAGTCATCAATTCTAGCGCATTAGAAATTCGTACTTAGAATTCTCTGGATTTGACAACTTGCGATTTCTTTTTATGTGGTTATGCGAAATATCTTGTGTATGTACTTCTTTGCTAAAAATATTTTCAGTACTTAAAATGAGCATTTCTGATGCGCTTGCGCTGGTGACTCCAAATATGTTTCAGAATATACGGCGTGAAATGGACTATCGCTTAAATGTTGTTCGTGTTACCAAGGAGAAACACATGGAAGATTTATACAAAACGTAAACAAAATTTCGAGCATCCCTTTCTATTAAACTTAAATAATTATTATCGATAAATTCTTTTCAATTAAATAGTCACTGCAGTTTAAAATCGATATATTCATTTCGAATCACACTATACATCAAGATTGATTTATATGCAGAACAAAAGTATTTATTAGTATTGTTGAGCTACTATTATTTATGTCCGAAGTTAAATAATATAATTTTAATTCAATAAATTTGAATCTGTTTTAATCAATTCTGCATCTAAGCATTTTTAAGAGCTATTGAAAATATACTTGGTAACTTTGAGCCTCGGTCTGATCAGGGAAATATTTTATAAGTAAATTACGTTTTAAACTTCTGTACCATGCCATATGTATAGAATTAATTCAAGCGAGATGTATATATATAAGATACGATGCTTTATAGATGCATATATGCACGGAGTCTTTTTTTGAGGCTCTTGATTCATATTCATTTTGGATGTAAAAACGTAAGAAAAAAATATTACCGTATCATATTTCAAATGTTAAAAATTGCTGACTCTCTGGGTAATTCAGTAGTGAAGCGGCGTTCGAAAAATACAATGCCAAATACAAATAAATCACATAAGACATATTCCGCACCAGATGTTTTCTACGTACGTTATTTGTCAAAAGATGTCAAGCGAACCTAGTACGAGTATCTTCTAGAAACAGGTTTGCCCGACTTGAAGGAGTGGATCCCAAATAACAGTCAGAGGGGGTTAGGTATAAAGGGGTTACCTTTTGTGAAAAGAAAAATCTAAAGTCGAGGTAAATAAGTTATATAGGCTTCGTTGAACATGCAAAGCATGTTAACATTTTCCCGTTCACTTGGAAGCACTCAGAATGTAACGTTTAGAAATGAAGTTTGGTGGAATATGAAAGGAAAGAAACGGAATGTTTTCTATGGATGTGCGCGTGTATGTTCCGCAAAGAAATAATAGAATACACATTCAAGTTTAGGCTAGCAAGTGCAGTAATGTGTAATACAAATTTTTGGAGCATTTCAGTTGCTCATGCCTTACGTATGACTAGAAAGTTAATAAAAATAAGACCTGGAAAAGAAATTTAAAACGCGCGTGTGGTAGCCTTTATAATGAAATATTACTTCACGTAATACGTCGCCAAGAGGATTATCGTTTTTCACTAATGATAATAGTGATATTTTATTCCAGTATTTTGCTTTTATTAATGACAATGTTTATCTAAAAATTACTAGAGTATGGGGAATGTTAAGCAAAGGAGTAAGAGTATGGGCAAAATGTAAGAAATAGTACAAGATTGAGTTTTTGGTTGCTAAAAATTTTTTTGCACAATTATATTTTTACAAAAATTAAAAGTTAGACATTGCGCTTTGAATAGAACACGAATACATGTATTTCTCAATACAGGGATATGTATAAGAATTCAAATATTATATTCAACTGATTCAGAGTGTACAAATATTTGAGATAGAGATAGATTGTTAGAATATTTAAAACGTTAACTTTCTCTACGCTATAAATATACATATATATTTTTTTAGCTTTTATTTTCCTTTTTGCTGAAAGATAAATTTTCCACTATAATATTTTTCTCAAAATTAAGAGTTCAGTTTTAAACATCATTTTGTTACTTCAATTTCTATAAAAATATTTTGCAGAAAAGAAAAGACGTGTGGCTTGAAACATATATATCTATATATAAAAATTATTTTCAAATTGAAAGTTGAAAAAATTCTTACTGTACCGTATTGAATTTATTCTGTTTCAATGTGTATTTTAAATTGGGGTAGTTTTTCTTGTAAGTGATTGTATCATTAATGATAAATCTCTAAAAAGTGTTTATGAATGTAGATTATGCTCATTTGTTACAATTAAAGTAGGTATATATATATATATATATATATATATATATATATATATTTGCAGTTATATCAAATATAGCGTTTTATTACTAAAAATATTTTGATATCTTCTAATTTTAGAAAACTTCAAAAATTGAGTCAATACTCAATGAGAACTATAACGTAAAGCAGGAAGTGTACTGTATTGAAATACATCCCTTTTATTTTAATCTGTATGTAATTAAACTTTTATAAAAAAGAAACAAACATTATATAATAAGGTAATCTAAAGTGTTACAATTTGCGCTAGTTATACAAAAGTCTTTTTTTTTTCGTTGTTATTACTGGTGCAATTTTTATTATTCTCATTAAGTACACGAATAAGTCTCTCACTTTCACACTATTATCGTAATAATAAATCGCAAGTTCTTAACATATTTTACATGTATAAGGTTATATACAATTATTCAACGTTCCGATATATTTAGAATCAAGTAAAATGAAATTTTATAAAGCAAAGTTTCAAAGTATTAAAGAAATCAAAAAAAAAAAATGATTAGCTGTAATTTTAACTGATTTTAATTTACGTCGCACACAAGATTTATTGGAGATGGATTTCTTAATTTTTAGCCATGGTCGAGTGGTGGACTATAATCTTAAGTCTGTCTTCGGTTAATGTTAAAGAATAGGACCAGAATTAGGAACATTTTTTCAGATATAAAAGAAATGAAACATTAATATGATATTCTGGCTTCACTATACTTTAGAAAGCAGAATAATTTTTTATTATACTTCCCGTTTTTAACAGAGTTTATTCATTTTTTCCGGTATAAAATGTGTTTCGTACTTTTTCTCCTATACTCTAATGTTAAATGAGCTATATGTCTTCACGTATTATAACAAAAAAGAAAGTATTCATGGAATATTTTGGCATTTTTAAAAACACTATGTTGTTAACAGAGGTATGAGTAATAATACTGCAAATTTCCATAGAAATTGAGGCCTTTTTTCTGTCTGAAAATGTGCTTCGCGTTTAGTTCGAGCTCTCGTACTTTTACCGAAGATAGCCTTAAAAAGTGCAACCTATTTCATTTATGTGCAATCTGTACAATATTTTTAATTAATGAATATGTTATACCTATAATAAAATATTGCTAGCATTTATAGAAGGCTTCTTTATGTACTAAGCACAGTAGAGTGCACACAGGAATTTTTCAAGGGGGGGGGGTGATTTTGTCGATTTTCGGGAACAAAACACAGTAAAAAACTAATTTTTGAATAAATAATTAACATTAATTAATTAAATTAATCATTAATAACAAGTAATTAATTAACATTAATTAATTTAATTAATCATTAATAACAAGTAATTAATTAAATTTTACGTACTATATACTTAGAATTATAATCAATCGGAAAAAAAATCAAGGGCTTTGGGGGGCTCGGAGCCCCAGGACCCCCCCCCCTCTTATGTGCGCCACTGAATAAGCAGTATTTCTTTAATTTGTCGAAAGTAATAACTATTTATTAGTTCTAGAGGCCAGTGCTTCTCAAACTTTCAATATACGCCACCCACTATTCAATCATCATTTTCATCGCGACTCCCTCCCCCTCCATGCAATAACAATGTATTGAATTCAATAATGCTATACTTTGACACTAAAGCTACAATATACGACTTTAACCTCTTATGTGCCACCGACGCATATAAACGCCTCGCTCAGCCAAATCATTAATTTTCTGGACGTATATGTACGTCTTTCCGAAATACGATCTTTCATGTGCAGTGCTATTCATAAAATTATTCCGAGGCTTGTGGAATGGAGTTAAGGTTCTCGACAGTGTTTTCGAAGGATTAACTTATTTCAGAGGATTTGCTTATTTATTTCTTTTCTCCTCCTCCTCCCCCTAAATAAGCACGTCAAAATACGCTCGTCTACGTGGTAAACGGTGGCATAGGGAAGCGAATCATGTAACTTTTAATCGGCAGTTAAGGAATTATAAACCGTACAAATTATCAAAATAATTGTTAATACAAGCCTATGGGTCACTGATAATTATCAAACTTGTTCTCCACATAGTACTGATAAGTAAATTATGAAACACATTGCGCAGTAGTGATACATTTATAAGTGTAGTGTAAATGTGTATGTTTTTTTTATTATGTCATAATATATTTTGCTTTGTTTTCTTTCAGTAAATTAATAATTTTTTAAGTATTTTGTTTTCGACTTTTCAATATGCTCGTGCCCCCCTTGTAGAGTTATCATGCCCCCAAGGGGGGGTGCGCCCCACAGTTTGAGAAACGCTGCTATAGGCTGTGTTCAAATTTCCAATTTTGGGTAAGAATCTTCAAATGGAGCTGAACTTCAGGATTAATCAATAAATACTATCGTCGTAACTATTTCAAGTTCTTAGTTTTTTTTATCTTTCGTTTGATTAATCCCGCTCTGTGGGGTGAGGAAATAGCCTATTGTGTCAGCCAATATTGGGAATGTTTAAAAGATGACAGCTCATGTGATTAAGCCAAACGTAAAAAGCTATGCATCTGCTGTTCTTGTTTTGCTGCAGCTTTCGCTTTCCATCGCGGAAGTGTGCCAGTAGGCAAGTGTCTCAGTGGGATGGGAGGAGTATGCTTAAGTTTTTAGGGAGTCCCTTACCCCCAATGGGGTTCTTGTTTCTTCCTGTCTTTTTCTTTGTCCATCGCTTGTTTACTTCGACTTCTAAGGGGGAGAGGCAAAATCTCCAGGTTAGTAGCACCAAGGCGACCTTGGCCATGACCCCCCAGCCGTTCACCTTCGTTCGTTTTACTTAGGGATTCATTTATAGCCTATCCCCACCCCAACGCAACCTAAAGAAATGCACCCAATGCACAATGATTTCTACTCCCTCTTTGATGCTCGGCTAAAAATAGGCTGATATTTTATTCCTAAGAATAGGTGATACCCGAGCTAATACGATGCGTTCTTAGTATAATGGTTAGGGGCTTGGCAGGGTCCTAGATCGATTTATAGGGACCTTGGTCTCCCTCCCTCACCGGCCTTCTTTTTGATGTTTATGGCGCTGTTTACTTCCTACTTTTCTGTAGGTGTCATTGGCTTGTGAAAGGGTTAAATCCCAGCTTCTCATCCTATTTCTTTTCATACAGCGTCTTTGGAGGTAAAGGGCTTTCGTCCAGTCTGTCGCCCCGGACTTAAACTTAATCTCTCAGATCTCTTTTTCACTTAAGACCGGAAAGAAGGAGGAAAAAATTCGTTCAATCTACTCCGGTCAAGAAAAACAGAGAACCTTATTTTCTCCTACTCCAGCATTTTCTTTATCTGATGGAACGGACTGAACCAGCTGCTGTACCAGATTAGGTAGCAGTTGTAAGGCTCCCAATGCTTTTGGATGAATTAAAACATGCGCATAAGCATATGCAAACATTCTGAAAATTGTTCAGTAAATTATTGTTAGTTTGAATTTTATTTCATATACTAAAAAATAAATAAGATACATAAAAATTTTCACTAAAATAATGGAAAAATTAGCACAAATATGATTGTATTGCTTATTTATATATTTTGTTATTACGTACTCAGGTACCTCGTTAGTGGGTGTACTTTTCTAAATTCAGTCAGTTTTATTAGCTCGCTTTGATGAATTATTCATTTGTATAGTTTTTATTTTTTAAGTATTTAGTATATGCGATGGATTGAACTTTTCCTTCCTGGAAAAAATAAGCGAATTTAACGTTTCATAAATTTAAAAGTTATGATAACATTCTTCTATCGGAAAATTCTGAAAATGGTAAGGTCCAGAAAGTAGATAACTTATAGACAAAATACCGAAAGAAATTCTTTTCAATCACAAATATTAGTTTTAATGTTATTCGTGCTAATGCAAGTGAAAGTATTGTGTGTAATGATTGAATGTCGAATAACACAATTTTTAAACTATGTCGTTGTTCAAAATTAGAAGAATTTTCCTTTTGGGTTGATTATCTCCTGAAATACTGTACAATGAAATTAAGTACACACCCGTAGGTTGATAACACATAAAAATATAAAAGTTTACGATAAACATGCATGATAATGCACACGGCTCATGAGCGAAGAAAACTAAAAAAAGGTAAATAATTGAACGAAAAAGGAGTTAATAAGAATGTTCCTCTCTTTCTGTCCATACAGCTTTCACAAAGTAAATTCATACTAGAAATAAGACATTTTTTAAATCTCTGTGGTATTCGCTTCCATTCCTCAAGAAATATTATTTTCAGGCCCTCACTCGTTCCGAGAGAGGGAAGGCAACTTGCAATTACCATCCCAAGAGTATCCCAACTATGCTCTAAAGCCGGGGTGGGCATTAAGTCGATCGCGATCGATCGATGGACCGCCAAGACATTTTGAGGTGACCGCCTTTAATTATGACCTAAGATGCGCATATTAAGAAAAGTCAGTAGGGTAAAACCTTTTAAAAATCGATTTTTATTTTTTGATATTTCTAAAATCTCCAAATCGGGAGCTTTCCATTGATAGAACTTACAAACCATTATATGAATTAGAAGTACTTTAAAATGATTTTTAAAAAATAATCAGCTTATGAACCACGCCCATTTGACAGATAGAAATGTAAACATTGTCTTTTTAAATCTGGGGCAAAGTTGCAAAGCCTCAATTTATTTTTATTAATACGCATTAGATACCTGCATAGTAACTGCAAATTTAACTGTGTTAGATATGCAAAAAATTTTAGAGCCAAATTTGGAAGCGTGGTTTTAATTTGAATGTTATATTTAATATTTAGTGGTTTTACCTAAATTTAAGTCTGTTTTTTCACTTTAAATTTAGTTTTAAATAGTTATTATTACAAATTATTTAAACATTATAAGGCTTAGTAAAGAGTTAAAAATATTTTGAAAATACTTGAAGTTATAATTATGTGATGATTTAAGAAAAAATTTGGATTAAATTTAATACAAAGGTAAGATTTTTTTATAAAAATTTCTGTTTTCTAAAATTTATATTTTTAAAATTGTGTAAATTTACTGTGTGTATGTTTCTTAAATGCAATTGTGACATTTTTGAAATATTCTTAAAACATTTAAACATAAAGCAGTTATCATAACAAAAAAATGAAAATTTTTAATAAATTCATAATAATAATTGTTCGGTGAACTAAAAGTTTGTATTTGAAAAAACTAATTATTATGTTTAAAAAAAATTCACTTCAGTATAAATATAATGTCTAATTAATATAAATAAAAATTTAAGTCTTTATGCTTAATAGTTTCTTAGAAAAAGGTATGAGATGATACATTAAATGTGATGTTTGTTGTCTTTGCGAGAAACTTGTTACATATACATAAAAATACATAGATTTCATGTTTAAGAACATAAAAACAGTTTTATTTTGTCTGTTTTAGAAATCATTTGTCCAGTTTAGAGTAACTTTTGAAGTTTAAAACTTAGAAACTGTTTGCAACAACAAGACCTAATGATAATGTTACGAAAACCTAACGAAAACTTAAGAAAAGTCGTATATATATATATATAATCAGGTATTTTTAAATACCATCTCAAATTCACACCAAAACCATATTGATACATTTTCACATTACATTTATGATGCTTTCTGTTCAAATTTGATATCTGTAATGCATGATAGCTACAAATTCTTTAAAAATGGATACAGAATTTGAGAAAATTTTGATGCTTTCTCGTTAAAAAAATTGAAAAATGCTGTTTTGGGCAATTTAAGACTTTTTTGTTTACTATTTTGTGCAAAATAAATTGAAAAGATGCTAATGTTTAATAAAATGGGACAAATACATGTTGTAATTCATTATTTTTGTGATAAAGTGTCACTTTATAGTGAAAATTCGATTTTTTCAAAAATGATGTTTTTAAAACTGTATTCATCTTTTTCTCAGAATATAAAGTATGAATGTACACATAAAAATTTCCCCTTATATTACTGATATGTAACTATATATATCCATATGAGTTCTTCAGGGATTTTCCCAAAATATTTGACTGGAGTTCATATATCGTGACAAAAAATGTCATTTTTTAAAAAAATTCATAGTAAAATTTTTATGTTATATGTTTTTGAGAAGACTAAACAATATATTTTAAATATTTCACTTAATTGCAAATATTAATGTTTATTTATTGTTCAGACAAGTTTTTAAGCTTTAATATTCAAAAGTTTTTCAATAATAGGTAACTAACAACAACTCAGATTTGTAATGCTTTTAGTCGTTGCGAGAAACTTGTTACATGCATAAAAATACACAAATTTCATATTTAAAAACATAAAAACAGTTTTATTTTTGACTTTTTTAGAAATCTTTTGTACAGTTTAGAGAAAATTTTGAATTTTGAAACTTTAAGGAATTGTGTTTACGTGGGAATATACAAATCCATAATTAATTTTTTCGCAACGTCTTAAAATCATGTAGTCCCAAATCATGACTTTTAAATATTGATACATGTTTACATTATATTTATGATGTCTCATGATCATATTTGATATTTATAATGCATCAAAGCTAAAAAGTCTTCATAGATTGATACAGATTTGAGAAAATTGATGCAAAATGCTAAAAAAAATCTCGTTAAACAAAAACTGAAAAATACTATATATGTATTTTCTGAACATTTTAAGGCTTTTTTGTTTCCTATTTTATGTTTAAAAAATTAAGAAGATACTAATGTTTAATAAAATAGGGCAAATACACGTTGTAATTCATTATTTTTGTGATGAAGTGCCTTTTTACACTTAAAACGCAATTTTCTCAAAATGATTGTTTTTAAACTACGTGTACCTTTTTCACAGAAAATACTGAACGAAACTACTTGCAATTTTTACTGTACATAAATAATATGTAACTATATATAATGGAGCTACTTTCTTGGAGATTTTCCCAAAATATTTTGCTGAGAAGCAGTTATCGTAAAAAAATTGGCAATTCTCACAAATTTCAAAGCGATATTTTTACGATGAATTTTTTTGAAAAAAGTAAACAACATATTTGAAACATTTTACCATTATTTAAATAAAAAAGCCTAATTATTATACAGACAAAAATTTGAAGTTTTTATGTTTAACAATTTCTGAGAAACAAGTTCCTAAAATGGCTCAATTTAACATTGTCGGTATAGGGGATACCGACTACTCTTAACAGAAAGATGTTTACGGAAGGCCGGCGCCAGTTAGAGTGGATAATCGGCTTTCCACAATCCATGCGACTTTTGTAGATGACATTTTCCATTACTGGAAGCTCACTAAGACGGGGATACGCGATCAACACGATGCCAGCAGTAGAAATGTACTTCCCCCACACGCCTAAAGGGGGGAAAAAACGTTGGTCAGATATTTTTACACGGGATTAAATTCTTGTGTTTACGTTCTGGTGGAAAACGTTGAAAGACATTTCAAAACTATGCATTGAAGTTTTGATACACATTTTCCTTTAAAAAGCGAATTGCGTAAAAAAAATAAATAAATAAAAAAAAAAAAAAATTAAATCGCAATTAATCGGACAACAGTCATCTTTTGTTAAACCCAATACTTTAGCAAATACTTAGTCATCTGTTAACAAAACATAAGAAACCTTTCGCAGATGGAGAAATAATAAAAAAAAAAGTGTTTCTGGAAGCCAGTGACTCATTAATTGATTTATTCAAGACTAAAACTGAAATTATTTCCACAATTAAAGTTATTCAACTTTCGCGTAGAACTATCACACGTCGCATAGAAATGATGAATTCTGATTTGGCTGATCAGCTGACCAAAGGTATCCCAAACTGCATTTGCTTCTCTTTGTAGTTTGACGAATCTGTGGACGTGGTTGATATTTCTCAACCTTGTATCTTTGTAAGAATGGATTTTCAGGATATGAGTATAAAAGAAGAAATATTGACAATATTACCCTTAAAGAAGAAAACACGAGGCGAAGATGTTTACTGCGACTTCAAAAAATACATAGAAGAGAAAAATATTCCATTTTATAAAGTTGTATCGATGACAACTGATGGGGTACCATCAATAACCGACACAGTCAATGGATTTTTGGCTATATGTATGAGAGACGATGACTTTTCGCATTTTCTTTCTTATCATTGCATTATTCACCAACAGGCCCTGTGTTGCAAAATTCTGAATATACGTCATGTTATGGGAATCTGCAGGAAAATCGTGAACTCAATTCGAGGAAGAAGTCTTCAGAGAAGAATTTTTCGCGACCATCTAGAAGAAAACGAATCTGATTACGGGGAATTGTTATATCATGCTGATGTCCGTTGGCTAAGTCGGAGTATATTTTTACAAAGATTCAGGGACCTACCACAAGAGGTAAAAGATTTTTTGGAATCAAAAGATGAAACGTACATCGAACTTAGTAATAAAATTTGGTTGATGGATTTAGCTTTTGTTGTTGATATAACAAGCCATCTTAATGAATTGAACTTACAATTGCAAAGAAAAAATCAAACAATAGTAGAAATGATAGGATATGTTAATACTTTCCAAAATAAATTAAAGCTATTATCTCCACAGCTAATGAAGAATGAACAAAAAAAATTTCAAAAATATTTCTGACGAGTTGTCGAAAAATGGGGGTAGATTAAATAAAGAGAAATATTATGATGAAATACTAAAACTTCACTCAGAATTTGAGAGACGTTTTCAAGAATTCACCAAACTAGAACCAATTGTGTTACCTTCATGTATTACCCATTTGTCAATATTCATGTGGAAGACATAACCAAAAATATAGCTTATATATTCTCTTCATATCTTGAGGAAAACGAAGTTCTCCTTCAAAATGACATAATTTTAAAAGCACGTCGCTCAGAACCTAAGAATAACTTTTCGAATCTAATGGACGAAGCAAAGTTTCCTAATTTAAAAAAGTTGCATTCCATTTAACATCGTTCTTTGACTCTACCTGCCTGTGTGAATCAGCATTTTCAACGATGAATATAATTAAGAATTCATGTCGGTCCCGTCTCACTGTCACTCCCATCAGACGATCACTTAGAATCCAGTGCAAGATTAGCAGTCAGTAACTATATACATCGATATTCAAGTTTGGTGGACAGTATGCAGACTAAGTCATCTACTAGCTATAACTGTAAGAACTAACTTAAGGTAAAAAAGACTTTTTTTTATGCATTTTGAATAGTTTGATAGTGCATCATTTAATTATATTTTATTTGTGGCTGTTGTACAAATGCTTGTATCTTGCATTTTGTTTTAGCGTGGCTTAAAAAGAGTTATGTGTATTCTTTATTGTAATTATGTAGGCAAGTACATATTCCGTATTTAGGATTAGCTGAGGTAACGAGCTCTTGGCAACGAGTTAATTTTTTTTCAAATATTATTCTTGATATAACAGCTGAATTGCAAGGAGACCATTGTTTTAAGTGTCAGTTCTAAAAAGAATTTTGTAAAACATTTCTCATTGTGTGTGTTATATACGTTTGAGAAGACTCAAATATAAATCTTGCCCAAATAATCCCTTAAAATGTTCTCTGTACTTTACCAAATATCTTAATACTTTTACAAGAAAAAAAAAAGAAAAGCTCAACAGAAACAGTTTATTTACAACTTCTCTAAATGATGACGAAAACACATAAGGGGGAAGGGAGGGAACTCTAACGACGCTAGCAAATTCGAAGGCCAAACAGATGATCACCAATTATTTTTTTCTGTCTCATAAAGAGTGAATATTGTCTTCCTCTTTGCAAATTCAATAATAATAACAGTGATGAATTTTTTATCTCCCAGAATTATTTTAGATTCTAGGTCTGAGTTGTTTTGTCTCTGTGAGAGTAGTACTTTAGGTTTAAAAAGAAAACGAAACAAAAAAATCCTTATCGCAGGGTTGTATGTGCTTCTGCAAATCAAACAAAATGCCTTTTTATTTAGTTATTGGATCAAAGATATCTAATGAGAGAGCTTATGAAGTGAAAGCGTTTATTTTAAATGACGTAATATCGTCAAAGGAGACACGATCTTCAAAATATTATCAATCTGTTAATAGCAATTACCATATTTTTTTTTAATTTAAGGTACACCTCAAACTCTATACATGTTTTTGTGAAAAAATAAAAAGTAGTGTTAAATATAATTTATCAAAAAATCCGATATTTACAAAATTTAAAAAAAATTAAATGAGGATTAATATATAAGATATGTATAATTAATTCATTTTACAGTATTAATTATTTTCAAATCATTGCTTGAATCTATGTGCTCTAACCGTCAGTATCAAGCTCAATTTCCCCCATCCAATGAATTTTTCCTACGAAATCCGTCTAGAATAATCCTCGTGTAGCATCTGAGAGTGACGTTGATAAGGAATCAATAAATCTGAGTTCAGAACAGAGGAAGTAAAAAAAATAACGTTACATTTCTTCTAATAACTTTAAAATGAGTATAAAATGTTCCTTGTGAAACTTGGGCTGTTACCATTCTAAGAACTTTCAAAGTATGGCTTTATCTTGAATAACTTGTATGGTTCTAGAGTTCCTATGGATAGCCATAGTAACACAAGACGAAATAAAATGGTTTCTTTGTTTACACAAATAATTTCATACTCAGCATGAAAAACAAATCTAAAGTATTTATCAGTCTGTGTGAGAAGTAAATCATTAGTACGAGTATGTCTCAAGTTGTAGTATAAACAGTGGGACTTATCAACTAAACAAATAATTATAAGATTATTATAATAACAATCAATTATGGAACAAAATCATCGTTATGCAATTTAAATTCGCGTAACAGCTATAATAGGAGTTGTTAGTAGGTTTTTTTTTAATGAGTAGCGTAGCAGGTTTATTCCCTTCAGAAAAAGTAATGTAATTCAAAACATTAATGACACTAACACAGCGTTCAAGATTACCATTATAAACTAAGTTAGAAAATGATGCTCCACTCAGAGCATATTTGCGTAAATTTGGTCTCGCTAAAAGAATTGGTTAAAAACGAACGAACTTCAGAAAAATTCCCAATTATTCTTCAGAATTAAAACTCGTAACATTTATTAGAAAATGCTTGCATGCAATGATTTTTTGCTGCTTAAAATTTGGAGAATGTAATTAGAGTTGCTGTTACCATAAACATTTGAACAACATCTTAGAAATTGGAAGAATTGTTATTCATTGAATACGAGATTAAGCTTCACAAACTTCTAAGCATATGGTCATAATTTTTGTTCTTACGTTATCATATCTGGTAACATGTAAGAAGTTGACGGGGCTCATTTAAAAGAACATGTAACTGGCACCGAACTCACACACACATACATGGACGGTGTTGTTTTAATAGAACTGCGTGTTTGAGAGTCCTGTTTACTGAAGATCTTTCGTGTAGATCAGGTGCGTCAAACTCACGGGCGCATGTGGCTCGCAACCAACATTTTTGCCGCCCGACCAGTATATCGGCGCACAATAATGTATTGATGCGACACTATTAAAACATATTAATTTTAACGTTGACCCAAGTTCTATAAGTTAACATCGCATCATGACTACAAGTTAACTAAATTCTAAATTAAAACACTCATCTCACACTAAATCAGACACTGATCGTATAGTTTTAAAACATTATTAAATTTATTTTAAGCACACGCATATGAAAATTTACTTTACTACAAGAAGATCAAAACTTAACTTAGCTTGAGAGAGGGAGGGTGCTGGGATTGGACATGGTTGATGCCCGGAATCTCGGTTTTTTTTATTATTATCTTGTAGTTCTGGGATCGGCTCTCTGTCCCCAAAATCGGGGTGCGTCCCGTTTATATTCGGCGACTTTTTACCCAAAAATCCTAGGGCAGGACTCTTTGTCTTGTCCAGTATAATTTCTCTGATTGGTCCCGAGGCCGGCGCAGTGTTACACCACCCTAACAATTTATGGGTTTAGTAAACTTTTTAACGCGGGAACTTTTTTTTTTTCTTGACGCACCCCACCAAAAGGAATTTCACCACATCCGGTCCGAGGGATTCGCATACAAATTCCAAGCCATCTCAGGGGCGAATTCTAAAATAGGACAATTCTGGCCTCCCATCAGTATAATAAAATATCAAAATTTCTCCCGGAATAGGAAAGATAGCTGCTGAGAAGAGATAAGTGTCAGGACGTAAACATTAAAATTTCTTGACCTTTTATGTATGTTTATTATAAAGCATTATTCGAAATAAACCAACGTTTCTATGCAATATTGATTTTTTTTTTTGCGGCCCACCTAAAGTTAAAACTTGTTTGTTTGGCTCAAGTTAGCCATTGAGTTTGACACCCCTGGTATAGATGAAGTCATGCACGTAAAAACACTGTCGGTGGTCCAAAAATCCTCACGAGAGATGTAGAGAGAGGTCACCTCGAGGACCAACCTCGTCATCCGACCGTGATTCAAAATTCCTAGGCACATTGGCTACGGTTAATACATGTTATATTGGGCAAAAATAGGCAACTGATTGACTAACTGTTTATTAACGCCGCATTCCGCAATAATACGGTTTGAGGCAATGGACCTCGTAGTTTTGACCTAAGGTCAAGTAAGGAGGTCGACACCTGAGCTCGCATTCCATTCTCCAAACTTCCGCACCATGCCAGCGTGAGGACTTTGAACCTTTCCAGTTTAACGTGCATCAGCTCTTCTACAAGGCAGGACTTTAGTGAAACCAGCACTCAAATCCATGCTGAACATGAACCATGAACTCGTGACCATGACCACTCGGCTACTGCAGTCAAAATAGGCAAACGAAAACTGTTCAATAAACAAAAATATGTATTAAACACTGCAAAAAAATGTTAGAATTTATATCATTGTAATTAATAGAAATTCTTTTAAAATTATTTCAAGCATTCCCTTTTTTGGGAGGGGGGATATTTATATATGTATATGCTTCCCTCATCGATTCATAATTGTAATCATAACATGGCGTTAATTCAAACTGTCTTCGCTCAATGAGGTGCCGATGTCGAATTCTTTTCGCTTAAAAATAGTAAATAAAGTCATATTAATATAATATCCGGTGTACATATACTTTATTATAGATCTTTCTCTCTTTTGTGCATTTAAAATTTAGATATAATAAATAAAGAAAAAAAATCACTGTAGCTTGTACAGTTATGCCCCCTTTGGCAATGAAGTAAAGAAGAAATATAATCATATATATACATAAAAATGTAGTTTTTGATTTAAATGTAAATGAGTAACCTTAAAATAGGGTACTTTATATACGATTCTGAGTACAAGAAACGAAAGAAATATCAGAACATATTTCTCTTTGCAAAGTGTATTCTTATATATATATATAGTTTGCGATTCCAACTCTTTACGAATATACTCATGCAGTTTTATTAGTAAATTATATAAACTTGATCACATTATTAAACTGAAATTAGACAACCGTATATACTATACTGAAATGAGATAATCACATATCTTTTCTGAAGTCAATTAACAGCAAAATTTTTATACGTATCAATTCATTAGAAACAAATGGCTTTTTTTAATAAAGAGTAGCACACCGAGATGCCGTTATTACAAAATCGGAATATTTATTTATGTAGCGATAGGGTATACTGAACTTGAAGTGAAGCATGAAGATATTTCCCTTGAGGAATCCAATCGTAACAGCGACAGTTAAAATCCGATTTAATAGGGAAATGTCTGCCATCCAAATGCGCCTTTCGTATAAATATATCAAGCAACTTGAATATCCGTTACTGCATTAATACAGGAAGCCACCACAAAGAAGATGACAGTTGAAAACACCGATTCCATTAAGGATTCTTTTTTTATCGTGTAACTATTGAGTTGTATTGTTATTATGATATCTTTCTGTATTACATGTCTGGTTTCATCAATAAAATTTTTATTAAAGAGAAATAAAACAACATCAATAACCTTTTTCAATAAATATGAGCTTTTGATTCCAGTATACTACATACAATTATTTTTTAGACGATTTTGAAATAACACGCACGGTACACGAATTTATTTATTTATTTTTTTACACAAATCTCTTGTTTTAGTATGAATCCCAAAAAAATTTGGGGATTGGTACCCTTTGGATAAGGATGATTAGATCGAATGTATTGTAGTTCATGATAATAAAGAAGTTGATAAAGACGAAGTGGAAAGTGTGAAGTTAAGCTATTAACAGCTGATTTTAAGTTACTACAAGTATGGAACGACATGTACTTACTCATGATTCTGACATAGAGCGTGCGTCAAAATTTCAACGTAATTTTAAGTTTTGTGTAGCATGATATCAATAATTATATTAAGCAAATTGATAAACCAAAAATAAACTGCCTCTCTCTCTCTATATATATATATAGTATAATAAAATAAAAATGAAGAATAACTAGAACCCCCAGTATTAATATACAGTCGGACTTCTATGTAACGAAGTCGCTAAATTCCAGAAAAAAGTTTGTTACATGGAAAATTCGTTAGATAGAAGTTTATCTTTTAATATACTTTATAAACCACATAAAAAAATTTAAAATTCATAAACACTATATATTAAACAAAGTAATTATTCACACCTTTTTTGAAATTAATACATGTTTATTTTATATATCTTACCATCAAAAAAGAAAGAAAAACTGCAAGGAAAACAAGAAAAGAGAATGTCAAAGAATAAATACACTGCATTTTCAATATCAAGAAAATAATTTTATATTAAAATCAAGGAATGTTAAGGACATTTTCTAATTTAAAGCATACAAACAATATTAAGCATACATTATTTTATAACTAGAAAACGGGGACACGGGACAACTCCACTCAGTGTGAAAGGGGATATCGAATATGGTTCTAGTGAACTGGACAATGGCGGTTAAAGGTGGATGAAACGTCCTGAACTCTATTGCCCTCGGTGTGTTTGGATGTAATAAAACTAATTCACAAGATTTAAGACTACCATTAAATGTATTAAAGAGAGAATAACTTGAAATGTTCAGAAATACTTTGAAAATAAGAGAGAAAAAAATTTAATCACAGAAGAAAAAGTTCGTTACATAGAAAATGCACTCACTATAGATAGGGTGAAATGTTCAAGGTTCCAGGAAAAAATTCGCAACATAGAGGTTCGACTGTATATATACATATATATAAAATAGCAAACTTTGTAAAAAAAAACCGTCGTTGATAACGAACGAAATTTCTTCTTTGAATCAAAGACGACAGTTGTGCTAGACGTATCTACTGATGATAGCATTTTTGATCCAGTTAGTAATAAACGTGCCTACTTGTTATCAAGTAGAAATGAATAGTTGTTAATTAGAAATTTTATTCTTAATTTCAATTTCAATTTTTATATGTGTTGTATGCACTAATAGACTGTGTGTAAATTTTCACTGTACACTAATTTTAATTTTTTTTGTAATAAAAATGAATTGTTTTTGTTTTATAAATATGTAACGGGATTTCATTATATATAACTTTTTTTGTACAGTTTTTTGAAAAAAATATTTATAGTTTTTTCATCTTACATGATTTTTTAAGGTTATGGAACATATCCCAAAATTCCCATGTTACATGTATTTTTTACACAATTTTTTTTTGCATTGTTTTCAAAGGAACTTATCTACAGTGTAAAAAAAGAATTGATAGGTATAAAGATTGACACGTAATATTTTTTTTACCAAATAATGCTATTTACACTAAAAGGGTGTTTTTTAGAGGTATAGAACTTTAAATTGCAATAAAACAACAATGTATTATTCGATTGACATGAATTTTTTTATTCGAAAGATAATCTTGTGGCATTACATTTTAAATATGATTTCTGGCATATGACTGCCACGGCTGGCTCGGATGTAGTCCAATCTGGACGTCCAATTTTCGATGACTTTTTCCAACATTTGTGGCCGTATATCGGCAATAACACGGCGAATGTTGTCTTCGAAATGGTCAAGCGTTTGTAGCTTATCCGCATAGACCAATGACTTTACATAGCCCCACAGAAAATAGTCTAGCGGTGTTAAATCACAAGATCTTGGAGGCCAATTCACAGGTCCAAAACGTGAAATTAGGCGGTCACCAAACGTGTCTTTTAATAAATCGTTTGTGGCACGAGCTGTGTGACATGTTGCGCCGTCTTGTTGGAACCACAGCTCCTGGACATCATGATTGTTCAATTCAGGAATGAAAAAGTTAGTAATCATGGCTCTATACCGATCACCATTGACTGTAACGTTGTGGCCTTCATCGTTTTTGAAGAAGGATTCCACCAGCCCATAAGGCGCACCAAACAGTCAGTTTTTCTGGATGTAACGGCGTTTCGACATACACTTGTGGATTATCTTCACTCCAAATGCGGCAGTTTTGTTTGTTGACGTAGCCATTCAACCAGAAATGCGCTTCATCGTTTTGATGAATCGTTTTGATGAATTGCCAAACCAAACTGAGAATAAATCACTTGACAGCTGTTAAATCGGTCGCCATCTTGGAAAGTAATGCCATCTTAAACTTCTATACCTGAAAAAAAAACACTCTTTATATTTCAAAACATTATACATTTATCAATACATACGTAAAATTAATGCCTGCGTTTTAACCGAATTGCGCAATTTGTGCCCAGAAATTTCTAACTGAACGTTATGTTATTTATTTATTTTACTTTTTTTTCCATGTTGTCATTATAATGAGAGTGCTTTTCAGCAATACTAAAGTAACACGTGTAGTATTATTGATATGGAAATAGGATAGTGTGCGAGTGAGTGAATATTAACGTCGCACTGTTCAGCTACACGAGGACTTTTGGCGACGAACCTCGTAATTTTGAACCATGGTCAAGTGACGTAGACTAGAATTGGATAAGTAGACTAAAGAGCAACAAAAGAATTATATCTGCCTACTCTTAGTCTATGGAAAAATTTATTATGATTCGGATTTGAAATTTTAAAAAAAAACTCTTCTCTATAATCTAAATTTCTCAAATCACATTGTGTCAGTTTTAGTTTTTCATTTAAAGGAAATACAGCAAAAATTGGATCAAACTACTCTTGTTAAATCCAATCAAAGAAAATTCACGCAAAATTAGAAAATCATGAAAAATTAGCAAAAATCACAATTTTATGATTCAATTTTCGTTTGTGTGTATTTGAATTTTGAGGCCCCCCCCACCCGAAAAAAAAGAATACCGCTTTCAACAGCAATTAAATTTATACATTTGAAAGAAGAAATACATTAGTTTTGAAAATTTATTTTTAGTTTAAAGATGATTTTATTAAAACTTATTAATGTAATCGATTCAACATAAAACTATTAGATATTTATTGCAAACTGGAAAACTCTGATTACAATTTATATTTTTCTAAATATTCTTAAGCTAGTTAATAGCAATTTATGTTTAAGAAAACATTTCCTATAGAAATACGCATTTTTAAAAAAATATCAGTTGGCCATTCTTATGCTATGTTGTTAATGTAACAAGAATTCTCTCTTGGAAGGAAATATATTGTGTGATTATTGTTGAGTTTTATATAAAAACTGGCATTTTTCACTGTCAGTATATTATTTTAAAGTAATATGTCAATATTTTTTATAGTCTATTTGATTAAAAATGCTTTGATTTTAAAAAGAATAAAAAATTAAGTAAAGAAAAAAGAGTTTTAAAAATAGTTTATATTTAATTTTAAAAAGGAGTTGATATTAAAAAGTTAATTAATTCTGCTCAAAATTTATTAAAGATTGACAGTTAGAAAATATAGAAATTCATCAGGTTCCTTTATCATTCAATTTATGTTTATTAAAGTGCTGTGCCTTTTCAGCTTCAATAAAGGACATTAATTGCTTAATTATGGCGTTTTCTTGGTTTATTTATATACAACCTCTTCCTTCAGATTTTCGATAACCGTGTGCTTTCAAAGGCTTTAAAATCAACCAAATTCCATGGATTATTTTAAATTATGGTTTGAGAGCTAAACTTAAAAATCCTTCAGAAATATATATATATGTATAAGAAAGAAAAGAAAAGCACTAAACTGGTTTAAAACATTAGCATAATCAATAAATAAAAATTTCCCTCGTACAATTCTTCATCTGATATCCATTTTTTTCGGAAAAAGTTTAACAAGAGAAAAGGCTGAAGCTCATCCTATCTGCACAATTTTTTTAGCATAATCAAATAATACTGTTGCGCCTTGAATAGGAGGACAGAAAGAAAAAATTAAAATATATATAAAAAAAAGTTGCTAAAGGCAAAATAGCGATAACAAATGTCACGATATTTCTTCGCCTCATAAACTTTTTCCTATCTGATATAAACGGCTAGTTTTTCAAAATGTAATACCATTGAGAAAGCATTTAGTAAGCGTGAAATTTGCACCATGTATAGACTTCGATAAGACAAGTAAATGATTAGTACATACAATGGTAGTAGAGCCATCTGCAAGTGCTATATGAAGGAAGAACAGAGATCTGATTTAAAAAGTATTGGAATTAAAATTTACAGATTGTTTTTGTAGAAAAAACTTCTTTATATGCTTCGTCAAAGAAAGCAGAATTCAATCGAACAGCTCATAATGATAGTGGATTATCCTTCCGAGAAATTGATGCTCATGCTAGGCAAAATCAGATTATAGTGACACAAATATAGAAATCGGTGGGGGCAAGAGGAATGGTTCGATCTAATCTAAGGATTGCACTTTCTGCGTAACACCACAAAGTATATGGGGGACATATTGTTTGCTTAACAATGCTAAATTGCACTGCAACATTCGAGAAAACCAGTGCAAGAGTTAGTGTCAGCGAGCACCATTCGGTATCGTCTTCAGTAGAGAGAATTGAATTTCATCAATGCGTCTATTTCGGTGATTTCCATTGACTATTCACTGCAGGGACATGCGACTGCATTGCAGAAAGCGAGATTTGGTTAAAGGAAAGGTAAGTTATTGTTCAGAAGAATCATGATACTGCCTACAACTTTAATCTGGTCATATTTCAGTCAGGCGGTATTGCAATGAAACATTGCATGAATCTTGCCACATGCATCACCATACTAGTTCATCATCGGATGTTATTGTTTGTTGTGACATAGGGACTTACTCGCGTATCGTTTTAACAGATATTTCTGATACATTTAACGGTCTCTGCTACGTGTCTCAAGTTTTCGAACGAGTACTGTCATTCCTTGCCTTGAAGGCGTTTCTGCGGTCACGTTTCAGCAGGACAATGCGAGATTGCACGTGGCACACAATGTTCAGAAATTCTTCATTGCTCACCAGGTTACACTGATGCTTTGATCTGTCATTGTTCTGATTTATTGCCTATCGAACACAGGTAGACTCGAAATGCAAAAGACTGGTCCAGCAATTCCCCACCCTCGTCCTGCTATGTCAGATAAACTTTTTCAAATGGTCAGATGAAGTAGCATGGTTTAACTTACCCCAGGAACACACCTAATGCCGTTTCTATTCAGTACTGAGGCGTGTTACAGT
Source organism: Trichonephila clavipes (assembly GCA_019973935.1). Classification (NCBI taxonomy): domain Eukaryota; kingdom Metazoa; phylum Arthropoda; class Arachnida; order Araneae; family Nephilidae; genus Trichonephila; species Trichonephila clavipes. Next base: position 140,191 of record BMAU01005463.1, read on the forward strand.
AAATATTGTCTGTCATAGAGGCTAAACAAAATACTGATTTCATCGGGTTCCACAAGCCTAAAAGGCTGCTATTTGAATCAGTTTACAGTTTTATGGTCGACCTACATATTTGGCTTTGATGCCTTTTTATTTCATACTGTTACATTTTGGATAGGGAGTACTGTAATTGAGGTTTTGATCAAACTTGAAAGTTTTTACCAACTAATGGAAAAGACATTTTCTTTTATCAAGCATAAAAACCACACATTTATAATCTTTAAAACATATTTTGAAGGACACACCTAAAAAACATTTTGATAATAATGAGGTAACAATTAAAATTGATTATCTGCGATCTTTATGAAAATTTCAAACCAGTAAGCTAATAAGAATATTTCAATAGCCGTTTTCCTCAAAAATAATAAATGTAATGGAAACAATAAAAAAGCATAACAAATTTGATAACACAATACTAATAAAGAGTAAAATCAAAAATTAAATTTTTTTTCTTTTTTCCTGAGAGATAAATGTGAAGGATATGAAAATTTAGAAGTTAAAAAATACTGCATAAAAATCTAGAGAGAAAAACGGATAAAAAAAAAACTTCTATCGAAATATGGTTCAATATAGAAATATATTGAAATGAATTTATTGATAAATTCGACTCTACTAGCAATATTAAGATTGATTGACATTATTAAAGTTTTAATTTTATGGCATAATTTAGAAGTTTTGATCTTGTTACTTCACTTCTACTCTAAGAGAATAAGTTTTGTGACATCATAACTCATTCAAGTTTAACTGTCTTGAAGAAACCTTTTTTTATCTACGAAGTGCCGTAAATTATAAAACATATGCAGGAGATTGTTTTCATATTTTTACCATATTGTTAATATATATATATATATATATATATATATATATATATATATATATATATATATATATATATATCAGTAAATAAATTAAAAAGAAGACTAATAAGTCCTAAAACATCTTAAGATCAAACCGAAAGAACCAAGAACATGGAACCATTACAAACCAAAAAAGAGAAATTTAGCTAGAGTGGAAAAAACTATTATGATTTCCCGATATATATTTATATATATATATATGTAGATCCAAACACACACGCATATATACAGGGTGTTCCGAAACTCACCGTCAAGTTATTACGGAGTAAAAGGAGGGAAGGGGGCTCGTATTAGTTCTGAGAAAAAACTTAAAAAAATTCCATATCACTTGGTTAATTTATGACTATACTCTTTTTGAAAATGTGAATAATTGACACTCACACCATCTCATTATTAGCTACTGTGACCACAAATCCCAGAATTTTGCAATGATTTTTTTCCCTGGCATGATCTTACGTAGCCATACTATCAATCACATTCACAAGTCGGGCGAAAAACTTTGCTGGTTTAGTTAAAATCAACGTAGTGTGCTTGAGTCGGGGTTTGAGAAAATGATGTCACCTCACTTTGACTCTCCATAAATAGAAAAATATTGCATACAACCCCAGGCACATTACTCAAAAGATGGACCTTTCAGGAAAGATTTTAAAAGATACAATAGTTGTTCTTTTCTATCCGTAACAATCATCACCAATTTTTTTGTTTGCAAAACAACTTCATTTTAAAAACACCTTTGTTAACACCTTTTATCGCATTATTAGATACTGTGATCACAAATTTCACAATTTTACAATGCTTTTTCCCCGACGTGATCTTACATAGCAGTACTGTTAAACACAGTCATAAATTGAGCAAAACACTTAGCCGGTCTTATTAAAAATAATATCGTTCGAGTCGGTTTGTGAAAAAAATATCACCTAGCTTTCACTCTCTATAAAAAAACCCCATAAGATTCTATCTTAGGTAAATTGTTTTTTAATAGGATGAACCATTTAGCTAGGATTCCAAGATAATTATACGACTGACGAATAACTCGACTTTCCAGAAATTTGACTACAAATTAACGAGTGTTGTCAGCCATTAAAATGAATTTAAGGTCAACTGCACCCTTGTAATAGAAAAAACACTGGATTCCAAGAATTCGCTCCAATACTTTATAATAGTCACTGAACTTTTATAAAAGATGCGGGAGGTCTGTGCCCTGTCCAGCATTAAGTTGACTTAGATCATTAAAATTTTGTTGTCTTATCTCTCATTAATCCTTATTCCAATGTTGATGTTCTCAGCAACATCCTGTATGAAGTAGTGAGCGGAACGCAAGCGGTGGATCTTCTTGCAAACAGACCAAAACTTGGGTTCCCGCCGCTTTCAGTCCTCATAGACTCTTTCCAAAAGTTGAACATAACACTGGCGTTACATTAAATTCTCTAAAATGAAGCCTTAATTATTCAGACTTTGGTTGTTACTCATTTTAAATTTTGCTTTTGAATTTCATTAAACGTTACAAAATAAAACAGAAAAACAAATACCACTCAAAAGTCACGGAAGCGTATGGTTAAATGTATCACGAGAAAATATCCAAGCGCTCTTAGAAAGCTTTTTCTTCTATAAATGCATGTTCCACTTATATAACAGGCATTAAAATTGCGTATTTTTGTTTGGAAGCATTAGCATTACTTAGTAATTTTCTTTAAAAAATTAGATTAATTATTGCGTATTTTTGTTTGGAAGCATTAGCATTACTTAGTAATTTTCTTTAAAAAATTAGATTAATTGACTTAAGTTTTCTCAACCCTTGAGTATGTGTATAGTTTTACAAATCTTCCATATGCAATGTTTATCATGGCATTCACATCGGACTCTTGAAAATCTCTTCTACTTTAATTTTTTATAAGTTATAGGATGATGCAAGTAGCAAATATATATATTACACAAACAGTGGCGTAACGGAGAATATTGGAGCCCCCCTGAAAAGTCAAGTTTTTAGACCCCACGCCGGATATTACAAAGAATTGCAAAACCATAACATATAACATAAGCTTTGAACCGCCTACATCCACGATGCGGGGGGTGGTGTACGTTACGCCACTTTATATACAAATAAGATTGATAGAAGTTTTAAGAATTATATAAAAAAAAATATTCTGTCAGCATTTCTCTAAATATATATGATCAAATATCAGTAACAAATAATCATTGTGTATAAAATTATAAGCCTTATAAGTATTTTTTTTCCAGCTAAATCTGTGTTTTATAATTTCCTTTAAGTAAATTTTATGTTTGTTACCAATACCTTTATTAAAATGCTAAATTAGGCTACGTGTTTGTTAGTTTTATTTATTTACACTTGGGATTTTAACATATTTCATTATTTTACAAAATATTCCTCTCGTTTTAAGAACTTCAAAACGAGCGAGTTTTTCATAAAAACATTATGGTAACCCAAACATAAATAAACCACTTCTAACTACGAGAAAACCATAGAATCTACTGATCTCCTAACCTGAATAAACCTTGAAGGCCACGAATCCCATAAGATCTAAAAAATATGTCAGTTAGTGGGGGCGCATTCTTTTCACTTCCTAATCTTTGTGGTCACATAGGATGTGTCCTTCGATTTTCTTGACAATTCTAATTCTTGATTCAGACCTTGAAAAGGCGGAAGATAGTAAAATTCGCCTTGTAAGTTATTCATCCTGATTGTATGTACCAGAAAGAGAAAAGTATCTCGTAAAAATGTCAATCCCCCATCTGCGATTCAAGACCAATGTCCTCTCTGAACAGCCCGGAAGAAGAAGGGGCGTCAAGGCCTTAGCAAGTTATTACAGGTACCCTCTCGCAGGTTTTTCTCTTGTGTACTCACCCTGAAGTATTCCCAGGGATCTTTTTCAAAGGACGTTTCCCCTGTTTTTCTCTTTCTATCTTGAACGTCCCTTTTCCTCTGTATCATCATCTATCACAAAAAATTTTGTGGGCCCCAAGGTTATTTTAAAAAAAAATCTATAATATAATTATTTCTTAAAGTCTTGATCAATTTTCTGTAATAGATTTAAAATGGTAATATTTATAAACGAGATACAACGTTGGGGTGAGTGAGAGTTATATATTAACGTTATACTATAAAGCTGTAAGAGGGCTATTGGTGACGGATCTCTTAATTTTGAATCATGGTCAAGTGACAAGGATGACACTTGAATTGGCACCCCCTCTCCTAGCTTCCACACCAACAAGAGGAAGTTTCAGCTTCGACAGATTTAACTTGCATCGGCCTCCTCTACATGACAGGTCTTCAGGGGCAATAGGCTCGAACTCATGACACGCCAGCCACGAGTACATGCCCTTGACCACTAGGCTACCGCGGCCACCCTCAAGGTTGATAAGTTACATTAAAGCATTTGTAAACATATCAGTGGCGCACACAAGGGGGGTCCTGGGGGTCCATACCCCCCCAAAGCCCTTGATTTTTTTCCGATTGATTATAATTTTTAGTATATAGTACGTAAAATTTAACTAAGTATTTGTTATTAATGATTAATTTTATTAATTAATGCTAATTATTCATTCAATAATTAGTTTTTTACTGTGTTTTGTTCCCGAAAATCGACAAAACCAAAAGAATCATGATACAAGAATGGTGAACTTTTGACCCCGGACCCCCTTGAAAAATTCCTGTGTGCGCTACTGAAACATATGTATATATGGTTGCTTTATATTATTATTTCTAGTTCTTCCAGAAATCCTCAAAAAATACGTAAAATCTTTTCATTCATATCAATTTTAAAGGATCGCAGAAAGAGCAGTCAGGTAGAGGGTTAATCATTGGCGTAGCAAGTTCTGAGTGGGCCTCGTATCAAAACTTCTTCGGAGTCCTTTTTTAGAAAAGAAAGCCCTGTTAGTGGTTGTGTCGTTACACATGTTGAGGCCCCTGTATCTTGGGGCACCCCGTATTATTGATACGGCTGATATGGCAGTAGCTACGCCCCTGAGGTTAATACAAGTTTGTAATTAAACAGACACCAGTGGCGCGTAAATGAATTTTTCAGGGGGGTGGATGGTCTAGGGTCAAATGTCCACCATTCTCGTATCATATCCAATACGCTGCCAAATATATTCTTCTGATTTTATCGATTGTCGGGAACAAAAAGCAGTAAAAAAATTATTGAATAAATACTTAGCATTAATTAATAAATGTCCCATCCGGTATGGTGGTTAGCTACGCTGACTGCTGTGCCGTAGGATCTGGGTTTGAATCCCGGAGAAGACGTGGATGTTTGTTAATGTATAATGCCTTCGCGGCATGGGGGTACTTTAAACTGGCGTCGAGCCGCAAGTCCTCTCGTGATGTTGGAGGCAGGGGATAAGAGGTGGGAGGCCCTGACCCTCCCCTAGAGAGTTCTCCCTCAAAATTGGGGCGGAACCGAGCTATATCGCACTGCCACCTGTATGGTGCTGAAGACTACGGTCAACGACAGGCGTATATCTAGCCCCTTGCCATGATGAATTTTGTGGGACTACGTCAGACAGGTGGCATTAGCAACAACAATAACAATTAATAAAATAAGTTATTAATAACATTTAATTAAATTACTATTGTCTGGAATTATTTTACGTACTACATACACAAAATTATAATCAATTAAAAAAATAATGGGTGATGGGGTTGTCCGGACCCCTTGGACCTCCCCCCCCCAGGGCCGATCCTAGGGTGTCGGCCGCCCGCGTGCAAAGACCTAATGTGCCACACCTCTAGAAGATTTTCACAGTTTGACTAATACTTAACGTTGGCGCTAAAAAAAATCATCTACCTCAGTGCTTCTCAAACTTTCAATACTGGCGCCCCCTTTTCTATCACAATTTTTATCGCACCCCCTTATACATTAATAATGTACTGAATGCAATAATAATGCACTTTGATGCTAAAGCTACAATAGGCGATCTTAATTATAAACCATACAAATTAGTAACATATTTTTAAATTTTGTGCACTATTTTTAAGCAAAAATAAATAAATAAAATAATAGCATAATTATTATGTTAATTTTCCTTTCTCTAATTTTTAAATTGAACATATTGCAAAATAAGGTGGCTGCATAGAAGACAAAATATAGATATCTGCTAAATATAGAAAAAGAATTTAGAGGGTGAATTTCTAATCATAAGCATTCCTTATAAAAACCTTGCTTTGAAAGACAAGCCCATGGAAGTTGTTAATACTTATTAAACTTGTTCTTAATTTACTATTAATTAATTAGTTATAAAATACTCTGTGCAGCACTGATACATTAAAAGTATACCGGCTGAAGTGCCCGCTGTTTGCTCGAATTCATTTGTAAGAAAATAAAACATTATTGATATAATAGCTGAATTGTAAGGAGAGCAAAGCCAAGTGCTCGACAATGTTTACAAAAATGTAAAATGATCTTTTTAAAATGGTTGCTCAAATTATAATTAGTTTTAAGCGAATTGTAATTTTAAGCCTCACAGAATTAGCATTTATAATTGATGTTAAATAATGAACAATAATGTAAATTTCCGATGAAGAATAATTGTATTATTTTTAATATTTAAAGCGAAAATACTTCAACATGTTTTAACCCGGGAGCAGGCGCGCACGCGATACGGTCGAGCGGGGTTATTGAGTCACCCCAATCCTTTTTTTTTTATAATTATTTTATTGTACACGATACAAATCGTGATTCCAGTGAATAATTTAACTAAGAGAAAGTTTACTTACCTACTTTCAAGAACTTTTCAATTTTTCTTTGGTAACAAATAAACAGTTTTGCCAGAATTAACGATTTCGTAATCGGTGTGTCCCGCGCGACCACTTCCGGGTAAAAAATGTATTCACTATGATATGTATGTTACTGCTAAAAAATTGTGTAAAACGTTTTTTTGCATGGAAAAAAGCGCAACAGAGAAATACATTACTTACAACTTCCCTAAATGAGAAACAAACACGTAAGAGAGGGGTCATAACTAACTGTACCAATAACTTAGAAGGTCATACAGATTACAGCTATAATGTGCAGTATTTCAAAAATAATGACAGTGATGAATTTTTTATGTTCCTAAATTTCTTCCATTCTGGGATCTGTTTTTCTCTGAAAGAGTTATATGTTAGGCTTAAAAAGAAAGCGTAGTAAAAAAATCTCTCATCATGGGATTACAGCAAATCAAATAAAAGTTTTTTTTATTTGGCTATAGGATCAAAGATAGCTAATTAGGTATTGAAGAAGTTTTTATTTTTGATGACTTAATATCGCGTGCCTATAAATTATATCTGAGTAAAAGTGCATTTTTTATTATGTCTGAAAGTATTTTGTTTTAAATCATTCCAGTAAATTAATTATTTTTAAACCTTCTATTTTCGATATGCTCGCCCCCCCCTCTTAAGGTTATCGCCCGCCCCACAGTTTGAGAAAAACTGATCTACCTGTATTAAAGTAAAACATTAAGAAAATGTAAATACAATTCTAAGTGCAGAACTCCTTTTTTTACCAGCTAATATGTCACAATAGCCACAAAATACTTAATTAAACAATAAACAAAAAAATACTACCTTTAAAATAAAATTAGACATTTTATAATTAGAAATACAAAATAACTGTACTTACTCAGAAAATATAATCCAATAAAAAAAAGTACTAAAACATAAACCTCGTGAAACGAAAAGTATATAAATCAGTCCTTCTACAAAAAGACTACCTAATAATTAACTATAAAATAACTTTTCTGGCTTTCTGAGAACCAAGTTTGTCAATAGTTTCGGTAAAATCTATTTTATCTGAGATTTTGGATTCAATAGAGATGATGGTTAAATCAGAAAACCTTTCTTGAGTCGAATTATTTCTCGAGTAATTTTTAATAATTTTTCATTTTCTAAAACTTCTTTCCCCTGAAGCTAGAGAAACAGAAAAGATTAAAAAATTCCCATTGCTGCAGAAAAATTTGGAGATCTCATTCTTGACTATAATTTCTAACACCTCAATTGGCTGTTTTTACCTGGATAAATATCTTGGAATGAAGTCATTTCATTAAAGGGTTGTATACCATCTATATCTTTCACAATATTTCCTTCCTTCTGTACCTGTCACTTAATATTCAAGTCCATCTCAGGCTTTCATGAGATCATCATCAGAATTGTTGTGAAACATACAGAAAGCAGAATATCGAATAGCATTCAGATAATAAGGTAAATCGTCCATTAGCTGAAGAGATCGCGAATTGCGGGAAGGAATTTGAAGTTGGTTAATCACTCCCTCATAAACAAATAAATAGACCTTTTTCCAGAGCTTTGAGACGGAAAATTCGGGATCAATACCTAAATCTCTAGTAAGTGTTGTTACTGAGTCGACAGATATCCTAGAGTTATCATCAGATCTTTGGGAAACTAAATACTTTTTACGTTTATCTAAGCCTTCAATGCATTCTACGATGTTTAATTTAGGATTTTGAATCATTTTTTTTCAATACATCAATTCATGATAATAAATTTTCCAAATTAAAACTGAATAAAAAGTTTAAATGTTACATTTTTTCTCCTGTGTCTAATGGTATCTTCGATCAAGGTATTTAATGCGGTAATAATATTTTTAGGTCTTGTTGAAGAGGTCAAATAGCATTGATACGAACTTCAATCCTTGTTTCCCTTAACGTTTTTAAAGTTAGACTTTTCACGTGTTTTTTTAGTAAATACCATTGATATGGAAACGCATAAAAGTAATTACATACCTCCTGTACCTTATAAAAAAAGAACAGAAATTTCACCAATGAGGCTGGCATGGTATGACTCATTCAGTTCTGTGTTTGATGATTTTGAAGATGATAAATGCTAATCTTTTCACAGACCCGTTTTCAATTTCTCTGCAAGACGTTAGTTGTTACTCACCCGAAATCTCAATCGAAATTATTAACATACAGCAGTGTTCCTTAACCTTTTTATCGCCGCGGACCGGTCAACATTGGATAATTTTAACTGCGACCCGCTGAGGGGAGGACGTTGATTGTTTATATTTTATATTTAATAGTTTTATTTTAATTGTATTTAAACGTGTCTTCAGAATGAAATATAGCTTCACCAAAAATGAATATAAAGTGATTTTCATAAAAAGTGAACCAAACCCAAGAAAAATATACCACTGTAAATAAAATGGAAATAATTTAATATTTCTCGTGCGGACCAATAGTATTTGATCCGTGGACCAGTACCTGTCCGTAGACCGGGGGTTTGAGACCACTGGCCTACAACACCATACTACACTGAAAAGCAAACATAAGGAACTTATTTCAACTGCAAATGATCCGCATTATTTCGAATTTTGAAAACTTGTACAAAACAATGTCCCGAATTTATACGATTTAGCTGCCAGATATGGCTGTAGGTTTGTATCAACATGTTTCTAAACAAATGTTTTTTGCTATGAACATAATAAAATCAATCTTACTTAAAATTAACTGATATGCATCTAAAAAGACTTAATTTTACTAGCATCTTCAAGAGAGAGAACTAATACTCTCTGTAATAAAGATTACTTGGTAAAAAAAACCCACAACTTCAAATGCCGTATTAAATAAGTACTGACTGCTTAATAAGTATTTAGAATCAAAATGTTCCGAGTTACTCATTTTTATTTTATACCTAACTTAACTAATTGAACCTGCATAAAGTTTATTAACAATATAACCTAGGTTTGTACTTTTTATTTATTACATTATTTTTAAATAGGAAGTGGCAAGCAAAACTATTTTTTATCAGGTATTGGCATTCTTCTCGAAAAGGTTGGCAACCTCTGATTTAGTGGAATTATCACCTGCGTTAAATCGTCATGGTTCAACGGTGTGAAGTTAGAGAAATGTTTATTGTGACTACAAATTCCTGACTGCTGAACTATTTTGAAAAAAAAAAGACAGCCACAAGAGACAAACATTTTGACAGATTTTCTTCTTTAATTAAAAGTAAATGCACTCGTATTGTTTACGTAAGGTGATCATGGGAAAAATGCGTTGATGTATGCAAATGTTTAGGCAAATGCTTTGAAAATGACAAGATATCGGAGGTTTTTTATAAGATCTATAGTGTGTGTTGAACTTCACTCATCATTTACTTCTATAAAAAAAGGTGTAAAAATGCTTTTGTTTCCTCTATTTCTCAAAACATCGGGGGTTGACCTCCCATACTTCATTTTTCCCCCAATGCAGGACACCAATCCTCCAACTGCGTTCGACGCAGTCCTGGGGTTCCGTCAAGCATACCCAGGAGCTCTTCAAAAGTCAAGATAAAAATTCAAAAAGAAAAAGGGAATATGTATGTAAAATAGATTCATGTTATCTATGGAGCTTAAATAATCACTAGAGTATCTAAAATCGTGTTTTCCAAAGAGGATCCCACGAGGAAATTTAAAACATAAATTCGGCGCCGGACAGCCTCTTTTTTCAGTAATTTCCTGCAGTTTTTGTTGTAATATAAAAAATATTAAAACATATTTTCCTTATATGTATTACCTAGATTATAGGTATTCCATTGCTTATTATCCAGGTTCCCACAAAATTATTTTATACAAGCTAGTGCAATTTTTTGCACACCTAACACCTGTAAAATGATATTTCTCAGATAAAACTAATTTAGAATGTGTGTGGGGGGCATAAATCAGAAGGGGAGGGAACAACTTATTAACATATCAACTGATTCGACGTTAAAACTTACATTTAAACAGGAACAGCTTCTAAATTTAAGGTTACGAAATTTGCAGAATGCATAGAAGTTTCACACACAGTTATGAACATTTAAATGCCATTTTCAGCTTCGTATTTATGTTATAAACATTTCCCTCGACGTATGGGGCAACAAAAATAAAATGCAAAAACAAATTAACGTGGAATATGAAATGCGACTGTAGATAGCTTCAATGGACGTAGACTTCCGCGTTTGTGTAAAAAAAACACACACACACACACATACCCTTGTTACACTTAATATAATGCAAGGGTTGAAATGAGACACCTATTGCGCAAATTAAGATTATAAATGCAGCGTTTCTCAAACTGTGGGTCGCGCCCCCCCATGAGAGGTGTCATAACTCTACGAGGGAGGCTCGTGTATATTAAAAAGTCGGACACAAAAGATTATTTTTTAAAAAATATGAATTTACTGAAAGTAAACAAAGGAAATACATTCTGACATAATAAAAAAAATAAAATATGCACAATTACACGGATTAATTTAACAATACTAAATTAAGAACAAGTGTAACAATTGCGAGTGACCCAATGGGCTTGTTATATATAAAATTATATACAAAAACAAACTATTATCTTGATAACTTGTACGGTTCATAATTAATCCCTTAACTACCTATTAAAAGTTACGTGATTCGCTCCTCAATGCCACCGATTTCCACGTAGGTGCGTGAATGTGATGTATTGGGGGGAGGTAGGGAAGAAAAGGAATAAAATTAAGCAAATTACCTAAAATAAATAAATCCTTCGCGAACATTGTCAAGGTCCTTTTATTGCATTCCAAAGCCTTTGGGATAATTTTATGGAAAGCAGTGTACAGAAAAGATCGTACTTCGGAAAAATGTGTATATACGTTCGGGGCAGTTAACGCTTTGGCTGAGCGAGACGTTTATAAATGCCAGTGGCACCTAAGAGGTTTAAGTCGCGTTGTAACTTTAATGTCTAAGTATAGTATAATGGAATTCAATACATTGTTATTGGATGATGGGAAATGGGGGCGATGAAAATTATAATTAAATATTGGGTTGAAAATGTTGAAAGTTTGAGAAGCACTGGACTAAGTGGATAATATTACATGAAATTACTCTTCAACCAGGAGATGGGGTACACATAAAAGCGGGCAGATCTTTGTACAGTGAAAAACGTTTAACACAAAACTGAGGTTACTGAAATACTTTTTCGTGTTAAAGGATATTGCAAAAAAAAAAGGAAAATTCGCAACAAAATTAAACTTATTAAAGGTACATTTATTTGCATAGATATGTATATATGTATGTATTAATTAAAATCAATGAAAAAAGAACATTTACAAGAACTTAATGAAATTTAACACAAAATTTTCAAGTTTGTTGTAAAACAAAATATTTTTTGAGCTTTTGTAAAATAACCTGCTAATTTTTTGCATTGTTTTTTTTTACTATAAAATTATCCAGAAATAGTTCGATGTCGTCCATTTTGTTATTCAATTCACCAATGGAATGTGCGTCATAGTAAATGCTCATACTTTTTTCATGATGTTTCTCATTTCGGATGAGTTGAGAACTGGAGATGTATTATTCATTTCATTTCCCCGTCGGAATCTGTATCAATGATGCATTTTGAGCTTTGAACACACTCCAAAATGTCTTTGCCTGTCATGATTGGGGCTGTACACACATTATCATCATGTACTGCAACGAATTCTTCTGATGATATATTAGGACATTCCAATATTACAGAAAACTAATGCGAAACCATCTCTTTTTCATTTCACACCACTCTGAAATGTCTGCTGTTTTTCATATTTTGTTCATTCCCAGAAGGAAAAATTTTTCGTTTTAAGATGGAAAAAAATGCATGAAAATACATAGCAGTTTGTCAGGACCATTGCATTATTTTGTGCTATCCGAAATTTTGCTTTAAACGCTTTCGCGTTAAACGTATTGCACTGTAGATCATGATTAACTTTAAATATGTTTTCTTTTATTATTGTTTTTAGTGCTATAGTGTGAATCCTTTGATTCGCCTATTTAATTGCATAGCATCTTGTTACATTTTGGGCATAGTACTAAACGCATATAGTGCTGAAGTACCTACAGCATAAAATAAGATTTAGAGCTTCGGTAACATATTAACAATACTATGTGAATATTGAAGTGTTTTTCAATCAGGTTTTGTAAGGAAAATTATTTAATCAAAATGAGCTGCATGATTTTTTCTCAAATATTTTTATACCAGATATAATTACAAGAAACTACCTTTTAATGGAAGTATAACATTTTTACTAAAAAGCAAAATGGGCGCTGTTAATGAGCGTTGTAGAACCATAAGCAAAAAAATCACTGATCTCCTCTTTTGCTTTTCTAAATTGTAAGGCTCTTATTAAATTGAAAACTTTTAATTTCCCCAAATGCATATTGAATTTAAACACTACTATGTCTTAGGTAATACTAACCATATTAGATATTTTCGTAAGGTATCTTTCGCAAAAATCAATTTTGAGACGCCTTTGTTAAATAACAATCCACAGTGCGTTGCCAGTGTCGCTGATAAGCATAAAACCCCTTTTCTATTGCGGTATAGCCAGCTCTGTCGCTAACTTTGCTATCAAATGAAGGATGTACGTAAAAAGTTGACATTAATGGACAATGTGTGTGAACCTACACAGGGCACAAACATTCTGTTTTTCTTAAAACTGTGCTATGCTATCGAGAAATCGAGACCTATTTTGATTTTTCAATAACTATTTGAAATTCAGCACATATTTATTCAACTAAATATAAGTTTTATTTTGAGAAATTGGTCAAAATATTTTGCTTGATTGAATGAACTATATGCGGCCGCCCCTTGTTTTGGCCGCCCTCGTGCGGTGCACGCGCTGCACACCTATTAGGATCGGCCCTGCCCCCCCTTGTATGCGTCACTGGTAATATCGAAGTTTTCCTTAAAAAATATCGAACAAAAACAGTATGATCAAAAATACAAAAAATTGGGTTAACATTACGTACATTTAAGCGTTTTCTAACAGTAATCGAATTTTAACTCTTCCAAGCTTTAAACCTGTTTCTCTTTTTGGGCTTTTTATTCTATTATTTCTAATTATTTTTAAGATAATAAAAGAAGAGAGGAGAAAAAAAATACTTGTAGAAAACCTGCAACACAGTGAAGCACTTTGCGATAGGTGCTTCGACCAGCACTTCCGCTCCTCTATAATAGCACTTCTGTGGGAAATTGGGAAAGTTGGAAGCGAGTTTTTTCTTTTCATCAATAGTCCACCTCCTCCCCTAGAGTATTCCCAGCTGTTGGATAGGGCAGAGGGTCAGTGGGTACGATGCCCGCTTATGCTTCCGGTTGGTTTTTTCTCTTCAGGGTCATTCACTCTTACTTTTCACTTAAAGCCCCCTTGGCAAAGTCACCTTATTACTAAAAATACGAACAGGGAGAAATTTACTTCCACTCATGTTGACAACATGATGAATAACCGTGGAAGTGATATACTGAGAACTCAAGGTCAATTGGAATGTAGGACTATCCAAATTTGGCCTTGTCACTGAATACTGAAAAGTTTTCCGGCATTCGGAAATATTTATTACTAAAGATTACTATTTGATGTTTTTGTGTATCATTTTCTCAAATTGTGTAAAGGTAAAATATTTAGCACACTTTCTAAAAATTGAAATTCCTAGATCAAATATAAGTAAATAATCCATATGCAAGTAATCTACTTAGTTATTTGATTCACAGCTAGCAATACAATTAAAAAGGTAGCATGAATGAAAATATATATAATTATCGCAAAATATGTAATGATACCTTAATAAATAAATATATTCTATAAATCAGAAGAAGGTAAATTCCTGAATATTAGAACATAGAACATGAGACCTATTAAAGGAATATGAAAAAGTCAATAGACAAAAAGGGCAACTATTTTATGTTTTCTGAAGCTATCACAAAGTTAGGGCTATGAGATGTAGGATTAAGCGTGTTCTATGGAATCAAAACCTTTCCTTTTCAACAGAAAATTTATGCATACGAGTACTAGAAGAACAATGATTGATACCCCCAAAACATGGAATAAGTGACATGCGTAAGGCTTTCAAGTGCATTCGAATGTAAATACGTAGATAAATATGACAAATTTGAAGAAAATGTTATTTACAAATAAAAAAGGAAAATAGAGGGGGAAAAAAGAGTAAACAGAGATTCAAAAACAAACCTAAAAAAAGAAAAATAATAATAACAATAAAAATAATTGAAAATAGAACCAAATTATATACATGTAAGTAAGAAGATGAAAAAATGGAACATTAATTCAGGACTGTAAATATTGATCTTCGGTATATATTGCTGATTATAAAATTTCGGAAGCCATACATCACTTTATAAATATAATATTTGTTTATTCTTAGACAGCAACATATTCAAACTAATCAAAATTCAATTTATTTTTCTTTCGAATAAATGACTTAACTAAGGGATAATATTAGCCTTTGTTGCTCCATATTCCACAAAACCTGTAACTGTAACTGATTTAACGAATACTATTCTTAGGGATCATTCCTTTAGTTGGATTATTCTATCTCACAAAAAATAAATAAATAAAATAAAATAAAATAAATAAAATAAAATAAATAAATAAATAAATAAATAAATAAATAAATAAATAAATAAATAAAATAAATAAATAAGCAAAATAAAAATTTTTAAAAATAGAAAAAAATAAAATAAAATTATTTAAGTAAAAATATCTTGATTCATTTGAGGGTAAAAAAATGAAAAATATTTAATTCATAATCGCTTAGATTGAAATGCCATTTATTACATTTTTAAATTATTAAATGCATTTTTTTTTATGCTTAAGAAAAAATAAAGAAAGAAATCAGAATAAAATGAAATGAACGACTTGACGTGTTTCGTTTGATAATACAGAAAGATTTTATTTTCTAATATATTTAGAGAGAAATTAATGCATAGAAAAATAAAGTCAAATTATAATGGTAATAATTTTTTTGCAATCCTCACGATATAAGCTTTGTATTAATGAAACTGAAATTACTCAAAGAACTAAAAGTAGAAAAAGTATACTTTGTCTGCGTTATGAAAATCATGTAAGAGATTAATAGGACATAATTCGTTAATTAAAAAGCACAGTCAGTGGCGTACAGGAGAGGAGGTGGATGGGTAAGGTGTTCCACTCCACCTCCCATAGACCAACACATTTTTTTTTATTTTTCACCTTAGACATTACGCCTCGGTGCTTTTTTCAGCTCTTTTGGAATGTACCCCCCTACCTCATAAGAGGTATGTGTACGCACTGAGAGTACAGCCTTTTTTTTCTCACTAGGAATATTCCGATGCCATAAAATATGATTCTGTTGTTTTAAAAGGGAACAGTTAGGTTTCTTCACTCTGTAAACGGAAATTGTGCTTTGAATTCGTAATTTCATAAGATAAAAGAATCATTAATGACAGGAAACAGTTCACTTTCTATAATGTTATAAAGATTCACGAGAAGAATGTACCTATGCATTAATGATAAAAAATATGGGGGGGAAGCGCATTGGACTTTGACAATAATATAGTTTATTTGGAGGAAATGTGCCGCGCAACGTATTTTTACATAAGTTATACCATTTAAATTTTATAATTTCATTTTAATTCAATATTAATATTTCTTCTCTATAACAAAAATAATTTTTCTTTCATAAAAGTAGTTTTATTCTCTCACTCAATACTTCTCTTTTCAAATCTATTTTCCCTTAAATTCCTAAAGATATATCATTATTGCTAAAGTTACGTTTTAAATTTAAGATTCCTGAATTAAAGTATTTTTACTCAAGCTCACATGAAACGATTAAATCTTTCAATTCTTAATACCTATTCATAAGAAATGAGCGAGAGATTTGAAGGGCCTTTCCATCATCTTCAATACAATAAGCATTACTTAAACAGTCTCTTTTTTCAGCATATCTGCTAAATAACCAATCAAAATTTACGCGTTCAGTCAAGCGCAAGCAAAAATTAACGAGTGCTGCTGCATTATAATAAACCATGAGGGGTAAATTTTCAGCCCAAATAATAATAAAAAATGATTAGAAACATTTAAAAATGATTATGTATTACATATCATAATTTCATCGGTCTTAATTCAAATGCAATGAAAAGTTTCTTCGCGATAGTTATGCAGTGACAGATTTAGGTTTGATGGCACCCTAGACCCAAGTTAATTTGATGCCCTTATATATAAAAATAATAATACGAATAATAATAATGGATTCGAATTAAATTCGAGAGACAGAAACTCTGTGACCGAGTGATAGCGTATCGCGCTACCACACCACAGGCCCGGGGTTTTATCCTATCGGCTCATCCCTTCAGTTGGTCGATAAATGAGTACTAAGCTTGCTTGGGGACTTAACACGGGGGTTTCGTTTCAGACTGACCACCTGATTGGGACATTTTCTTATGCACCTCAGCACCCAATGGTCATGTATTGTAATGACTTCACTTGGTATGTACCCCACCCTACTATTCACGCGCAGTTTTATGGCTCAGAGCAGATGGCTAAATGACTAGTGCACGTGGCAGTTAGTTCATTGTTTATTGTTTGACCTCAGAGCGGCGTCGACACTCTGACTGGAAGTCACAATGGATAAAGGAGTGCCCACTGGGTGACAAGAGACGAAGCTTGTCTGACCAACGAGTCTGACGCCTTGGAGGACTACGAGAGAATTGATTTAAGAAACAAAGAGGTGCGATGGACAAGTGTGTCCAGATGTTGGACGAGAATTCTGGCACCATTAGATTCCAGACGGGCCAGGAGTATATTTGTGTGTTCCGCACGAATAGGACACTAATGAGGCCCAGGGCCGTGGGGAGACTTTGGTGACCTGCCAATGAGAAGGGACGAGGGGCGCGTTGTGGTCCCGCCCGTGGTGTTTAAAAGGGTTTTTTTTAAAGGAGAACCTGAGGAGAACCCAGGAATAGAGTTTGGAGTACAGAGACTTGGGGAGACCTGAAGAGAGAGGAAGATATTTTGAAGAACAGAGACCAGCCGAGATCGGATTTGGAGTTCGAAGGAGATTTTTCCGGACGAAAGGAGAGACCATGAACGCCGTTGACGTTGGAGAACTGAAAACAACGTCTTAGAGATATGGGCAAGTGCCTTTCGGACAAAGGATTAAAGTGATTGATCTCCCGTGATATAGACTGAATGCACCGGCTTGGCGTAGAGACTACTTTATTGCTTCAATGATGAGTAATTTGTTGGGCAAATAAATAATTCTTTTTAGTTCAACATTAGGCTGTGACAATTTCTGCACGTTACCTATCCACTACGTCACAGTATACTGAGATGGGCACAGCAGGCCTTGACCCTCATGTGTGGGCTGTTGCGCCACTGAGTTTAGTTTTTATATATATATATATAACTGGTATACAGTAGCGCACACAAGGGGGGTGTCCTAGGTTTCCGGATCCTCCCCAAAGCCCTTGATTTTTCCCGATTGATTTTAATTTTAAGTATATAATACGTAAAATTTAATTAAATATTTGTTTTTAATGATTAATTTTATTAATTAATACTAATTATTTATTCAATAATTAGTTTTTTACTGTTTTTTGTTCCTCCAAATCGACAAAATCAAAAGGAGCATGATACAAGAAGAGTGGACTTTCGACCCTGGAACTCTCCCTTGGAAAACTTCTGTGTGCGCTACTGCTGGTATAACAGCTAAACACACGATTTAGAATAAAAATTGCTTTTAATTAAGAAATAAATCATATTTATCTAATTGATCATATAATATATTTATTCCTTGCTTTTATCTTGCGAAAGTGTTGATCACATCCTCATTCTTAACTTCTTGAACTAATTTTGCTTCAATGCTTAATAATGCAAGAGCATTAATCCTATCTTACTCATTTAATTTGTGTTTCGAGACCTATTTCTTTATAGTTTTATGATTTACCAAGTTCTAATACGACCTTTCTAAATTGATCATGGGAATCTTTGAAAAACGTCTCACATTACGTAAAACTATAAAACTTTTATGTAAAATTAAAAAAAAATAATAATAGTTTTTGAGTAACCGGACAAAGGTATAATTAAATATGATGAATTAATATTTTGTGTTAATGATGAGCAAACAAACGCTATGTTTTGATTTTTTTAAGTAAAACTTATGAAAAATCTAACGTCAATAGATGAATGCTATAAACGAATTTTTTTTAGTAACGATTTGTTAGATATTTTAAATTTTACTACTTAAAAGATTAATTATTATAAAAATAATAGTTCTACCATTTTCCTATTGATATCTTGAGGTTGTCAGAGCAAGAAAAGAAGCATTAAAATTTGGTCTTACAGTTCATGAAAAACAAAATCAATTCCAAATTTTTGGTTCCGGGCCTCGTCGGCCTAAGCCTAAATCCATCACCGTAGTTATGAACATTTCAATTGAGATATTCGACAAAGTTTGTTTGGTACGATATCCCAATTTTAAAACCAGCTCAAGTGACCAGGATGACATTTAAGGTATCCGACTACGTTCGGAACCGCAATTTTGCAAAAGTGCATAAATGGATAATATTTATGATATTTAGTGTCACTTAGATTAGAAAATGTATATAAAATTGTTTTAAGAATAGTATTACAATAAAACAGTATTTAAGCACAATATTTTGACAAAAAATGAACATAGAATGACCATTTTTCAAAATATTCTCCTTTTGTGAAAAATGCTTCTATTATAATAATATTTTGCCTGTATATAGCTCAGACCTCTGTACAGAGGCTCAACTAGAATTTTTGAAATATATAACTTAGAAGTGGGTTTATTCATATTTTACGACAACAGAGGGGAGAAATTTTAAGGAAAAAAACAACGCTGATAATTATTTCCAATTCGTTGTAACTCTGAAAATAATGTAAATTTTTCAAAATAAATAAATAATATATAGTTCAGACTCTCTGCAGAAGTCTTTACTTTATGTAAGCAAAATATTATTATTTTAGAAGCATTTTTTATAAAAGGAGAATATTTTAGAAAAAGGTTATTCTAAATTAATTTTCTGCCAAAATATTGTATTTAAATATTTTTTTTTTGTCAAAATGTCCTTAAAACAATTTTATACATGTATTATAATTTAAGTGACACTAAATATCATGAAAATTTTTCATTTATGCGATTTTTTAATATCACGGTTCCGAACGTAATCGGATTGATTAATTGATTGAATACTAACGTTGCACTGTACAGCTGCACGAGGGATTTTGGCGACGGACCACGTAATTTTAACCATGGTCAAGGGACGTGGACGACACCTGAGCTGGAACCACCTCTCCTAAATACCACACCACACCAACGGGAGGACGTTTCAGCTCTCGACAGATTTAACGTGCATCGCTGTTCTACACTTCGGGTCTTTAGTGGTACTGGGCTCCAACTCGTGATAAGGCAAGCCATGATCCGATGCCTATACCACTCGGCTACCGCGGGCACCCGAACGTAGTCGGATACCTTAAGCTTGTTCCTCACTTTGCTATCACATCGTATGGAATTTTGTATACTCGTTGAATTTCATGTAATGCAACGCCCGCAACCACATGACGGGTGTCTTTGACAAAATCAAGAT
Source organism: Trichonephila clavipes (assembly GCA_019973935.1). Lineage (NCBI taxonomy): Eukaryota > Metazoa > Arthropoda > Arachnida > Araneae > Nephilidae > Trichonephila > Trichonephila clavipes. Next base: position 160,440 of record BMAU01005463.1, read on the forward strand.
TCGAACCCACGTCTGTAATTGAAATTCTGCAGCTACTAATCTTACCTGGCCTCTGAGAAGGATATGATTAGTTTATAAAATAAGAAAGGTAAAGCTGTATCCTTTGTTTGATGTATCATAAATAAAAATATAATTATGTGTAATATGAAATGTGCCTTCTTATATAAACTCTGTATTGGGTGAAAGTTTAATAATGTCTCACTCTAAAGCAATACGAGGGCTATTGGCTAGATAGCTCGTAATTTTAAACAGTGGTCAAGTGACGATGACGACACCTGAGCTGACACCCCACTTTCCTAACTTCCCCACCTCGTTAACGCGCGGACAGTGAGACTCCACAGATTTAACGTGCACCAGAGCCCCTTGGCACGGTCTAGTCTTCAGTGGTATCAGTATTCCAGCCAGTTACTCAACACGCTAGCCACGAAATTTTGACTTTGACCGCTAAGCTACCGCGGTCAACATCTGGATTGGAAGATTGATTGATTGATTGAATATTAACGTCGCACTGTTCAGCTACACGAGGGCTTTTGGCGACGGACCACGTAATTTTGAACCATGGTCAAGTGATGTGGACGACACCTGAGCTGGCACCCCCTCTCCTAACTACCACACCACACCAACGGGAGGACGTTTCAGCTCTCGACAGATTTAACGTGCATCGCTGCCCTACACGGCGGGTCTTTAGTGGTACTGGGCTCGAACTCGTGACAAGGCAAGCCACGATCCGATACCTATACCACTCGGCTACCGCGGCCACAACATCTGGATTGGAATTATATCACAAGAATTCGATTATTTAAAAAAAATAATGTTTTTAGATTGATTTGATATCTTGTGAAAGTGTGTGGTTTTTTTTTTATTATGAAACGATGAATAAAATGTTTTTTTTAAATAAATGTTACTGTAATTACGCATTGCTATTTGTTACAACTGCACCTATCAAGTTTCAAAATACTAATAATTGTTACCCCTATGTAATATAAACAGTTTTATCTATATCTTATAAAATTCAATTAATCCAAAAGGATACAATTCATTAAAGTTCTCTAAAAATTATGACTTTTTTTTTTAGTGAGTCGAGTTTGCAACTGTTAAACACAACTTAGAAATGAAAGAACAAGAAGTGCATAAATTGATGGATGAGATGGATAAAGGAATGAAAGGTATAAAAGAAATGTGTTTGATATTAAAAGAAAAATGGAAAATTAATAACTTATAATGAATAATTTATGAATTTTAATTATTTTGTACACAAAAACTGTGATTACTTATTTTTTTAAATAAAATTCTGAAACGGTAATGATTTGAGAAACTTAGTAAATTTCAGAATCTTAGAATAAGTATGTTAAATGTGCATGCATTTTTCTAAGAAATCGTAGTTATTTCTACAAAATGCGCATAAATGTATATCTATGTATGTTCGTAAAAAATAAATATAAATGTATGTATTTTTTTCAAAACTTTAAATATATGCACTCTGTGCAACTTAATTTAAAGCTAGTTTTTTAAATATTCTTTTATATTTAAGATCCTGTTTTATCAAAATTTAAAAAATGTATATTGTCCACAATGGCATTAAAATGTTTTTCGCTGAATGAGAAATCCTGTGTATGTTGCACGGAATAGCAACCTTAACCTGAAGAGGTGTTCTTGCCTAAATTTAGATTTTAATATCAAATATGTTGATACATATGTAAACTGTTTCTTCTTCATTATAGGAATTTTTTCCCGCGAATGAAAAACGGAGGATTTTCCACTAGAAAACTATTTAGCTTCACAGAACAATGTACTAACGATTAAAAAATTACTTTGCGCAATCCAGTATAGTAAGCAATTAAGTATTCACAATGTTTGTATGCACATTTATCTTTTTACAATTTTTTACTGTGATTCGTGGAACCCCTGGATATGCTTTGTGGAACAACAGGGAAGGGCGGGTTCATGTAGTTTTGCCGCCCCGGACAAAAATGGAAAATGCCGCCCCTTCTCTAAAGCGAAAAATTATAATTAGAAAAGATAAACTGTTCACACATAGATACACACCTACAAAACTTGAATGATTCTTATGAACAAAAGAATGGCATAACAATATTATGAAAATTTTATTTTAAGTCAAATACAACACAAAATAATCAGAAATTAAGCGCATAATTACCTGTTATTAGCGCACACGAGTAAAATGTAAGAAAAGGAACATCCCATTTCAGCATGCCAAGTTCTTTTAAAAAGAGTACTGATTCTGGAGATCACAAACGTTTATTTTACCTTATAGAAACCACACACACCCAAGACTAAAATAAAACTTTTCTGACTCTATCTACAAAAAAACTCTTTATTGCCTCTGTCCCTTTTTGGATGGCTGGCACGGGATGTCGCATGGATGAAAGGAATGTCCGAAGTGACCCCACTCCGGGATGGGGGGGGGGAGTTACTGGTGAAAGATGTGTAAACTTATCAAATTGCACGTTTGAACATTTAATCGAACCTTTCAAGTTTCAACATAAAAGAAAACTGACATTAAAGATACAGAGTATAAAATAATTTCAAAAAATGTGCCATTTTTTTTGTAACAAAAAAGTATTTTTTTTTTCAAATTCAGTGCCAATACCGCCACGCGCAGGGGTCCGGTTTGTCCGGCCCATGGCTCAGTGGAACACAATGTGAAGACCACTGGTCTAGCCTTTTGACAAGGGAAGACAGTCTGCGAAGAAGTAATGTTGACATTATGTGAAAATAGCCTTAAAAGGTGCGTATACTGTACTAGATTTTTCCCTGTGCTATTTCCCCGTCCCAATTAGAATCAATCAAGCGGTCACCACAGCTTGTGAAAATCTCAAGCAGACATTTCCTTTGAGATAAGATTTACAAAATCTTTGTAAAACTAGCCGTCACTGGCGACGGTGAAAAGCTGCAGACTCTAGTTAGACGATAGCGGAACAGTCTTCTATTGTTACATACCTCGCAACGGTTTTTGGTCGCCCAGCTTTTATATTTGTCTGAGACAGAACCCGTTTCTTGGAATCTGGAAGGCTTGGGTTGTAACTTTGTTTATGGGGAGGCATTTCAGAGTTATTCAGAATATTTCCGAGGCAATACAATAATGTAATTTTTCTTCCTTGTGAAATGTGTGCATGTAAAATTTTTAAATTAAGGCATTTTATATTAATAATTTTATATATAATTTCAGTTCTTATTCCTGATATATTTTTCATACAAATGTAATACTTTAATATTATAAGAAGAAAAACACAGCTAAAATTTCTGTCGTGACAGAAAAAAATTTTTTTTTTTTAAGTTTTTCATGAGTTTTCTTGTGCAATTAGTACTCTCTAAAAGTTGATCATTTATAAAAATGTGTGGGTTGAAAACATATGAAAATGCAATTATTTAAAAGAAAAACGTTTAAGTAATATCTTAAAGTGGTATTTTAAGTTTAATTAAGCTTATAATAATTATTTTTTCAGAATTATAAACTTTAAAGTGGTTTTTCTCAGTTTGTGTTTTTCGAAACCTTAGTGCATTCAAAATGCTACTCCTTCGACAATTATTTACCAATCACTTCCATTTTTTTCCTGCGTGTTAAAAATAAAACATGTAATAAAATTAGGGATCCGTTTTGCTATAAACTGAATACTTTTTTTAAAAAAAAAATAAAATGTAAGACATGTTGGCTTTTTCGTTGATTTTTAGCCTGTATATCAACATTTTATTTTTTTTCTCGAAAACTAATGAAGTTATTCTAAAATCGATCCCTAAAGTTGTTAAGAACATCCATAAGAATATTATAAAAAATTTCAGGTCAAAAAATTAATTTTTACAAAAGGAGTAGAATTTTAAAATTTTCCCAATTTTCTTCAAAAAATTTAAATTTTTAAAATTGTGTGAATAATATATGAAAATTTTCATCTGGTAACATTTTCTTGAATAGAAACATTGTATAAAATGTTAAAATATAATTTTTAAATACGTAAATAAAGAAGTTTGCTCAAAGGGTGCCAAGTCCCCTTAATCAAATACAATTTTGAAGTAAAATGAAAGAGTAAAAGAAGGTTGAGGAAAAGCTAAACTGTTTGAAATTACAATTAAATAATATTAGTTTGATTCAATGCACTTGTGTCATTTGTAGTTTTTAAGTAATTATCTTCGAAAAGAAAGCAACCAACTCCCCCCTTGTAATAAATATAGACTGCAAAATTTTGTTTCGAAAAGTAACTTCCTCAGAAAAAAAAATCAGTGCAAATCTGCAAAAGTAAAAGTGTCTGATGGTACATAAATTAATTGCTTCTGAGATACCTAATATTTGAAATAAAAATGTATGTGAAATATATTTATTCAAGAAGACACGCACACACAAATATCACTACAGTAATAAAGGATGTTAATGTAAAATGTAAAAATAACTCTAAACTATATCTGTGTGTGTGAAATAAATTTCACTAATTTTCTTTTTATAAATATATTGAGTATAAAGATTTCATAATTCTTAATTTTTAGAACTATATAGAAGCATTTTAAGGATTACTGACTTAATATTGCGCCCTCAAAATTTTCCAATTAAATAAATTTAAAAACAAAGGAAGTAAAAGTAAGTAAAATTAAAAACAATGGTAAGCAAATAATTTAAATTAATAAAATTAAAAACAAAGATAGTCGAACATTACTCTTAAGCTTTTGTTGCTTAGTATAATCATTCATGAAATGCCTTTTTAGTTTTCCTTGAGTTCTTAAAAAAAATATCACTTAGATGAACAGTTGAATGTAAGTTAAAAAAAAAATAGCTTGTTTATGAAAAGAATGTTAAATTTTCATTTATATGAGAGACATGTATGTTTCTTGCATAAATGGAGAAATGTTTTAATTGCATATTAATACCGCATTTAATCTTCTATTTTAAATCAATCATCTAATAATTTGGTAAAAGAGCTGGTTCTTACGCAAATATTCTCTCAAGCTTTTGTTTAAAATTTAACTCATTCTGATACATTATTTTCATTTTCAGGCTTCATTTTTGTTCATGGATAAAATATATTTTTTAATTATCTTACTCATTTCTGATTTAATGAATATTTTCTCATACAAAATATGATCCTGTATTTTGGTGCGATATATATTTTCTTCCATAGTATATCTTATAATTTGATACGAAAAACAGGGACGTCTTAAGACTTCTTGGAGCTCTGGCCATTATACAAAAGAAGAACCAACCTGTACCAGGAACGTATTTAATCTCCCTGGCGCCCTAGGTTCTTCGAATTGCTTCTCTCCCCTCCACACTATTTGTAGAGCACCCCCTTCCTTCAGTGCTTACCTTGCCAGTTTTAATTCAGGAGGGATTTTTCTTTAACTCTCTTACTCTTTACCCTTTATTTGTTTTTGCTCTCTGGAGAGTCTTTCCATTGTCCACCATCTTTGGATCCGGCGTGTCCTGGCCTAGCAACCTGCGGCAGCCATTAGGAAAGGAAAGTGGCATGGTTTGGCCACTCATGTTAATTTCTTACCTTACGGCCTCATGGATCACCCACCCATCCTTTTGTAAATTAGTACAGTAAATAAATTAAATCGTTTGCAATTACAGTATGAAGTATACATTATTGTATGAACTGTTTTCAACTCATTAATTATTATCTTTTTCATCATCGCTGTAAGGTTTTCTTCGAGCTTTGATCATTGCAAAATCATTAATGATGTCATTGCAATAAATTTCCCTTGAAATATCATTTTGAGTGCATAGCAACATCAAACTGTTAAGCATTTTTCCCCCATAGTAGAACTCATTTCAATCTTTACTCTTAAGGGCAGAAATGCTTCTGTCACGACAAGCTCTAAGCAGTGGTACTTCCATTGTAATTTTTAATTTTTTTCGCTTTTTTCTTCCAGTTATTTGCGCTCCCAAATCTTTTACACCCTAGCCAAGTGCCTATTATGCCTAAGCGGAAAAGTGGCCCTGACTATGATCCTTTTAAAGAGACATTATATGGAATACATTAACGAATACTAGTATAGGGTGTTTTTTTAGAGGTATAGAACTTTAATTTGCAATAAAACAACGATGTATTATTCGATTGACATGAATTTTTTTTATTCGAAAGATAATCTTGTGGCATTACATTTTAAACATGATCAAGCAAGGCGTAGATTCGTCGAATGGGCCCAAAACGAGATTGCCGCTGTTCCCGATTTTCATAAGCGAATTTTGTTTAGCGATGAAGCGCACTTCTGGTTGAATGGCTACGTCAACAAACAAAACTGCCGCATTCGGAGTGAAGCTAATCCACAAGTGTACGTCGAAACACCGTTACATCCAGAAAAACTGACTGTTTGGTGCGCTTTATGGGCTGGTGGAATATTTCTTCAAAAACGATGAAGGCCACAACGTTACAGTCAATGGTGATCGGTATAGAGCCATGATTACTAACTTTTTCATTCCTGAATTGAACAATCATGATGTCCAGGAGCTGTGGTTCCAACAAGACGGCACAACATGTCACACAGCTCGTGCCACAATCGATTTATTGAAAGACACGTTTGGTGACCGCCTAATTTCACGTTTTGGACCTGTGAATTGGCCTCCAAGATCTTGTGATTTAACACCGCTAGACTATTTTCTGTGGGGCTATGTAAAGTCATTGGTCTATGCGGATAAGCCACAAACGCTTGACCATTTGGAAGACAACATTCGCCGTGTTATTGCCGATATACGGCCATAAATGTTGGAAAAAGTCACCGAAAATTGGACGTCCAGATTGGACTACATCCGAGCCAGCCGTGGCAGTCCTATGCCAGAAATCATATTTAAAATGTAATGCCACAAGATTATCTTTCGAATAAAAAAATATTCATGTCAATCGAATAATACATCGTTGTTTTATTGCAATTTAAAGTTCTATACCTCTAAAAAAAACACCCTTTACAAGTAGAAGTGCGTTAAGAAATAAATTTTCGTGACTTCTCTATCTCACAAACCTAAGTACAAACCAACTAGACCGAATGCCACTTTTCGATTAAGTAAGTAATGATGGTGTATGGTGGTAGGCCTAGGTCTATATATAGACACGGACTTAATATAATATTACAGTTTTGCCACTGTTGCCAATTGACAGTTTTTCGGTGAATATATTCGAGAATAACATTTGGATGTTAGAATTATTCGGATCATGATATTAAGGCTGAATGGAGATTGGGACGAGGTCACTCCCGAAGCCAAGCCAGCCCCTAGACCCGGGCCAGAGGCATAACAGAAAATATTGCCCCCCCATTTCGGGGTATACGTTACGTTACGTCACAGACCCAGGCTCATTTGGCCCATGCTTTAAGAAGTCCCTAGCGAAAAACGTTGTATTTCTTTAAGGTATCCGACTACGCTCGGAACAGTGATTTTAAACAAGCACATAAATGGATAATTTTCATCATATTTAGTGTCACTTAGATTAGAATACATGTATAAAATAGTTTTAAGGACACAATGACGAAAAAAGTATTTAAATACAATATTTGGTAAAAAATTAACTTAGAATAACCTTTTTTCAAAACGTTCTCATTTTAAAAAATGCTTCTAAAATAATAATATTTCGCTTATGTAAAGTAAAGACTTCTCCAGAGAGTCTGAACTATATTTTTTTTAAAATTCATATTATTTTCAGAGTTACTAGCAATTGAAGTAATATTATCGGCGTTTTTTTCTTAAAATTTCTCCCCTCTGTTGTAGTAAAATATAGATAAATCTACTTCTAACTTATATATTTCAAATATTCTATAGTTCAGCCTCTGTCCAGAGGTCTGAGATATATACAGGCACAAAATATTATTATAATAGAAGTATTTTTCATAAAAGGAGAATGTTTTGAAAATGGGTCATTCTTTGTTCATTTTTTGTCAAAATATTGTACTTAAATAATTATTTATTGTAATAATATTCTTAAAACAATTTTATATACATTTTCTAATCTAAGTGACACTAAATATCATAAATATTTACCATTTATACGTTTTGCAAAATCACGGTTCCGAACTTAACTAAAACTTAATTGAAAATGATACAGGAAAAAATTGCGAATGTATTGAATACATCTAAATCTTTATGGAGGAGTTCAATAAAATGAATGTATCTAAGCTTCGTATTTAAATTGTCAGGGGAAAATAACCTCAATGACAAATGTTAATGGTATAGTTATAATTTTTAAGTAGATGGTGGAAGCCTAAGTGTATGTGTAAATATTACTTCAGAATAGTCCCTGGCCCTCATGTTAAAAATAATCTACTTAGGTGTCCTTTATCTCTAATGGATTTCCAACATGAGATTGCCAGATATAATAATGAATACTGCGGCCAGATTAAAAAAGTTTTAAATCTTCATTCTTATTTTTAGTTGTTTCATTTTGTATGTATAAAACCCGCGTTTTTCCCGCAAAAGTTTACTTAAGCAAAATTGCAAAAAGTTGAAGTGAGGTTTAATTTTTGCTTATTATGTACATTCTTTGACATTTTGAAATATATTTAATGATAGTGATAGAGTTCAGACTATAAAATAAATATATGATTTTTTTATGTAATAAGTAAATTTAAATTAATATCCTGCACAAGAAAAAAAATATTAACAGATTGGAAAATTATGAAAAAAATCGACTAAATACAGATTAAAAAAAATTCACGCTTTCCAAGTAAACTAGATAATATGTCCTTTTTAATTTAAAAAAAGTTATTTTATTTTGGGGTCTCAGGGGTGCTAACTTTCTTTAGAAGGCTGAAAATATATTAATATTCAAATATGAATAACTCTTTGAAATTAAATTTAAATTATTCGAGAAGCTTTTACACATTAATTTATGAAGGAATGGAGCTTCAGAAAAGTGTAAAATGTTTAAAATGTAATTATAATTCAAAGAATTATAAGCATAAGAAAATAAGAAACATTTCTATAAGAAATATTAATAAGGTTTTACGTTGCGCATGCTATTTTTTAAAATAGTAGCTTTAATTATACTAGCAATAAGTTAATTTTTCAAGTTAAATGTATCCTTATTACACTGTAGTTTTTTTATATGAATAAAATAATAAATTATATTTTTAAAAAATAAAAAAAATTACATTTTCAAATTTTTTTTTAAAATTTCAATATTTTTCAAATATTTTGAAATACAAAAGATATATTATTCTTAAATTAGTAAAGTTTATATATATATATATATATATATATATATATATATATGTGTGTGTGTGTGTGTGTGTGTAAATAGTATAATATATTTTATAATTATTTAAAGTTTTATGCACCAAAGGCTACTATTTTAGAAAATAGCGTGCGCAATGCAAAATTTTAATTATAAACTTAATATTTATTACAAAATTATTTCTCATTTTCATATGCTAATAATTTTTTAAATTATGATTATATTTCAAAAATTTTGTGCTTTTTTGAAACCATAATCCTTTGTAAATTATGTGTAAAAGATTCGAGTTATTTAATTTAAATTTAAAAGAATTATACCTGTTTGAAAATTGTTTATATTTTCACCCTTCGAGACAAAACTAACACCCCTGAGACTTCTAAACAATTAGAAAACGATTCAAGGTATACATGCCCTTCTCCCCATAGAAGGAAATCATGTAAACAAATTTCCGATACATTTAACTTCCATTTGTAAAAAGTATGAATCACAACAAAAATTATTTTTGCTTGTAATTTCCTGGAAAAAAAAACGGTCGGAGGATTAAAATTCGCCAGTAAATAGATACCAAATTCGATTCGAGTAAATCCCTCAATGTAATAAACTTCATAATCAGTTTGGAATTAAATCTTAAGAATGAAAGACTGAAAGTAATACAGTACAGTCCCGATAATCCGAACAATATCGGACCGACCCCTGTTCGGATTACGTGATTGTTCGGATTACGTGATTGTTCGGATTAGCCGGAGTAACAGCGAAATCACTATTTGAACTGGGAGTACGGGTTATGTTGTACAATTTTTCATACTAAACATTAGTGTTCTGTTCTGTAGTTTATTCCATTTTAAAATTTGTACCATAACTTGATGTACAGTGCGTGAATATTAAATAAAGAACTGTTTTGAATTAAGGTTTATACTGTTTTATATTGAAATATTCACCGATTTTCGTCCTTAAAATTATAAAATGTTTTCCGCGGAGCCGTTCGGATTAACCGGATGTTCGGATTAGCCGTGTTCGGATTAGCGGGACTGTACTGTACTTAGAAGCGTGTCATGCTAATGTAGTTTATAATGTGAAGTGTAAAATGTGTTTGTAAAGGGAAATTTATTTTGGGAACAATATATCAGAGTTGCCTTCACATGAATTAAAAAAACAACAACAAAAAAAGAAACGTAGAAATCTGACTGTAGTGCTTTTTAAATCAAGACCGATAAATAAACCAAAAATTTATTTAGATAAATTATTCGAAATAAATTGAAATTGTATTTTTTGAATAAAATATCCGAACATTTTTTTTTATCGGGATTAATATTGAATGAATTTATAATATTTACTTTTGGGGAAAATTGTTTAGTTTTTTGCATTCCTCAGAAACATTTTTTTTCTAAATAAATTTTACTGCAAAACACACACTGCACACACACACACACACGTGTGTGTGTGTGTGTATAGTAAATATTTTCCGAATTATAATTACATAAAAATATTTCCAATGTTCTAAGGATTAAAAATAATTTCAAAATATTGAGATGGATTCTTTTAAAATGTGTTTTACACAGGGAGTATTAATTTCCCAAGAAATTAGTCAAGGTAATAAACATATTATTTAAAAACTTATTTATTTGCATTTCTCGAAAATACTTCTCAATAACGAGACAATTTAAAAGGAATTTAACGGAAATTTAACGGAGATTTGGCTTAAGAAACCTTCTTAATGAAAAAAAAATGTTATTCTTAATTAAAATATTTATATCAAGATTAAGTTATTTATACCAAGATTTCAGATAAATTATTTTGCCTTCCCCTAAAGTTGACAAAAAAAATATATGCTATTTTTAATATGCAGTCAGTTATTGTTTAAAACCTTAAATTAAAATCACCCGAATTCAAGCTTAGTTTCTTTATTTTAATGAGATAACGTTATAATGATAATATTTTATTTCATTGATTTGAAATTATAATTTAATTTACAAGTTTTAGTGTTACTTTATGCAACCTTAATAAACTATTTTAACTTATTATTATATTTATTAATAATAATCATATGTGTTTCTGGAATGGGACCTTCGAACCTCGAAACTCCGTAAATTTCACGTCTTGTGGTCGCGGAAGCCGAGTGGTCAAGGCATCGGATTATGCCTGGCCTTGTCACGAGTTCGAGCCAGGTACCATTAAAGGTCCGCCGTGAAGGGACGCGATGCACGTTAAATCTGTTGAGAGCTCAAACCTCCTCCCGTTGGTGGGGTGTTGTAGTTAGGAGAGGGGGTGCCAGCTCAGGTGTCGTCCACGTCTCTTGACCATGGCTCACAATTACGTGGTCTGTTGCCAAAAGCCCTCGAGTAGCTGAACAGTGCGTCGTTAATATTCATTAATTCAAATTTCACGTCTTATGCAGTATCTGTTAGAAGCAGTGGATCGAAAAAAAATTTAAGTTTCTTCTAAATTTTTTTTTCTGCTTATAATTTTAATGAAGCATTCCAAGGGAGATTCAATCTAGAATATCAAATAGGGAAGAAATGTTTTTAAAAAAATGTTATTCAAGTTTTATATTCGTTTTTTTTTAATTAAATCGATCCTCGTTATGCTCTTAATCGTATTGATCAACACAACTTTCTCCGAAATATCGTTTGAATTAACTACTGTGCTAAGATTTTAAGTATAAATAATATTTAAAAAAAATAATAAATAAGAATTCACTCGTTATTTCTAAGTATCGAAGGACAATATTGTCACACATTGTATTTTTGAGACAAAAACCTTTTTATTTGATTTGGATTCGTTCATTATGTGTATTAAAATGTCTATTTTGAAAAAAATAAAAAAACACAAATGCTTTTAACACATGGTTTCACAATTTAAAATAAAGAATGAATAAATACCTTTTCACCTCAGGGAACGTTAGAATAAATATTTTTACAAGCTGTAGTACCGCCATCTATCGGAATAATTTAAAATAGTAAAGTTTTGAGGTCTTATATCAGCCCTCAGTCGTTCATCATCACTTGACCGAGGCTCAAAATGTCGAGGTCCGTCGCTAATAACCCTCGCATTGCTTTACTGTGCGACGTTAATTTGACTCTCTCTCTCACTCAGCCGCTCATTATTGTAAGGTCTCCTTCCAATATGCATAATTTTAAAAAGCTTTATCTGAAAATTTAAATTTTATTATTATTAATTTGTAAAAATTGTTGCTTATATTTGTCAAATTACTGGATGAAACCTATCGAAAAATTTATGCTTCTCTAATATCCAATAAATCAAAATTAGCTTGCGAAGTCCAATTTTCAAATGATATGAAGTTAAAAGTTTACACTGTTAACGAAGCGTCGGTGGTATAACGGTTAGCATAGCTGCCTTCCAAGCAGTTGACCCGGGTTCGACTCCCGGCCGACGCAAGATTTTTTTTTCTCTCTGTTTTTTTTTGGCCGCGGTGAAATTATCAAACGTTGACCGGTCCGCAGCGATAAAAAGGTTGCGGAGCACTGGTCTTCATTACTTGACCATGGTTCAAAATTACGTGGCCCGTCGCCACAAAAGCCCTCGTGTGGCTAAACAGTGCGAGGTTAATATTCACTCACTCACTGAGCATAAGCGCATTACTCGCTGGTGCTTGTAATTGTTCTTATTTTAGTAGTGATCTCACTTTCGTGTAATAATATATTTATCACATATGCGTCTTTAATTATATTAGCATATAAAACAGCATTAAACTAATTTGAATAAATGAAACATGTCTCTCTCTAAAACGTTACGTATATACAGGTATTTCATCATAAAATTGATTTAACATGATGTTACACAGAGATTAAAATAAGATTAGCATGTGAACATGTCAGACTTTCTCAGTTTTAAAAGTAAAAAGTGAGACTTAAATTTGTGGTGGGAAAAATATGTATTTATTAAACCACTCCATTGATACATCAGTACAATATTTAGTTCTTTACTCGATTATCCCTAATTTTCAATATCCCTTTAAAACTACAGCATTCATAAAAGAAAAAAAAAGTAAAAATTTTATTTATTTTTTATTTATAGTATAATTATATTTAAAAAGAACTGCGTTGCATTTTAAAAAAATTGCACTTGAATAAAATCTCAACTAAACACACGGCCAATCTAGACATCTGTTATGGAATTATCTGTCTCATGCAGTGGCGCACACAAGGGAAGGATGAGGGGGTCCTGGGGGTTAGGACTGCCCCAAATCCCTTGATTTTCCGATTGATTATAATTCTAAGTATATAGTACGTAAAATTTAATTATTTGTTATTAATGATGAATTTTATTAATTAATGCTAATTATTTATTCAATAATTAGTTTTTTACTGTGTTTTGTTCCCGAAACCGACAAACTCAAAAGGAGCATGATACAAGAATGGTGAACTTTCGACCCCGGACCCCCGCCCCTTGAAAAATTCCTGTGTGCGCCACTGGTCTCATGGAATATTGTTTATGCTCTGAAGTATTAATTATTTTAGATTCATGTATATTTTCCTCTAGCCAGCTTTCATTTTTTAACAATGGGTCTAGCAAAAAAAAAAAAAAAAAAAAAAAAAAAAAAAAGAATTAGAAAAAGATGTAAAATGTATCATGAAACTTACGGGTAAAATTATATTTTCTATACGACGTAATGATAAACCATAGGCATAAATAAATACAAGATACACGTGCGATAAATAGAAAATTTTACTAAACATAAAACCCTTCAATAAAAAAAATAAAGTTTAATTCACACAAATATTATAAATTTATTTTAACCTCAACTCATCAGAGAAACAGAAACACACATATTATATGCATATGCACACTTTTTCTTAAAATAAAAGGTGTATTTTTTAGACCTTGCTATACCTAATAACGGATATTTGTATACAAGAAGGGCATTTTTAAGTATATAGGAATGAGAGAGAATATTATGTTTCAGGTTGAGGTTTATTTTTCATAATTTCGGGTGAGGTTCTCCATAGATATTATTTATATATATACGCTTAAAAATTCTTATAAACACAATATCTAAATTAATTTTTGTTAAGATTTAATTTGGATGCAGTGAGAGAGACTAACATTAATAAAACATCATCCCCAAAGAAGGATAAGGAACGTTTGGGGGTGCCATCTGTTGCGGATTTATAAAGTTAACCATTTTTGATTAAAAACAATTCTCGGTATACTTATTATGCAATAAATCTCGAAGAAAAAATGTTCATACAGTTTAATTTAAAGTATTAAATTAAACAAATACTTTGAAGAGTTCTGTTCACATAATTTTATATGCAAAAGCATAATTTAAATATTTTAATAATTTACATGATTAAATATTTTAATAATTTAATAATTTTTTTCTACCAGGCTAGACGTTTTGTTTAAAAAATGTAAAAATGTGAGCTTAAAAATATCTTGTATTTTGAAAATGACTAAAACTAATCACATTTATGTTTTTTTTTTAAAAAATACTAACCCAGTTGAATACATTATTTGTTCAGTTACAACAACCATAGCATCATTACGACAGAATTCATATCTATATCTGTAAATATTTATATAATTTATATAAGTAGTTGATAATTTAATTATATATATACTTCTATAAGAGCATGTGCTTCTTATGAAAAATTTTGTAAATCTTTTAGAAAATAAAAACACATGTATATTTTTTAAATAATGAAGCAGAGGATTACTCAAAGTCAGAACAATATTCAGAGAACGTAAAACGTTTTTGTTACTAGTGTAAAAATACCCTTTTTATATATATTAATCAAAAAAGGAAAATTTATTTGAAAACTAAATTATTTGTAAAAAAACGCCTACAAATGCATAAGTGCTTTGGGAATAATGATGAAAAAAGAAGTAAATGAAAGCATTTACAATAAATTAATTATATACCAAGTACTCACAAACTCTAAAGTAGAAATCTTTTTGTATGAGTTGCATACAAGGTTACTCTTATTTGAAAACAAGTTAAACTATAATTATTTCCTCAAGCCATTATATTCCGTGTGTATCAAAATTTTGAGCTTTGCCATCTTGAATAATAAAATGAAATTACAGAAATGTCTTCTTTTAATGAAGTGTTTTTACTTGAAACCCACTTCCACGTAGCGGAACTGACATGCCCACATCATACACAAACAGAGTTACATTATATCAAAACTTTATTTCACAGTCTTCGTCTTAAACCATACAAATGTGACCTTCTGTTTGAATACTAATAAATTACTACAGTGGAAATAACTGTTCTTATCTTCTGACGACACCACGCCATTCCGTTAAACGAACCTATTTGAACATTTCTTCTTTTCCATCATCCTTTCACGAGAAAAAGAAAATGACAGCGAACTGCAGAAAATTTAGCTGTAATCATCAGCACAATGTACTAAAGGAAGAGTGGAATAAAATTGTTAACGACAAAGATTGCCGACTAAGAAAAGTAAAAGCCGTAATAAAAATGTATAAATTCCGGCAGCGTATTTTTCAAAAGAATAAACTTTCAATATTATTACAATTTATGCAGGTCAGAAAAGAAATAGTCATTACTATTTACTTTTCTTTAATACAGTTATTAGTGTAAACACGTGGACATACACAGAAAGGGCTGTAAGAAATGAAAACAAATTACCTTGTGCTAAGCAAATGCCTAAGACGACGCGTTGTATTCCATTTTAGATAATCTATAAAAATATAGCAACACATAAAACAGAGAATAATATTGACTTTCTATTAGTATTTTTCATGGAAGTGAATGAAGTAGTTTGATTGCTGGATTCTTGACTGCTACCTGCTTTTTCTTAACTCTATTCACTATTTCAGTGATAAGTAACAGTAGTAGTATGTTATTTTGATTATATTGAATATTGTATTTGAGATGACATAAATAAACTTACATTTCCCCCCTAAATTTCGGATTAATGTATAAATGAATAAGCTGCATAGGTAAAAACAGTGGCGTAACGTACACCATCGCATTGCGGGTGGGGGGCATGGACTCTGGGGGGACCCAAAGCTTGATTAACGCTAGTACGTATTTGGACTTGGGGCCCCAAACCCAAGTTTGCAGGGAGGGGACTAATATTCTTCATTACGCCACTGGGTAGAAGCTAGTCGTTTGGCCCAAATACATCTTTATAGTAGCGGTCAATCGTAATCATAAATATAAAGTTTTGAAAATAAGTGTGTGAATCTGTATGGAGAGAAGTGGGGGAGGCGTATCAAGGAAAATATCCACACCTGTACTTCAAGAGGTAGTTATTTCAAAAATTTTTAAAATTGTTACATCTGCAAAAAGGCATTCCGCATTGGATGCTGCCAAACTTTATACAGTGGACAATAGAAAACGCAAAATTATTTTGAGATAAATATTTATGTTACAAACAGAATATTACATAGAGTTTTTCTTTTATCTTTTTCAGCAATAAATTAATATATAAATAATTTTTAAGTTTTTTTTGAAAAAGATTATTAGCAACTATGAATTTTTTTCCTAAAATTTAAGGAAAAGCGCAATATTTTCATTAATCTAATATGTAATTCATTTTACTCAATTATGTTGAAATTGAGAGGGAGACAAATTAGCATTATTATTAAATTATTTTGCATTACATCTTGGTTGTTAGTGAATCATTTTCTACAGAAGTAACGCTACTTTTGGAAACATGAGAGAAAAACATTTCGTTTTTTCACACTAAGTAAATATCAATAACTGTAATTACAATATTTAAGTAGAAACATATGCATGCTATTTACAAAAAAAGCACTTTCATTTAAAACTTAGCAAATTTTGTAATTTTATTCTTTTTATTATAAATTTTCCAAAACCGTTTCTTGTAATGTATTTTAATTACAGTACAGTAAATTTATTTAATTGTATCTAATTTATTACAGTACAGTAAAATAGTACAGTAAATATATTTATTACAGTACAGTAAATTTTATCAATTTAGCTAGTATTGATAAAATATACTAACAATACTACGCATCAGTACAATTTTAAGGTTTTATTAAAAAAAATATTGAAAATATTTTATGATTTTAGAACAGATGCTACTCCATGCACAATCTTCTGGAATATTTACTTTCTTTTTGCTGATTGCTTAAATGGTGGAATTAAGAGGATCATTACAAAAATCAAATGTTTATCAAGTATATTACAAAAGTTAAGCCTCACTAATTAGTCCCAATTTGCGTTAGAGATAACAATGAATGTTATAGCAATGAATTCAAGTTTTAGTAAATAGACACTGTGTTTTAATACATATATACGTTAATATACGGGGTGATTCTAAATTATTTTTGCAAATTAAAAGGGGTGATATTACTTAACCAGACGACCAATAATTACATAGGAACATTGGTTCGCATTCCACTTTGAGAGGAAGAAAGAGGAATATTAGAATTCCAAACTGGACTTACAACAGTGTTAAGAAAACGAATGAACGGTACTAAAAATTGCACATTCAGATGTATTGTTTAGTGAAAAACTCACAGTAACTGCTCAAAATGAATACCAAACGTGTCGTTGCACAGGTGACATCGTCGAAGGCACACCCTCTCGAATATTCCTGGTCTCTTGTTAATTTTGTCCGAGGCAACAACAATTTTCGCCACGAGATTCTCAGTTGAGACCACAGGCGTCTCGTACACTCAGGGACGTCTTAAAACACGGGCTAACTGGGCCCGGGTCCAGGTCCTCGACCGCAAAAGGGGCCTCGTCTCATTCTTGACTCAGCCTTAAGGTATCCGACTACGTTCGGAACCGGGATTTTAAGAAAGCGCTTAAATGGATAATTTTCATGATATTTAGTGTCACTTAGATTAGAATACATGTATAAAATAGTTTTAAGGACACAATGACGAAAAAAGTATTTAAATACAATATTTGGTAAAAAATTAACTTAGAATAACCTTTTTTCAAAACGTTCTCATTTTATAAAAATGCTTCTAAAATGATAATATTTCGCTTATGTAAAGTAAAGACTTCTCCAGAGAGTCTGAACTATTTTTTTAAAAATTTATGTTATTTTCAGAGTTACAAGCAATTGAAGTAATTATCGGCCTTTTTTTCTTAAAATTTCTCCCCTCTGTTGTAGTAAAATATAGATAAATCTACTTCTAAGTTATATATTTCAAATATTCTAGTTCAGCCTCAGTACAGAGATCTGAGATATATACAGGCAAAATATTATTATAATAGAAGCTCTTTTCATAAAAGGAGAATGTTTTGAAAATTGGTCATTCTTTGTTCTTTTTTTGTCAAAATATTGTACTTAAATAATTATTTATTGTAATAATATTCTTAAAACAGTTTTATATATGTTTTCTAATCTAAATGACACTAAATATCATAAATATTATCCATTAATATGTTTTTGCTAAATCATGGTTCCGAACGTAGTCGGATACCTTATTAAGATCATAATTCGAATAATTTTAAGGGTCAAATGTTATTTCTGGTTGTATTCTCTAAGAAAGGGGGAATTTTTAGGACTATATATCAACTGGCTACATCTGATGACCGACCGTCGTCCACGTGCATAGGCCTACCACTATACACCATAATTACTCATTCAGTCAAAAGGCGGCTGTCGGTCGAGCTGGTATGTACGATTATAAATCGTGCACATTTATATGTTATTGTACGACTATTATATTTCTTGTACTAATATTTGACAACGTATGCTAGGTACTGTTTACTTTTAATGGTCATAGGTGGAGCTTACTTCCGAGTAGATGTCTAGGGCCTCAAGAAGTCTTAAGATGTCCCTGCGTACACTAAAGATTTTATGTGCCCTCTGAAGAAAAAGTCCAGTCCAAGCCATGTACGCTCCATCGTGCGAGATATGTGTTAGCCAAGAAGTAACGGACCCTAATGGAAAAATGTGCTGAGGTTCTATCGTTCATAAATCATATGTCTCTGGATGGGGAATGGAGCAGCTTGCATTTGTTCCAAGAAAATATGGTTTTCCTGCCTCTCAGAATGGAATGCGTCTCCGTGTTCCTATGTAATTATTGGTCGTCTCTCTGGATAAGTATTATCCCCCTCTTAATTTTTAAAAAACAATTTAGAATCCCCCCTTTATATTTTTTATAAATTTTAAATCGACCTCAAAATTAATAAGTAGAGTAATGCAGCGTTTCTCAAACTGTGAGGTGCGCTCCTCTAGGGGGCATGATAACCCTATGTGGGGGCATGATAGCCCTACGTGGGGGGCATGATAACCCTACGTGGGGGCATGATATCTACGTGGGGGGCACGAGCATATCGAAGGGTCAAAAATAAAATATTTAAAATAATTATCAAAGAAACAAAACAAAATATATACATTCTGATATAAAAACAAATAAAATACATATTTACACTAATGCAAGATACTTATAAATTTATCAGTTCGGCAAAAAGTATTTGCTAATTATATAATTTACAATACTAAATAAAAAAACTAGTAATTATATTATGACTTTCATAGGCTCGTCATATACAAAATTATATACTTCTCTTGATTATTTGTGTAATTTATAATTAAAGTTACATTGTAGTTTTTTTTAACGTCGAAGTACATTATTATTGCATTCAATATTCAATACATAGTTGTTGTAGGAGGGGGTGCGATAAAATTATGACTGAAAATTGGGTCACAACTATTGAAAGTTTGTGAAACACTGGAGTAATGACATTTAATTATTGTATAATAGTATATATGTTACCGACAAAGTATGAAATGCCGGCATTCTATAGAATGCCGGACGTTTTTAGGCAAAGTATGAAATACGAGAATTATTTCATACTTTGCTGAGGCATTGTATAGAAAGACCAAACTTATTTAGGCAAAGTATGAAAAATGTCATGATAAGACTATTATATCTACGGCGTACATTCCTAAAAAAACAAATGTTATTTTGACAAAATAATGAGATTGCCATTAAAAAATTATTCAAAAAACGTAAAGGAAAACGAAAATTGTACCAAACAAAATTTATGTCTTTGTTCTTAAAGAAAACAAAATTTTCAAACAAAAATAAGTACTTGAAAATAACCAACTTATTGGAACATGGTAGGCTTGAATGGCCTTTAAAATTACATTTCATTACATTTTTCAAGCAAAGACAATTTTAATTTTGGTACTTAGTTTTACACACACATTTGACGAATCCTTCGCCACTTCCATTGGAATGAGCAATTGCAACTGACAGAAGAAGAATTTCGCGGTCAGGAATATCTTTAATTCTCTCTCTCTCTCTAAGCAAGTTCTCAGGACATAAAGAAATTGTAATTTCACATATACTTGTTTTTAAAATTCCTTCAGAAGTTCAAGTCAGTAGAAACCATTCTATTTCCCACTCATAACAAGCGCCAATATATATTGGCATTAGAAAAAATGACAAATTTCAAAATAATATTTTAAATAATTTTCTGTTTTTTCTGGCAAGGTTCACAGAGGTGGACGTCCAGTTCAATATCATAGCGTGTAATTAATTTGTATTTGGTTAGAAGTTCTTTCACAGAATTCTATCACATCCCCCTGTGTCCAATAGCCAAATGAGCTTCATGAAGTAAGTAAAACAACTCCGAATCCGTGAGGACATAATACTGTATAAAGTGCTTCCTAACCTTTTTTATCCCCGCGTCCCGTTGAGGGTGAGACGTTGATAGTTGATATTTTTAAATTGTTTTGATTTAATAATTTAATTGTATTTAAACATGCCTTCAGAATAAAATCTAGCGACTCCAAAAAAATGAATATAAAATGATTTTGCATGAAATATAAAGCGATATCCTTGTAAAGTCGCACAAACACTTGAGAACCCAGCAAATAAAATGGAAATGATGTAATGCTCCTTGAGAGCCCGGTACCATTTGATGCACGGACCAGGGGGTTGGGAACCACTGCTGTATAGAACTAACACACCTTCTTTAACCCAGATTATATGAGTTTACTTTTATTTTCCACAAACATCGCATCATAACTATCCAGCAATGAATAGTACCTGGGTTTCTCTTTTTAGTAGTCATTTTGGCTGTTTGTACATCATTTATTAACTTGTAGAAAGTAGTTTCAGTTAAAAAAGTACCTTTTTGCAGCATTAGCTCGAACTTTGGTCAGCTCGTTGTCGAATAGTTTTTCATGCCTATAGACCAGGATCGGCAACCTTTTAGCTCTGGCGTCTCAAAAACAATCTATCAATCATGATTCAGTGTGCTGCTATGTAGGCCATTTTTTTAAATAATTCGATTCCCGTGATAATGCATGCAGAGTTAAAGGTAGAGTTCATTATTATAGATTTACAGTTTTATTATACATTAATTTTGCATCAATTAAAAATATTTCTTAACATAAAATAAACAGCTCGAAATATAACTATTTCTTCAACAAAAATAAAAAAGTTCGGAATTGTACATATAACTATGTATCTTTAAACATTTTTATTAAAGTAAGAAAATAGACAATGTAAAATATAAGTATTTCCCTTCATTACAGTTAAATAAAAGATAAACAAAATTTTTAGTGTGAACTTAGTACTGCATCGCTATACATTCATATCGCAAAATCTGAGGTGTAATTAGCGACTTTCACTT
>BMAU01005464.1:0-15833 GCA_019973935.1 Trichonephila clavipes
TTCCTCAGTTCTCGGGTTCGAATCCCGGCCCCGGCAGATTTATCCAAAGACTGGAATTTTGTTTCCGTTTTTAATGTATTGTTTCTCTAGGTTCTAGATGAATCCAGATCATTCTTTAGAGTGCATACTGGTTATTTCTCGAATATTCCGAAGTGTATAAAAGCAGAGTTCATCGCCAGTTGGGCATGTTCTCAGTCCAGTGTTGTATCGAGCTCCCAGCGTTAGAATAAATCTAATTGTTTGTTTAATTGAACTGTGTACTTCTTTCTAACCCGTGACAAGTTTGGTGGAGGCGCGGGGTACAATTACGTCAAACGTGGATAATAGCGGCAACCTTCGCAGGAGCCTCCGGTTAAGAGGATTATCCCCGAATTCGGACTGTTAAAAGAAAATAGTAGGAAGAGGACAAAAATGCCGACCGAGCAAGAAGCCAAGCCCGCTGTAGTAACACCTTCGTTACAGCAATGGAGGAGCCCATCGACCTTCCGAGGAGCGCCTGGGGAAGACCCTCTCAAATGGCTTAAAGAGTACGATCGAGTAGCCAACTTTAACAAAGTGGGATGACATGATGTGCCTGGCTAACGTTTATTTCTTTCTTGACGGTACTGCGAGACAGTGGTATGTCAACAACGAAGACGCCTTAGATTCCTGGGAAGCGTTTAAAAATGGACTAAGTGGACTTTTCGGTGACCGTCAAAAATATACCAGAAGGGCAGAAGAACAACTAAAATGCCGAGCCCAGCGTTCAGGGAGAGTACACAGTCCTACATACAAAGTGTATTAGGACTTTGCCAAGAGGTAAATCCTCTGATGAAAGAAGACGAAAAAAGTGTCACACCTAATGAAAGGTGTTGCTGAGGATATTTATCAGGCCCTGTTGACGAGAGAAATCAACGACACAGCAAGTTTTATCAAATGGTGCAACTATATCGAAGATATGAAGCAGAAGAGAGTTGGTCGACCGAGATTTGAAAGGCTTCCAAACGTCGTACCGGTTGCATCCCTGACGGATGAGACTGATTTGGTCTCTCTTATTCGCACAATCGTACGAGAAGAAGTCCATCGACTAGTTAACCAGACGCAAGAATCTTTGGACTCCGATCCCCAATCCTTAGAAGAGATCGTTCAAGACGAAGTTGAAAGGGTTTTGGCCCCAGTGTCAACAAAACCTACAGAAACTAGACCACGACCAACATACGCCTCTGTAACCAGGAAATACAGAGCTCCTGTTCAGAAATTCCCACCTGAACCAAGAAAAACAGATGTGTGGAGAACGGCTGACAACAGACCTGTTTGTTTCCACTGCGGACGTCCTGGACATGTAATGCGCTACTGCCGAGAGAGAAAGGCTGTCTTTGACAACTCTCGAAACCGCCGACGGAACTGCGACGACGTTGGCACTGAAGAAGAAATACGCCGACCAAACTCTTCTCGCCGTTTTACGCCAAGTCCCACGAGAGGCCGATCCCCAATACGTCGTTACAGATCCCCGTCGCCATATCGCCGATCCAGTCAGTCGCCAGGCCGTAGGAGCGAGGAAAACTAAAGAAAGCGACCTTCCAGGAGGTGAGGCCGCGTGTACTGGAAATCCTCCGTCGACCGCCAAGATGACTGGTAACCAACTAGACGTAATAATAGATAAGAAGCCGATACGTGCTCTAGTAGATTCTGGGGCATCGTTTTCTGTCATATCCGATAAGTATCGCCGATTTTTAAAGAAAGTTCTGTTTGCTGATGCCAAGAGCGTTATGCTGAAAGTTGCGGATGGAAATTTTGTTCGGCCGATAGGGAAATGTGTTTTACGTGTCCGTATAAACAATCGAGAACTGCCTTTTGAATTTATTGTTTTATCACATTGTAGCCATGACGTCATCCTAGGATGGGACTTTTTTAGAGGCGTCTCAAGCCGTTATAGACTGTGGACAAAATGAACTTGTTCTAGAAGACATCTGTCGAGACTCCACAGCGCCTGACGCCTGGAATTTGTATGCCACCAGGGACTATACACTTAAGCCACATTCTTTAACTAGAATAACAGTATCAGGATATCAAACCCGAGGAGACATAAATGTAGTTCTAGACGGCAGCAAACATTTGCTCTTCGAGAAAAATATTGCTACACCGTCCATGGTATCCACATATCGTAACGGAAAAGTGATGTCTGGGTTACCAACCTGCAGTTCCGAAACCAAATCATCCCTAGAGGAATGTGCATAGGCCAAGCTGAACCACTAAATGAAGGGCATCTATGTGTTATTTCCGACACATCGGGTTGCTTGGATGACCAGCAAGAAACTTCGGAGTCACAGATGAATTGTTCGTTAATGATGTCACCCGAGTTAAGTGACGAACAGAGAAACAAGCTATCCGAACTACTCGAAAATTTTCTGGGCTTTTCACGAAGACCGACAAGTCGACAGCCGCGAAGACGAATGTGAAACACAGGATTTTTACTGGTGATCATGCTCCAATCAACCAACGAGCCTACAGAGTCTCGCCGACTGAAAGACGCATCATTCATGAAGAGGTTCAGAAAATGCTTGATGAAGGTATCGTCCAACCCTCTGAAAGTCCTTGGTCATCACCCGTTGTGCTCGTAAGAAAAAAAGACGGTAGTTGGCGTTTTTGCGTCGATTATCGCAAGCTGAATAGCGTCACGAAAAAGAC
This sequence comes from Trichonephila clavipes, assembly GCA_019973935.1. Lineage (NCBI taxonomy): Eukaryota > Metazoa > Arthropoda > Arachnida > Araneae > Nephilidae > Trichonephila > Trichonephila clavipes. The sequence continues at coordinate 2,668 of BMAU01005464.1, forward strand.
GTTTATCCTCTGCCTCGTATTGACGATACGCTCGACTGTCTGAAAGGTGCCAAGTTCTTTTCTTCCATTGATCTCCGATCTGGTTATTGGCAAATAGAAATAGACGAAGCGGATCGTGAAAAAGACGGCATTTATTACCCCCGAAGGCTTATACGAGTTTAAAGTCATGCCGTTTGGTCTCTGTAATGCACCTGCGACCTTCGAGAGGATGATGGACAATTTGCTACGCCATTTTAAATGGACTATGTGTCTTTGTTACCTAGATGACATAATAGTGTTCTCAGAAACTTTTGAAGACCATCTTATACGATTAAAACTTGTTCTAAAATGTCTTCAGGAAGCTGGTCTTGAATTAAATTCAAAGAAGTGTCTTTTTTGCTGCCCAAGTAAAGATTCTAGGCCATCTTGTATCTAGTAATGGCGTTCATCCCGATCCCGACAAAATAAAAGCCGTAAGAAATTTTCCCACTCAAAGAATATACATGACATACGAAGTTTTCTTGGCCTTTGTTCATACTTTAGAAGATTTATTAAAGGTTTCTGTTATCTCGCCGAACCTTTGCAGTCGTTGCTGAAAAGTGGCGTGGAGTTTCATTGGGGTCCTGAAGAGGTGGAAGCATTTAACAGTCTTAAGAAAGCACTTACTTCGGATCCAGTATTGGGGATGTACGACGAAAGAGCTTCTACAGAAATCCATACTGATGCAAGCGGGTACGGTATTGGAGCTGTCCTAGTACAAATTCAGAATAATGTCGAGAAAGTTATAGCATACGCTTCTAGAACTCTGACAAAAGCCGAAAAGAATTATTCCACCACAGAAAGGGAATGTCTTGCCATCGTATGGGCTACCAACAAATTTCGGCCGTACATATTCGGAAAACACTTTACTGTTGTAACTGACCATCATTCCTTGTGCTGGCTCATGAATTTAAAGGATCCTTCAGGAAGGCTTGCCAGATGGGCCCTACGACTTCAAGAGCATGATTTTGACGTAAAATATAAAACCGGCAAGAAGCATAGTGACGCCGACGCTCTTTCGAGAAATCCAGTGGAAGAGGAAACGGAAACATCAGACAAATTTTTAGCAGTCACGACGAGTATGAACCTTGCGATGGAACAGAAAAAGGATCAAGACCTTGCGAAATTAAAACTTTTGAGCAACTCATCCAAAAACGAAGAATTCAGATTTATCGACGGTATCCTTTGCAGGAAGAATTTTGATCCAGATGGAAAGTTGTGGTTGCCAGTCATTCCTAAACATCTACGAGCAGACATACTAAGGCACTTTCATGACGCCCCCACCGCAGGACACCTTGGTTTCGCGAAAACTTATGACAGGATACGCAAGAGATTTTACTGGCCGGGAATGTACCGAAATGTCGTTCGGTATGTCATGCATTGTCGGGAGTGCCAAAGGAGAAAGTCCGTTCCTCAACGACCACCTGGACGTTTAGTTCCCATCCCACCAGCTATAGCTCCTTTCCATCGCATTGGAATTGATCTCCTTGGGAGATTTCCAAAGTCTGCTCATGGAAACAAATGGATAATAGTCTGCACGGATTACTCAACACGATATGCAATAACAAAAGCCTTGCCGACAGCCGAAGTCGACGAAATAGCGAAGTTCTTACTTGAAGAAATTGTCCTCAGGCATGGAGCTCCTCGAGTAATTATCACAGATCGTGGAGCCGTCTTTCGATCCAGACTTGTTTCCTCTCTCGTCGACTTGTGTAACATTGATCATCGTTTCACAACGGCGTATCATCCCCAAACAAATGGACTGACGGAGCGCTTCAATAAGACCTTGGCCGACATGTTGTCAATGTATGTGGATGTAGAGCAGAAAAATTGGGATGAAATTCTACCATTTGTAACCTTCGCTTATAATACCGCTAAACAAGAGACCACAGGTTTTACACCGTTCTATTTACTTCATGGTCGTGAAGCGGAAACGACACTAGATACAATGCTACCATTCTGTCCTAACGATTTTGATGACAATAACATCACCAAGATAGCAGCCAGAGCCGAAGAATCACGACAGCTAGCCCGAGTGCACACTCTGAGAGCTCAAGACAAAGATCGTCGACGTTACGATTCCAAACACCAAATGGTATCTTACGCTCCCGGAGATCTCGTATGGGTTTATACTCCAGTGAGAAAAGTCGGTCTCTCCGAAAAACTCTTAAGGAGGTATTTCGGACCGTATCAGGTGCTACGCCGTTTATCAGCCGTGACTTACGAAGTACAAGATTTTGATCCTGCTTCACGAAAAAGAAAACTAAGAGAAGTTGTCCATGTACTGCGTATGAAACCGTACCATGATCCCGCCGAGCAAGTCGAAACCGAGGATATTCCTCCCAAAGAATCATACAAAGGACCCATCACTCGTTCCAGAATAAAGACCCTTGAACAAAATGACAGCGGGGCGCTGTCTTCTTTTTCGAGGGGAGCAATGCCGCACGCATAAGTCCCGATACCAAGTCCCGATAGCCGAATTGGCAGAGCGTTGGACTGAACTTCCTCAGTTCTCGGGTTCGAATCCCGGCCCCGGCAGATTTATCCAAAGACTGGAATTTTGTTTCCGTTTTTAATGTATTGTTTCTCTAGGTTCTAGATGAATCCAGATCATTCTTTGGAGTGCATACTGGTTATTTCTCGAATATTCCGAAGTGTATAAAAGCAGAGTTCATCGCCAGTTGGGCATGTTCTCAGTCCAGTGTTGTATCGAGCTCCCAGCGTTAGAATAAATCTAATTGTTTGTTTAATTGAACTGTGTACTTCTTTCGAACTCCGTGACAATATATTTATCACATATGCGTCTTTAATTATATTAGCATATAAAACAGCATTAAACTAATTTGAATAAATGAAACATGTCTCTCTCTAAAACGTTACGTATATACAGGTATTTCATCATAAAATTGATTTAACATGATGTTACACAGAGATTAAAATAAGATTAGCATGTGAACATGTCAGACTTTCTCAGTTTTAAAAGTAAAAAGTGAGACTTAAATTTGTGGTGGGAAAAATATGTATTTATTAAACCACTCCATTGATACATCAGTACAATATTTAGTTCTTTACTCGATTATCCTAATTTTCAATATACCTTTAAAACTACAGCATTCATAAAAAAGAAAAAAAAAAAGTAAAAATTTTATTTATTTTTTATTTATAGTATAATTATATTTAAAAAGAACTGCGTTGCATTTTAAAAAAATTGCACTTGAATAAAATCTCAACTAAACACACGGCCAATCTAGACATCTGTTATGGAATTATCTGTCTCATGCAGTGGCGCACACAAGGGAAGGATGAGGGGGGTCCTGGGGGTTAGGACTGCCCCAAATCCCTTGATTTTTTTCCGATTGATTATAATTCTAAGTATATAGTACGTAAAATTTAATTATTTGTTATTAATGATGAATTTTATTAATTAATGCTAATTATTTATTCAATAATTAGTTTTTTACTGTGTTTTGTTCCCGAAACCGACAAACTCAAAAGGAGCATGATACAAGAATGGTGAACTTTCGACCCCGGACCCCCGCCCCCTTGAAAAATTCCTGTGTGCGCCACTGGTCTCATGGAATATTGTTTATGCTCTGAAGTATTAATTATTTTAGATTCATGTATATTTCTCTAGCCAGCTTTCATTTTTTAACAATGGGTCTAGCAAAAAAAAAAAAAAAAAAAAAAAAAAAAAAGAATTAGAAAAGATGTAAAATGTATCATGAAACTTACGGGTAAAATTATATTTTCTATACGACGTAATGATAAACCATAGGCATAAATAAATACAAGATACACGTGCGATAAATAGAAAATTTTACTAAACATAAAACCCTTCAATAAAAAATAAAGTTTAATTCACACAAATATTATAAATTTATTTTAACCTCAACTCATCAGAGAAACAGAAACACACATATTATATGCATATGCACACTTTTCTTAAAATAAAAAGGTGTATTTTTTTAGACCTTGCTATACCTAATAACGGATATTTGTATACAAGAAGGGCATTTTTAAGTATATAGGAATGAGAGAGAATATTATGTTTCAGGTTGAGGTTTATTTTTCATAATTTCGGGTGAGGTTCTCCATAGATATTATTTATATATATACGCTTAAAAATTCTTATAAACACAATATCTAAATTAATTTTTGTTAAGATTTAATTTGGATGCAGTGAGAGAGACTAACATTAATAAAACATCATCCCCAAAAGAAGGATAAGGAACGTTTGGGGTGCCATCTGTTGCGGATTTATAAAGTTAACCATTTTTTGATTAAAAACAATTCTCGGTATACTTATTATGCAATAAATCTCGAAGAAAAAAATGTTCATACAGTTTAATTTAAAGTATTAAATTAAACAAATACTTTGAAGAGTTCTGTTCACATAATTTTATATGCAAAAAAGCATAATTTAAATATTTTAATAATTTACACCTGGTTGATTTGTCGAATCCGGCACTTATCGCGCCAAGTGTTTTCTCGCCAAATCGATAAATGCGCCAAATCTGGTAACCCTTCTGAATTCGTTTTTCAGTGGAGAAGTCGCTTTTTTTTTTTGGCGCGAAATGCGGCGCATGCGCAGTAGATGTTTTTAATTTTAACAGTTTTAACGAAGTTAGCGCATTTGTAATTGGTTTTTTTTTTTATTTTAACAGTTTAATTCTCCAACGGTTTTCTCGCGCATGAGCAGAAAGCTTTTTCTTCAAAAAATCCGTTACACAGCAAACGGTTACTTCTTTCTCTCCGGTTGGGTCAGCTGTTCGGCTTCGTTTTCTTCGATTTGGGAATTACTTTTTACAGGTAATTTTTTTTCTTTATTTCTTTCTTCACATAAATTTCAAAAGATCGCCATGATGTCCAGCGATGCTCTTAGGATTAATTTGAATGAATGCATGAAAAATTACGATTACTATTGTTAAAGGTTTTTGCTATGTTGCCTGTGCTTGAAAGAAAGCTGTTTTAGAATGGTGCATGAAAGAAGGTTTTATTGGATCATCGTATGTGTGTCCGAAATGTGGAAAAAAGTATGGGAAAGAAAGAACGGGTAAGAAAGTGAATGATTATTTTTGAATGGTACTGCAAAATTCAGTCCAGTGTGAAAAAGGATACCCATCATGTGTTTAGGAGTGTAAAGAAATGGTTTTGGATTGAATTGAGCAATATGGATTTGTGCACCGTTTTTAGTGATGCAAAAATAAAAATGTTTCAGAACGTGCTCTCAGAAATATGCAGTAGCACACTGGTATAATTTCAGTAGGCAACTCATCATCATAAATGTCGGAAATAGCAGCATTTTTTTAAGGTAAGTGAAATTATTTCCATTTTTAAATGCCTGATTTTTGCAGCGATTTTCAGTTTCTAAACTTTAAAATGCTATTTTTTAATGATTTTCCTTCCGCCATCTTGAATTTCGCGCTCCGGCGTTGCGTGTTGTGGTAGGGTTGTAACTCCAAAACACAACACGCAAAAACACGCCAAATTGGCGATTTTTCAAAATTTGGCGGAGAAGTGCCGGATTCGACAATTTCACCAATTTTTTCTACCAGGCTAGACGTTTTGTTTAAAAAAAAATGTAAAATGTAGCTTAAAAATATCTTGTATTTTGAAAATGACTAAAACTAATCACATTTATGTTTTTTTAAAAAAATACTAGCAGTTGAATACATTATTTGTTCAGTTACAACAACCATAGCATCATTACGACAGGAATTCATATCTATATCTGTAAATATTTATATAATTTATATAAGTAGTTGATAATTTAATTATATATATACTTCTATAAGAGCATGTGCTTCTTATGAAAAATTTTGTAAATCTTTTAGAAAATAAAAAACACATGTATATTTTTTTAAATAATGAAGCAGAGGATTACTCAAAGTCAGAACAATATTCAGAGAACGAAACGTTTTTGTTACTAGTGTAAAAAATACCCTTTTTTATATATATTAATCAAAAAAGGAAAATTTATTTGAAAACTAAATTATTTGTAAAAAAACGCCTACAAATGCATAAGTGCTTTGGGAATAATGATGAAAAAGAAGTAAATGAAAGCATTTACAATAAATTAATTATATACCAAGTACTCACAAACTCTAAAGTAGAAATCTTTTTGTATGAGTTGCATACAAGGTTACTCTTATTTGAAAACAAGTTAAACTATAATTATTTCCTCAAGCCATTATATTCCGTGTGTATCAAAATTTTGAGCTTTGCCATCTTGAATAATAAAATGAAATTACAGAAATGTCTTCTTTTAATGAAGTGTTTTTACTTGAAACCCACTTCCCACGTAAGCGGAACTGACATACTTACATCATACACAAACAGAGTTACATTATATCAAAACTTTATTTCACAGTCTTCGTCTTAAACCATACAAATGTGACCTTCTGTTTGAATACTAATAAATTACTACAGTGGAAATAACTGTTCTTATCTTCTGACGACACCACGCCATTCCGTTAAACGAACCTATTTGAACATTTCTTCTTTTCCATCATCCTTTCACGAGAAAAGAAAATGACCTTGAACTGCAGAAAATTTAGCTGTAATCATCAGCACAATGTACTAAAGGAAGAGTGGAATAAAATTGTTAACGACAAAGATTGCCGACTAAGAAAAGTAAAAGCCGTAATAAAAATGTATAAATTCCCGGCAGCGTATTTTTCAAAAGAATAAACTTTCAATATTATTACAATTTATGCAGGTCAGAAAAGAAATAGTCATTACTATTTACTTTTTCTTTAATACAGTTATTAGTGTAAACACGTGGACATACACAGAAAAGGGCTGTAAGAAATGAAAACAAATTACCTTGTGCTAAGCAAATGCCTAAGACGACGCGTTGTATTCCATTTTAGATAATCTATAAAAATATAGCAACACATAAAACAGAGAATAATATTGACTTTCTATTAGTATTTTTCATGGAAGTGAATGAAGTAGTTTGATTGCTGGATTCTTGACTGCTACCTGCTTTTCTTAACTCTATTCACTATTTCAGTGATAAGTAACAGTAGTAGTATGTTATTTTGATTATATTGAATATTGTATTTGAGATGACATAAATAAACTTACATTTCCCCTAAATTTCGGATTAATGTATAAATGAATAAGCTGCATAGGTAAAAACAGTGGCGTAACGTACACCATCGCATTGCGGGTGGGGGGCATGGACTCTGGGGGGACCCAAAGCTTGATTAACGCTAGTACGTATTTGGACTTGGGGCCCCAAACCCAAGTTTGCAGGGAGGGGGCTAATATTCTTCGTTACGCCACTGGGTAGAAGCTAGTCGTTTAGCCCAAATGCATCTTTATAGTAGCGGTCAATCGTAATCATAAATATAAAGTTTTGAAAATAAGTGTGTGAATCTGTATGGAGAGAAGAAGTGGGGGAGGAGTATCAAGAGAAATATCCACACCTGTACTTCAAGAGGTAGTTATTTCAATTTTTTTTTTAAATTGTTACATCTGCAAAAAGCATTCCGCATTGGATGCTGCCAAACTTTATACAGTGGACAATAGAAAACGCAAAATTATTTTGAGATAAATATTTATATTACAAACAGAATATTACATAGAGTTTTTTTCTTTTATCTTTTTCAGCAATAAATTCATATATAAATAATTTTTACGTTTTTTTTAAAAGATTATTAGCAACTATGAATTTTTTCTAAAATTTAAGGAAAAGCGCAATATTTTCATTAATCTAATATGTAATTCATTTTACTCAATTATGTTGAAATTGAGAGGGAGACAAATTAGCATTAAATTATTCATTATTATATTAAATTATTTTGCATTACATCTTGGTTGTTAGTGAATCATTTTCTACAGAAGTAACGCTACTTTTGGAAACATGAGAGAAAAACATTTCGTTTCTTCACACTAAGTAAATATCAATAACTGTAATTACGATATTTAAGTAGAAACATATGCATGCTATTTACAAAAAAAAAAAAAAAAAAAAAAAAAAAGCACTTTCATTTAAAACTTTGCAAATTTTGTAATTTTATTCTTTTTGTTATAAATTTTCCAAAACCGTTTCTTGTAATGTATTTTAATTACAGTACAGTAAATTTATTTAATTGTATCTAATTTATTACAGTACAGTAAAGTAGTACAGTAAATGTATTTATTATAGTACAGTAAATTTTATCAATTTAGCTAGTATTGATAAAATATACTAACAATACTACGCATCAGTACAATTTTAAGGTTTTATTAAAAAAATATTGAAAATATTTTATGATTTTAGAACAGATGCTACTCCATGCACAATCTTCTGGAATATTTACTTTCTTTTTGCTGATTGCTTAAATGGTTGAATTAAGAGGATCATTACAAAAATCAAATGTTTATCAAGTATATAACAAAAGTTAAGCCTCACTAATTAGTCCCAATTTGCGTTAGAGATAACAATGAATGTTATAGCAATGAATTCGAGTTTTAGTAAATAGACACTGTGTTTTAATACATTTATACGTTAATATACGGCGTGATTCTAAATTATTTTTGCAAATTAAGAGGGGTGATATTACTTAACCAGACGACCAATAGTTACATAGGAACATTGGTTCGCATTCCACTTTGAGAGGAAGAAAGAGGAATATTAGAATTCCAAACTGAACTTACAACAGTGTTAAGAAAACGAATGAACGATACCAAAAATTGCACATTCAGATGTATTGTTTATTGAAAAACTAACAGCAACTGTTCAAAATGAATACCAAAGGTGTCGTTGCACAGGTGACATAGACGAAGGCACACCCCTCTCGAATATTCCTGGTGTCTTGTTAATTTTGTCCGAGGCAACAACAATTCTCGCCACGAGATTCTCAGTTGAGACCACAGGCGTCTCGTACACTCAGGGACGTCTTAAAGCACGGGCTAACTGGGCCCGTGTCCAGGGCCTCGACCGCAAAAGGGGCCTCGTCTCATTCTTGACTCAGCCTTAAGGTATCCGACTACATTCGGAACCGGGATTTTAAGAAAGCGCTTAAATGGATAATTTTCATGATATTTAGTGTCACTTAGATTAGAATACATGTATAAAATAGTTTTAAGGACACAATGACGAAAAAAGTATTTAAATACAATATTTGGTAAAAAATTAACTTAGAATAACCTTTTTTCAAAACGTTCTCATTTTAAAAAATGCTTCTAAAATGATAATATTTCGCTTATGTAAAGTAAAGACTTCTCCAGAGAGTCTGAACTATTTTTTTTTAAATTCATATTATTTTCAGAGTTACAAGCAATTGAAGTAATTATCGGCGTTTTTTTCCTTAAAATTTCTCCCTCTGTTGTAGTAAAATATAAATAAATCTACTTCTAAGTTATATATTTCAAATATTCTAGTTCAGCTTCTGTACAGAGATTTGAGATATATACAGGCAAAATACTATTATAATAGAAGCTCTTTTCATAAAAGGAGAATGTTTTGAAAATTGGTCATTCTTTGTTCTTCTTTTGTCAAAATATTGCACTTAAATAATTATTTATTGTAATAATATTCTTAAAACAGTTTTATATATGTTTTCTAATCTAAATGACACTAAATATCATAAATATTATCCATTAATATGTTTTTGCTAAATCATGGTTCCGAACGTAGTCGGATACCTTATTAAGATCATAATTCGAATAATTTTAAGGGTCAAATGTTATTTCTGGTTTGTATTCTCTAAGAAAGGGGGAATTTTTAGGACTATATATCAACTGTGGCTACAGCTGATGACCGACCGTCGTCCACTCATTACTCATTCAGTCAAAAGGCGGCTGTCGGTCGAGCTGGTATGTACGATTATAAATCATGCACATTTATATGTTATTGTACGAGTATTCTTGTTATTGTATGAGTATTCTTGTTATTGTACGACTATTCTTATATTTCTTGTACGAGTATTTGACAACGTGTGCTAGGTACTGTTTACTTTTAAGGGTCATAGGTGGAGCCTACTTCCGAGTAGATGTCTAGGGCGTCAAGAAGTCTTACGATGTCCCTGCGTACACTAAAGATTTTATGTGCCCTCTGAAGAAAAAGTCCAGTGGGTTGAGTGGGAGAAGGTCGCCATGTACGATCCATCGTGCGAGATATGTGTTAGCCAAGAAGTAACGGACCCTAATGGAAAAATGTGCTGAGGCTCTATTGTTCATAAATCATACGTCTCTGGATGGGGAACAGAGCAGCATGCATTTGTTCCATGAAAATATGGCTTTCCTGCCTCTCAGAATGGAATGCGTCTCCGTGTTCCTATGTAATTATATTGGTCGTCTGGATGGGTATTATCACCCCTCTTGATTTTTAAAAACAATTTAGAATCCCCTTTATATTTTTTTATAAATTTTAAATCGTCCTCAAAATTAATAATTAGAGTAATGCAGCGTTTCTCAAACTGTGAGGCGCGCTCCTCTAGGGGGCATGATAACCCTACGTAGGGGTACGAGCATATCGAAGGGTCGAAAATAAAATATTTAAAATAATTATCAAAGAAGCAAAACAAAATACATTCTGATATATAACAACAAATAAAATACATATTTACACTAATGCAAGATACTTATAAATGTATTAGTTCGGCAAAAAGTATTTGCTAATTATATAATTTACAATACTAAATAAAAACTAGTAATTATTATGACTTTCATAGGCTTGTCATATGCAAAATTATATACTTCTCTTGATTATTTGTGTAATTTATAATTAAAGTTACATTGTAGTTTTAACGTCGAAGTAGTACATTATTATTGCATTCAATACATAGTTGTTGCAGGGGGGGGTGCGATAAAAATTATGACTGAAAATTGGGTCACAAATTGAAAGTTTGTGAAACACTGGAGTAATGACATTTAATTATTGTATAATAGTATATATGTTACCGACAAAGTATGAAATGCCGGCATTCTATAGAATGCCGGACGTTTTTAGGCAAATTATAAAAATACGAGAATTATTTCATATTTTGTTGAGACATTGTATAGAAAGACCAAACTCTACTTATTTAGGCAAAGTATGAAAAAGGTCATGATAAGACTATTATATCTATGGCGTACATTCCTATAAAAACAAATGTTATTTTGACAAAATAATGAGATTGCCATTAAGAAATTATTTAAAAACGTAAAGGAAAACGAAAATTGTACCAAACAAAATTTTTGTCTTTGTTCTTAAAGAAAACAAAATTTTCAAATAAAAATAAGTACTTGAAAATAACCAACTTATTGGAACATGGTAGGCTTGAATGGCATTTTAAATTACATTTAATTACATTTTTCAAGCAAAGACAATTCTTATTTTGGTACTTAGTTTTACACACACATTTGACGAATCCTTCGCCACTTCCATTGGAATGAGCAATTGCAACTGACAGAAGAAGAATTTCGCGGCCAGGAATATCTTTAATTTTTTCTCTAAGCAAGTTCTCAGGACATAAAGAAATTGTAATTTCACATATACTTGTTTTAAAATTCCTTCAGAAGTTCCAAGTCAGTAGAAACCATTCTATTTCCCACTCATAACAAGCGCCAATATATTGGCATTCAGAAAAAAATGACAAATTTCAAAATAATATTTTAAATAATTTTCTGTTTTTTCTGGCAAGGTTCACAGAGGTGGACGTCCAGTTCAATATCATAGCGTGTAATTAATTTGTATTTGGTTAGAAGTTCTTTCACAGAATTCTATCACATCCCCCGTGTCCAATAGCCAAATGAGCTTCATGAAGTAAGTAAAACAACTCCGAATCCGTGAGACATAATACTGTATAAAAGTGCTTCCTAACCTTTTTTTATCCCCGCGTCCCGTTGAGGGTGAGACGTTGATAGTTCATATTTTAAATTGTTTTGATTTAATAATTTAATTGTATTTAAACATGCCTTCAGAATAAAATCTAGCGACTCCAAAAAAATGAATATAAAATGATTTTGCATGAAATATAAAGCGATATCCTTGTAAAGTCGCACAAACACTTGAGAAATACAACCCAGCAAATAAAATGGAAATGATGTAATGCTCCTTGAGAGCCCGGTACCATTTGATGCACGGACCAGGGGTTGGGAACCACTGCTGTATAGAACTAACACACCTTCTTTAACAGATTACATGAGTTTACTTTTATTTTCCACAAACATCGCATCATAACTATCCAGCAATGAATAGTACCTGGGTTTCTCTTTTTAGTAGTCATTTTGGCTGTTTGTACATCATTTATTAACTTGTAGTAAGTAGTTTCAGTTAAAAAAGTACCTTTTTTGCAGCATTAACTCGAACTTTGGTCAGCTCGTTGTCGAATAGTTTTTTCATGCCTATAGACCAGGGATCGGCAACCTTTTAGCTCTGGCGTCTCAAAAACAATCTATCAATCATGATTCAGTGTGCTACATAGTAGGCCATTTTTTAAATAATTCGATTCCCGTGATAATGCATGCAGAGTTAAAGAGTAGAGTTCATTATTATAGATTTACAGTTTTATTATACATTAATTTTGCATCAATTAAAAATATTTCTTAACATAAAAATAAACAGCTCGAAATATAACTATTTCTTCAACAAAAATAAAAAAAAGTTCGGAATTGTACATATAATATGTATCTTTAAACATTTTTATTAAAGTAAGAAATAGACAATGTAAAATATAAGTATTTCCCTTCATTACAGTTAAATAAAAAGATAAACAAAATTTTTAGTGTGAACTTAGTACTGCATCGCTATACATTCATATCGCAAAATCTGAGGTGTAATTAGCGACTTTCACTTTGACATGAGTAGATATAAAATGCCGGTTCTGGGACAAGTGGAGCGTGGAGCTCCATAGACTTAACATGGGGCCGGTTCTGGGACAAGTGGAGCGTGGAGCGCAGCTGACGCCTGGGGGCAGAAGAGATAAGGAAAGGGTGACAATGGGGGTCTCCTTACCTGAAAAACATCCTGCGCATGCATTATGAAAAGTTGAAATGTTGGGAATTCATTGAATAGACTGTTTATTTTTCAATTAATAATTTTTAAAATAAGATTTCAATAATATTTTCTATTTTACTTTAGTGCAAACAATAATGACAAAAAATAAACATTTTTTATGAGAAGATGAATCATTCCAATCCTTTCTCGTATTAGTAAGGGGTCTTCTCTATCAGTA
>BMAU01005465.1:0-10360 GCA_019973935.1 Trichonephila clavipes
ATAATTGATCAAATTAACAGTTGTTATCAATGTTATGTCTTAGAATATTTGGAATAAAAAATATATTTCAGTAATATTTATTTCAAGTAGAATTTTCATGTAGAGTATAAGTTGACAGTAACAGATTGAAAAATTAAAGCTTTACAGGCAATGGAATTTTTTATGCCTCCTTTACAAATTTTAAATATGTTTTTCTCAGATTTTTAATTTTGAAGATGAGAGTGTTTTTTAATCCCCAAGGGCAGTTCTTCTCAACTGTGGGCGTTGTGCCCCGGGGCGCGATGACCTTAAGAGGGGGAACGCGTGAGCATATCGAAAATAAAAGATTTTAAGAAATAATTAGTTTACTGAATGAATTAAAACAAAAATACTTTTAGACATAATAAAAATGCACTTTTACTTTGATATAATTTATAGGCGATATTAAGCGATCAAAAATAAACACTTCTTCAATACCCAATTAGCTATCTTTGATCCTATAACCAAATAAAAAAACTTTTATTTGATTTACTGTCATCCCGTGATGAGAGATTTTTTTATTACGCTTTTTTTTTATAACCTAACATACTACTGCCTTTCAGAGAAAAACAGATCCCGACCCAGAATCGAAAAACTTTAGAACATAAAAAAAATTCATCACTGTCATTATTTTTGAAATACTGCACATTATAGTTGTAATCTGTTTGACCTTCTAAGTTATTGGTACAGTTAGTTATGACCTCTTCTTACGTGTTCTCTCTGTTGCGCTTTTTTTTTCATGCAAAAAGAGTTTTATGATATTTTGAAACCACGGAGAGCACACACACACACACTATCTCATGAAGGATTACTTGGCCAAGACATATTTTTATAAATATTCTCAATGTATAAAGCATAACGAAAACGTTTCACACACAATTTTTTAGCAGTAACATTAATATTATCATAATGAATATACTTTTACCCGGAAGTGGTCGCGGGACACACAGATTACGAAATCGTTAATTTGGCAAAACTGTTTATTTATTACCAAAGAGAAAATTGAAAGTCCTGAAAGTAGGTAAGCAACTTTCTTAGCTAAATCATTCACTTGAATCATGATTTGTATCGTGTACAGTAAAATAATTATAAAAAAAAAGGATTGGGGTGGACTCAATAAACCCGACCGTACCGAGTGCGCGCCTGCTCCCGGGTTAAAACATGTTGGTCTTTTCACTTTAAAATATTAAAAATAATACAATTATTCTTCATCGATAATTAGTATTATTGATCATTATTTAACATCAGTGGCGCACACAAGAAGGGGGTCCGGACCCCCCAAAGCCCTGATTTTTTCCCGATTGATTATAATTCTAAGTTTATAGTACGCAAATTTAGTTAAGTATTTGTTATTAATGATTAATTTTATTAGTTAATGCTAATTATTTATTAAAGAATTAGTTTTTTAATGTGTTTTTCGAAAATCGACAAAATCAAAAGAACCTGATACAAGATTGGTGAACTTTTGACTCCGACCTCCCCTGAAAAATTCCTGTGTGCGCTACTGTTTAACATCACAATTATAAATGCTAATTTGTGAGGCTTAAAATTACAATTCGCTTAAAACTAATTATAATTTGAGCAACGATTTTAAAAAATCATTTTACGTTTTTGTAAACATTGTCGAGCACTTGGTTTTGCTTCCCCACAATTCAGCTATTATATCAATAATGTTTTTTATTTTCTTATAAATGAACACGAGCAAAGAGCGGGCACTTCAGCCGGTATACATTTAATGTATCAGTGCTGCACAGAAATATTTATAACTAATTAATTAATACTAAATAAGAACAAGTTTAATAAGTATTAATGGCGTCCATGAGCTTGTCTTGGAAAGCAAAGTTTTTATAAGGAATGCTTATTATTAGAAATTGACCCTCTGAGTTCTTTTTCTATATTTAGCAGATATCTATATTTTGTCTTCTAAGCAGCTACCGCATTTTGTAATATGTTCAATTTAAAAATCAGAGAAAGGAGAAAAATAACATAATAATTATCCTATTATTTTATTTATTTATTTATTTTGCTTAAAAGTAGTATACAAAAATTTAATACTTACGTTACTAATTTGTATGGTTTATAATTAAGATCGCCTGTTGTAACTTTAGCGTCAAAGTGCATTATTATTGCATTCAGTACATTATTAATGTATAAGGGGCGCGAAAAATTGTGATCGTGGGGCGCCAGTATTGAAAGTTTGAGAAGCACTGCCCTAAGGCGTTTTTCCTGTTCAAGATAGAGTCTTGAAATACCTTGTAAATGTACCCTTTACATATGTTCTATAAAAGTGCATATGGATTTAGGTCTGAGAGCTCTAGTTATTTTTAAAAATATCTTAATGTTAATATTTAAAAAGTTGGGTTTTTTCCAGGTTTAGCCATAAAAATAATTATTAAAATTCAACAAAGAGATATATTTTAAATTTTATACTTTTTGTTTCAATAATCTAAGAAATATTAATCACTTACAATAATTAAATATTAATAATAATTTAACATTTTAGAAAAGTTTAAAAAAATTCAAATCCGTTCAATGTTTTTAAAATTGGGAAATAATGGCTTGTCAAACTAACCTATTATTTTCAGAATCAATATAATAGTATAATTTGAATATAAAAAAACAAAAATTAATTTTAATGTGACAAACTGTTTACGACTTCTACTCATATTGTAAAAAGAATGAAAGTGATAAATATATAACATAGTGGCAGTAAAAACACATTCATAATATGTTAAAATCCTGTCCCGATACAAATTTCAATGCATTTTCCAAACTGTAGCTAAAAACAATTATATGTTTAATGGGACAGAAATTATTTATATTTAGATATATTTTTCCTTATTAGAGTACATAATGAATAATGGCAAGATAATTTGTAAAATCCTGAAAGATTTTAATGAAGAAAAAAGCCAGACATAATTTTAGATAGTTAGAAATTTAATTATATAATACACAAATATGCATGTTTTAAAAGAAATAAGTTGGTTAAGAAAAATGAAATTTACTAAAAATTCCTGAATGAAAAGTAAAATCCCAGATTTCATCCTCAAATACATATAATTGTAAGAAAAGGTTTTATTCAATTTACAATCAGTTACAAAAACCATTTATAAAAAAATAATTTTAACAGGTATAAATAGCAAAAAATATCAAATAAAGTATGAAGAAAGACACATACACTGTCGTTTACAGAAATGTCACAATGTGATATTTTTCGAAACACGGCACTGTACACAGTCCAACACATTACAGTTTTTACATTGAAAACGAGTTTTTAATGTTTAACGACTAAATTATAAATATAAGAAACAACAGTCAAATATCACTTTGCAGACGGCGCTCGCTGATATTTGAGTGAGAAATTACAGCTGCATAAAATGCGACCTCGTTTGAATTATATCTAATGTGCATATTTGGAACTGTTTAGCGTACTCGAATTAACTCAAGTGCACACGTCAATGGTTTATATTGCATTCTAAGTCAACACGGTGGCTACTGACGAACGACTACGTATATAATTTTGAACCGCGGTTAAGTGACGAGGACGATATCTGAGCTGATAACTCCCCTTCCAAACTTCCACATCACACCAACATGAGGACTTTTGACCTCGACGTGTTTAACGTGCATCAGCTCCTCTTCAACGCTAAACTTTTGTGGTACCACGGCTCGAACACTGGACACGAGTTCATAACCATGACCATCAGGCTACCGTGGCCGCAAAAGGAAATAGCAAGTTTGAAAGAAATGTAATGGAGAAGTATATTTGAAGAAATAACTTCAAAACTTAAAGAAAAACCAAAATATCAAAATTTATTTTAGAATAATAGTGAATATAACTTCGTACACCTAAAACCACTTTACGCAGTGTATTTTGAAAGTGAACGTTTCCCCTTTTAGAGAAACTTACATAATTATGTCAAATTCCTTTCATTTTGCTCTAGGGGATCCCGAAACAACGTAATTTATTTGAAACACAAAAATTACTTATGGTTGAATCTAATACAATTCCCTACAAAAAATGAATGAAAACCCTTTTTTATCATATAAATTGTGTTTGAATAGGAGATGGTTAGTTAATAAGAACATTTAAAACGTGTCGGCAATCTATGGACCTGTGTCACGTGGTACAATTCTTAGTGGCACTCAGCACTACTCTACAAATTTGTCAATTCTTGAGTGGATGGAAGTTGATAATAGACCTTATTTGACAAACATTTTCTGAGTTATGGACATTTATGGAACTACAAAATAATCTGAAAGATAATTCTAAGGATAAATTTACAGCTATTTTGTAAATAATTGAGTGTTATTGCTAGGGGATTTAATTGTTGAAAAAAGAAACTTATGATTCGGCATATCAAAAAGTAAAAAATCTTTCCCAATATGAAAAATATTTCGACTCCGCAAAGAAATTCTTTAACAACTGAATGCTCAGAATCGTGTCATGCATTATACCCCTGGTTTTGCAAAATGAAAGAAGAGTCGTGAAAGAGTTAATTCGCATTACAATTTTTATTTAACTGTAATGAAGGGAATCATTTATATTTCACTTTGTCTATTTCTTATTAATTAAATATGTTGGAAACATACATTTTTAATTTTTTTTATCTTTGTTGAAGTAATAGTAACATTTTATATTGTTTATTTTTATGTTAATAAAATTATTTTTTAATCCATAATTAACATAAAATAAAACTGTAAATCTAAATTATTTACCTCTATTCTTTAAATCTGCAAATATTCCCGTAAGAATCGAAGGATTTCAAAAATTTCCTACTATGTGGCGCGCTGAATGATACTGACAGATTAGTTTGGCACGTCTTAGCTACACAGTTGCCGCCCCTGATTTAAAATGTTGGGTAAGATAACCATTATATTTTTAAAATTTTATAAATATACAAAAGGAGAGTATTTTGGCAATACATGTTTTAAAAGGAGTAAGTTTTACGAGAACGAAATATAAAAATTGCGTTAAAATTTTATTTAGGTACTTCCTATCAACTGTAGCTATATATATATATATATATATATATATATATATTATATATTATATATATAATATATTATATATATATATATATATATATATATATATATATATATATATACATATATATTATATATATATAGGTAAAGTACGGTCGGTAGAGTACCGTAGTTACCGCCTAACCTCGTGACAATGAATTGGAAATTAGAAGTTCTACAATTCATTGTTATTAAAAATATATAACATTTACATGAGTTATTTTTGTATTTGTTACTTTTATATTCCTTACTGAGAGAAAGCACACGAATGGGAGTTCATGCAACTTGCCAAAAACTGCAGAGGCACTGGTTGTTTACTCCACAAGCTCCTACCTTATGCTTTATCTGCCCTTACTAAGTAAAAATGCCGTCTTCTGCTCGTCAAGATCATGGAATTGCAGATATTGTTTTCCATATATTTTAAATATTAGTTTTCTAACTTCCACATAAGCATTTTAATAGTCTACACTCCTGCAAAGAAGTCTGAATTCAAAACTATAAAAACTTATTATTCCCAACAATGTCACATTTATAACTTTATTTTTCATAATCTATGAATGCGTTAAACTATTAATTTGTTATCGCGACGATTTAATATTAAATGCGAAAAAAAATGAATAAGTTTCAAACTGAAACTTAAATTGAATTTTTCAAAAATTGTCATCGATATTCTCATAACTTTTACATATTGACATTTTAGCATATCACACATCTATCTTCTATGCAAAAATCTATTATAAGTTCATAAAATTTTTCAGCATATTTTTACTCATAACATGCAGTTTTCAACCACATTGTGAGGCCGCGGTAGCCTAATGGTCAAAGTAACGGAATCGTAGCTGGCGTGTCATGATTTCGACCCCAGCACCACTGAAGATCCACCGTGTAAGGGCGCGATGCTCAAGCGTCATTCTCGTCTCTTGACCATGGTATAAAATAACGAGGTCCGTCACCAAGTGAGTGAATATTAACGTCGCACTGTTCAGCTTCACGAGGGTTTTTAGTGATGGACCTCGTAATTTTGAAGCATGGTCAAATGACGAGGGCGACACCTGAGCTGGCACCCCCCTCTCCTAACTACCACACCACACCAACGAGAGGACATTTCAGCTCTCAAAATAATTAACGTGCATCGCTGCCCTATACGGCGGGTATTTTGTGGCACTGGGCTCGAACTTGAGACATGCCAACCATGATTCGATACCTTGACCACCTGGTACCCCGGCCATAGGTCCGTCGCCAAAAGCCCTCAAGTAGTTGAGTAGATAAGAGAGAGAGAGTGCGAATTTAATATCCCCTCACTTAATTAAATTATATGAAATTTAAGGAATACTTGAAAAAATATTAGTAGTCGAATATATATATATATATAAATTAATCTAATGATAATTTTAAATATCCAAATAATTATTAGTATTTATGGTAAATATATGTTTTTCAACTGAGTATGTGAGACACGTATAAATATCTTTTTCAAAATTCCAATGCAAAATTTCAGTGGAGCTAATACAAAATTCCTAGTTTTGCATGGTTAAGATTATAAAAATGTCCAAATTTTAATAACCTTTTCTTCAGTCAACCACTAATGGAACATGAATGATGAGGGATTATGCATAAATATATATTTTTTTAACTCTAATTTAAAAAGGATCTTTATATTTATTTATATGCGCAAATGTTAACTGTAAATTTGTCCAAATGCTTTTAAATACTCTCTATTTGAAGATTCAAGTTAAAAAATATAAACTTGAAGTTAAATTTCTCTTTGAATGAAATTAATGTTCAGACATTCCAAATTCAAATATAATTTGTTATCTGAACAATACAAAACAAGGGATTCTATGTAAGATGCCCTGAATATCTGGCTTTAAAATTATGAAATCTAATAGATTTAAATAGGGTTTTTTTGAACAATGCATAAAAATTTTTTGCAAATAATGTAATACAGAAGCTTAAAAATTATTCATGTTTAGAAGTGTCCGAAATTTTAAAATATTTTAAATTTTGAACCTTTTTTTTATTTTTTTGACACAACAAAATAATCATTTTTTTAAAAAAAAATCCCTGAAAGTATTGATTAAAATAAGAAAAATGAAACAGTAAATTATCCTCAATGTTTTAATATATAATTTGAATTTAAATACTACAGATATTTTTTAAAAAAATTAGACATACATTATAAAAACTTTATTCCATTTGAGATTTTTAAGGTAAAGAAAAAAATGAGAATTCTCAACTCGTTGACTTGCTATTTTTTGTGTACACTTTAGGGTATAAAGAAATGCATCGCAGATTTTACGATTGCCACAGGAACCGGTCTCCCCGTGAGCCATAAAACTTCCCCTCAATGACCATTGTGTCTCCCCGACCGTCTCTAATTATCTTTCAAGATCGTAAACCTTTAAAGGGGGGAAAAAATCGGAAATATGCGACCTTACCTGTTTTGAACACATTACTTGAAGGGGAAAAAATCTGTTTGGTTCATTTTTGGTGAGTCCCCGGCCATACGAAAATTTCAGTGTGGTCCGTTTTCGAAGCCTCTCTAGTAGGGCGGAAAAATCTGTGCTGTCCAGTTGGAGGGTTAAAGACATATACATAAGAGAGAATAGAGCGGGATTTTTTTACGGGTCTCGCTTTTATACCAAGCGGGAAATCACTTTATTTGGGAGGTGGGTGGATGTAGTTTCAGAAGTCCTCGCTAGACGGGTAACTAATGAAAACAGTTAAATGGTTGTCCTGAAGAACTGGACAATAAATAAATCAAGATCTATTACAGACTGGGATTATTACATTTATATATATATATATATATATATATATATTATATATATATATTATATATATAATATATATATATAAATATATATATATAATATATAAATATATTATATATATATATATAATATATATATATATATATATATATATATATATATATATATATATATATATATATATATATATATATATATATATATATGATTAACATCAGCACGTTGTCACAGGAGACCTTAGAATCGTGAAAGATGATTTGTTAAGAAATTTTATGG
The DNA here is from genome assembly GCA_019973935.1 of Trichonephila clavipes. NCBI lineage: Eukaryota > Metazoa > Arthropoda > Arachnida > Araneae > Nephilidae > Trichonephila > Trichonephila clavipes. Next base: position 8,097 of record BMAU01005465.1, read on the forward strand.
AAAAAGGTACCGGTTTTAGACTGATGATCACAAAAAATAAATCTAACGTTATGAAACAAATCATAAAAAAGATTTAGATAAATTCTACCTTAAAATTGCAATTAAATACGGAATGCCGATTGAAGCATTCAATCAATTTAGATTTTATGTAGCAACAGAAATTCGGGAATTAGATTTCACTGTTGAAAATGAAATTATGTATAAAGATCTTAAATCATCAATAGAAAATATCCAAAAATGACTTCGTGATTACATATGTTGATAAGGTCTCTGCTAATTATGCCATAATTTGTAAATACTTTTACAGTAAATTATTATTTAACCACATTTTAAATAATAATTCCTTTCAAAAAATCAATTCACATTAATAGAGAAGATGATAATCGTCTTTTAGCTTTGAACAAAAGACTGAATATTCATCTAAATAATATTAAATGTCCAAGAATTTTTAACACCAAAATTTCATAAAAGCCCTATAAAATTCCGTAGTATCACTAATGGATACAATACATATATCACGAGGTCTAGAAGATCTTACAATCTCTTCTTCAAAATCTAATTGATAATTTACAAACACGGCAATAATTAAAAATAGCTTAGAGATTGCTAGAGTTACTAAGGATATGTTAATTTTTTCCATGCATGGCTTTGATTTCGAGGACCTTTTTAATTCTATAGATATTGACGATATGATTAAGGTTCTACAGTTAATTTATGATAAATATGAATTATATACTTCAATGAAAAAAGATAAAATTGATATTCTTGTTAACTCGTATTAAAAGAAAATTTCATTGCATTTGATCAGAATCTTTATAAACAGATCAAAGGATTACCTCAGGGTGGTCCAGCTAGTAATTGTTTAGCGAACCATATTTACATTTTTTTGAAATAGATCATGTTGTAAATGATTCTTACTTAATTTATCTTTATATAGATGATATAATATTTTTTGGTAAAAGTAGTGAATACAAAAACCAAATATTTCGTTCTACCCCTGATTATGTCAAGCTCCTTAAAAACTAACTTTCAAACTCTAATATGGTGAATTCTTGGATTTAGACTTGCATCTTATTAACAATAATGTAGTCAGTAACATTTTTGACAAAATAGATTCGTTTAAGTTCCATATAATTAAATAAAAATTCCCGTATGGAATAGTAATTTGTATATATCAATTTACAGAAATATCATTTTGAATTTTTATTTAGAAAATAATAACTTAACTACCCACAAAAATAGATAAATACAATAATATAAAAACAATTTTTCAATGTTGTTAGGATCATGAATACCCTTTTAATTCTTAAGAACTTATATTCATCACAAATACATTAACCGTCTTGCTACTTCGAATTCCAAACCACCACACACAACAATAGGGATTTCAAAGTCAGCATGTTAGTGGATTTGCCGTGGAAGATTATATCATAACACTCATATGACAGTTTACATTTTTTCCCACATCTTTGACATCTTACACATTGTTGACAACCAAATCCTCAAATTAGAGCCTAGCAAACTTTTACATTTTTGACAATCAACCAATTCAAATTCTACCGTATTTGATTGTCGTCTTTTTTTATACCTGTCTTTGCTGGCTGGTTTAAAAGTCAGCTCAAAAGATGTGTTTATGTATTTTCGAATTTTTAACTTGGTGAATAATCGATTTTCATTAATGTCAAGACGCTTGATTCTCCTCGTAAAAGCTCTGTGAGTAAAGGTAAAAATTTTGTTAAATTATTTCTTGAAAGACACTTTTCTTATGTAATTGTTTCAGCATTTTTCTACTTTCTTATGTAATTATTTTGTGATTTTCTGCATTAAGAGTTTGGGAGAGTTTGTTTATAATAGTAAGGAGTGGTTTTTTTCATACTGTCTGAATTGTCCAAACTCTGAGTTTATTTATTTATTTTATTTGGTTTTCCTACCAGGTTGCAAGGGAAAGTTGGCGCTAGGCTACGGGTTTTAGCCCTTTATTCACGGTCCTAAATTCGGTACTGACTCGTTAGGTTCTTCTTTATGATTTCTTTTTTATTTCTCTATAATTTTGTTGTTCCTTTTATGTTTCCGGGTTTTATATTTTTATTATGCTATTTCTTGTTATGTCTCTTTATCTATTATTTCTCATTTTTGATATATAATACATATTTCTTTATATATACATATATATATAGTTATATATATATATATATATATATATATATATTGTATATATATATATTATATATATATATATATATAAGGCGCATTACTGTCGGTTT
>BMAU01005466.1:0-10000 GCA_019973935.1 Trichonephila clavipes
AGCATCGAACAAAAATAATTTTGACGAAGAATCATTAACATCAAACTTGAATGCTATAAAATATTTATTTTTAAAAATATTTCTTACCCTGCGGTTTATGACACTTTAGATGGATGAAGAAATATATCAATGAAATTAAAATTGCATTATGTCGAAAGTATTTCTATTTTTGCTATTAATCGTAACACTGAACACTTTGCTAAAGTTTTATTTCAAAATAGTACTTTTTTCAAAAACAAGGGGTAATACATGTTTCTTTATTTACTAATTAAGACTCTTTAAACCTATTTATGTTCTTTAAAGCATTAAAATTCACCTGAAAATCAATTTATGAGAAATTGGTCTCTGCACTGGCGCAGCATGGTTACATATTGCCTGTTTTCTATTCGCATGATAATCACTGTCAAATATTGTAACCGGATTTTAATAATGGATATGAAAACTTAAAGCATGTTTCATCTCACGTCCAAATGAATTTTCTTTCTCTGAAATAAAAACTGTATCCCATCTATTGAGATACAAGATAATTAATAAGAAGTTCAAAAGGGGTTTGTAATACTTCACTGTACTAGATATTAGAAACAGAAGAAGAGTAAACACATTGTCTCTCAATAGAACGTCATAACTTTCCTTTTTAATTAACTTTTATCCAGTCTTCGATACAGTTTCAATATTTTCAAACTACACTATTACTATTTCGAATTCAGTTTGTCGTTTCTCTTCTTGCTGAAAATATATATTTATTTGTTTGGATGTTACATTGGAATATTTTAGAACGCTTTAGAAAATTTCAAGTTTATTGAAGATTCCAATTACTTTGGAACGGTCTAAACTGTTGCGTGTAGCAGAATTCTGGATTTGAAAAAAAATATTCTTGATTGGAAATCCATACTATACTACAAAGTTTCCATTTTATAAAAGTCCCAATGAATAATTTTAATATGTTTCATATTTCTGATGTGTAGTTGGATAGGCATTCCTGGTTTTTTTTTAATAAAGTTATTTTAGTCAGATTAAATTTGAAGTTCTGTTTACAAGATTGAAAACGTATAAGTATATTTTATTAATGCAATTTAATATTTTCATCATTTTTAATGTAGTTTTAAAACTCCGTTGAATAAGTATGTATAGGTAATTTTATACGTGAGTAAAATTCCACCAGCCAAAATATCGCCAAACCTGAAAAATGTCGCACAGTGAGGCACTATTCCATCAATAATGTATTCTGATTGGTACAAATTGGCCGAATTGAGCCAACTTTCATAGTCATGGGATTTTTCACAAACAGTTATAATTTTTAGCTTAGTGAATACGAGAGAAGGTGATATTTAATTTAATATAATTGTAACACTCTTTCTTTTTTGAATCATATACACTTGTACACTTTTCTTACAAAGTGGGTACACTTTTCTTACATTATTTTGAAAGTAGTTACATTAATAAATCTAATTATTATATTTATCGTTATATAGATGACATAATCATTTTTGGCAAGTAAGTCAATTTTATCCTTAATACTAATTTTTATCCACAATATCTTAATTTAATACAGACAAATAGTAACAACAATGAAGCAAATTTTCTTGACATACATATCAAATTAATAGATAATGTAATAGTTTCTAATATTTATGATAAATAAGAAGATTTTGATTTAAATATTATAAAAGTTCCCCATTGGGAGAGTAATGTTCATATTTCTATATTCAGAAGTATTGTTATTAATTATATGCAACTCAATAAATTTCTGGTGTCAAAAAAAATCAGAAATATTAAATAACTATAAACATTTTACTAAATATTGCTTAAATCAGAAATACCGAATTAATTTTATTAATAGTTATATGAATAAAGCTATTAAAAATAGAAAGGATTAAAAATTCTTAGATTAATAATAGTTTAATACTATAAATTTACATATTTCATTATAGTTACATAGTTATAGTTACCTCCATATTTTATATTAGATAAAATTACTTATTATTTAATTCATATATACACTAGTGTCACTAAAGTTATGGTAATTTGTAACTCTCTTAACAATTTTTGTTTTTATTTTTTTATACTTTTGTTAAGTGCTACATTTCAGCCATTCACATGCTTTGAATCTGCAATAGGGTCTAGAATCTGGCAATAACTTATTATTGCACTCAGATTTAGCGCGGGCTCTGCATTTTCAAGTGCAATTTTTAGGTAAGTTACCTCTATCATGTAATGGATTTAGATATTCATATCCATTATTTTCAATTGGTTTTTGCTCAATATTATTTACATAAAGGGGGAAGGTTGGATGCCCAAAAAACATGTTCAACCCCCTATTTATAAAAATTATTTTATATATCAGCTGTCCTATGTCTGCAATGTTTATAATACTACAGCGTCCATTTTATAATTTTAATGTCGGTTGCTCATGTGTTCTTCATTGTGTGATTTACCTACTGTCTACGTGTTTTTCGAATGTGATTGTTGGATATTTAATTCTTGTTTGAAGAGATTAAGACTATATATATTTATGTTTGGCTGCATATTAAGGTATGGTATGAGATTTCAGGAAAAATGGAGTATACCTAGACGACGGAAATCACATAGCAATGCATGACCGAAAACGGTTTCCTGGTGCTGTAGTTTACGACACCAAACACAAGAAAGACAGAACACGAATAAGAGGAGAAAACAGGTTTATTACTCTTTGTAGAGTAAAAAACTAAGAAAAAAGGAGAAAATTATTGTCATAAAAACAAATATTTGAAATTACGCAAAATGCAACACCAAGGAGGACCAGATAAATCACAGCAAAAATCCTTGTTTTTATGATGTGTATTGTTTTTAATAGCAATGATAGCCGCATGATACAAAAACAAAGGGCAAACAAACATCTTTTCCTCAGATGCGAAATAAACCACGAAATTCTTACGTTTCATTGCATTAATACGCCAAGAAGCGCTTTGTGGCCCAAACATTCCGGATGAAATAGTTGAGGTCAGAAAATCACAATCAAGACCGTTAATTCAACATCTGTGAAAAAAGAACTCTACCAACGCCGCTTAAAGAATTTTAAGCGAAATGAGACTCTTTGTATTCGACCATTCTCAATAAAGAGAAATGGCTTTCCAAAGGTAAGGTGTTGAAACGTTTTGCTTTGTGCGTGAATGAAATAAATACATTCCTCAATAAAAAAGACATTAATCACCCTGAATTAGAGAACGTCCAATGGTTGCAAAAATTTTATTTTATGGTGGATATCACAGCGAATTTAAATGAGCTGAATCTCAAACTGCAAGGAAAAGGAAACCCAGCTTATGTTTTGGTAGAAAAATTGGTTTGTTTTGAAGAAAAGTTAATTTTGCAGAAGATATTCAGAACGGTAAATTGTTTATTTTCAATTTCTAAAGCATATATGACCAATAAAACCAGTGCAACTGTTGACCCAAATTACTTCAGCACAGTTATAAAAAATTAAAGGTGAATTTGCAGACATATTTGAGCAATTCAAAACCAACAAAACCACTCTAGCATTCATAGTAAATCCTCTCAACACAAATAGTAACGAAATCCACATTGAGCCTTTTGGAATTGATACTGAATCTCGAGAAATGCAATGGATCGACTTAAAAAGTAAAGCTTTTTGGAGTGGAAAATTTATGGAATTGAAAAGAAATTTAGAAGAGGTGGAATCCCAAAAATGTAGGTACGTAACGCAAAAAAAGTTGACAGCTTTAAATAAGAGTTGAGGTACTTATATTCGACGCATGGAATAGTTTTCCAGATTGCTACAGTGAGGTGAAGAAGTTGGCATTTGGAGTGCTGAGACTATTTTCGGATCGACATATTCGTGCCAGCAAGCGTTCTCTTGCTTGAATATAACTAAAAGTAAAGTAAGGAGCCAACTACAAATGAAAATTTAGAGTAGAGTGTTTGAAACTTAAAACAACAAGTTATGAGACAAATTTATCCAAACTTTCTAAAACCATGCAAAACCAACACTCCCATCGAATTTGTTTGCTCAAATGTGTATGTTATTGTTCTTTTTATTTTTTAAGTACAAGTTACATTGTTAAGTACAGTTTAAATTTTCTACTTGAATAACCATGCAAAGAAATCGCTCCCATTGAATTTTTTTGCTCAATTGTTTATTGTTGAAGTACAAGTTAGTGTTGTAAGTAAATGTTTAATTGTTTTAAACTTTTACTTAAATAATAAGTAATTATCTAACTATGCCATATATATACTATATAATTTGTAGTGAAAAACACTACTTATATATAAATAAATAGATTTTTTATGAATAAATATATTAGTTTCTTTTTATCAAAAAACTTTATTTTTGCAAGTACTATATACTGTTGGCAAAAAAAAATTTTGTGGCTCTTTAAAAACTTTAAACTTTTGTAAATTGTAATTTTTGGATCTTCCGACTCAAAAGGTTGCCGACTCCTGCTCTAGGGTAAATGAAGCAATGCACGGACATTCCACTCTATTGCAAATGGCGTGGAATCGTATGAACGGGCACCGAATGATGCTGAACAGACTGGATCTGTTGTACTCTGGTTCGTGGTGGGGCAGCGCGATCCGTCACTGCCATGCACACAATCCGCCTGTCATCAGACAGTGGTGGAATGTGATGGGTGTGATCGACCCCGTTGATACAACGTTTCCTCCTACATCTAGGGATAACAGATCCCCATCCCATTTTCTTGGCTTTATCCAACACCTTGACAGATTTCTCTGAAGGATAATCCGCAATCCCTGTATGCAACTATACTTCCTTGGTCGAATTCAGAAACTTAAGCAAAAGACAATCGATATCTTTCACGATGTACAAACAAATAGCTTAAGCTAAAAAACGCAAGAAAGAACATTTGCTGTACTTCAAATTGCCAACCAGTTCTTCCCTTTTATAGAACTTGCAGTGGGCGCTACGATCACTCGTGATGTGCGTCTGCGCTAAATGCTAATGATTTGCATCTTTTATCGGTAAGAACGCATGTTGTAAATTTCACATGGTCTGCATGCTTCTTTCAGGGTGTTTCCTTTTGTGTGACCAGCACGGTAAAACAAGGCGTGATGCAGGCCTCAAAACTCCAGCACATTGAAGATCAAACAATAGCGAAAATACCGGGTGTGTTCCTTACTCTTCCAGAAACTGCTACGATGCGTGTAACAAGGTTGTGATGGGAGGTCACCGGTCGAAAGAATGAGTGCCGGGGTGACGGAAAACAGAAAATTCGCTAGCGGTGCTTCTCCGGGGGGGCTGGTAATTGGCTGTACGTTCATCCCGCTTCTTTTTTCTACACTCCGCTTGTCTATGTCCTTGAATGCCACAATAAAAACATTTGAAAACAGTCTCCCTTCTGTTAAAAAAATCCTCACCTGTTTTACGAGCCGTAACTGAACTGGCTTCCTGTAAACGCCCGACTCTTAAGTTGATTTCCTCCAATTTATTTGTCAATGCCGAAATGACCGAATTTTCCGTTTGTGAAGGCGACAAACCAGATCTCTCGTCATTCGCGATCTGATTTAATTTCATATTCTGTTCGATCAACGCCGCGCTGATTGATTCGTCTAAGTTTAAGGGATCACGTGCGAGAACGAATCAAATTAGTATTTGGAATAAGTATTTAAATAAGTTTAAATCAGCGTCGCATCATATTGGTGCCGTGACCAGTCGTCGGAATTTTTTTTTCTTTTACATCATCTGATGTCGTGAATTTTTTTTCTTGATGGGTCACCGAATAATAGTCCTACTTAATCTGTTAAACATGTAAAAAAAAAGAATTTTTATTGTGTGCTATTCCAGTTGTGAATTTTTTTTTCTTTGTAGTGTTTTTTTATTTAGATACTTAGAGATGTTGTTAATGTATTTCTTTTTCTTATGCTCTTTGTTAGTATATGTATGTGTGTATTCATAATCTTAACTGATCTAGCTATGTTCTCAATTTCTTATGTGTTGATATGTTTGTATTGTGGATTTTAGTGTGCTCAAAATTTTTTTTTCCCGTTAATTCGAGTGTATATTGTCATATGGAGTACGTGTTTCGTTGCTAGTTAACAAATTTTTTTTGGACCGAATGATTGAAGTGGTTCAGTTAATTGATTATTCTTACTGTTCTGAGCGATTTAAGTGTTATGAAGATGTTATTTCCGATAAAAGTTCGTTAGATGTTGCGCTGCTTAAATTAGAGAAATTAACTGTGTTAAATTTTGATAGTAATTGATTAGGTGTTTATGGCTGTAGTACTTGGAATTTGAGATATTGAAGTGATAAGGTTAGTAGTTTTTGAGAAAAAAAAATTGGTTAAATGTTCATTTGTGCAGTATTTGAATTTAGATATTAAAGTGTAAGGAAAAGGTGACGGAAATAGTTATTAAGTGTTCATTATTTTTGCGTCTGGAATTGAGTTTTTTTTCTGAGATGTTAAGGTTTGTCAATTTTTTTTTGTTAATCTGCTGTTCTGGTTGAGATGGGAGTTTGATTGTTGGAGCGATGTTGTGTTTGGGGAATGGGTATTGGTTATATCGGTTTTTTTTTTGTGGACATGTAGAGCATGTTAGAGCATTGGACTTCGTGAATGCGCTTGGTTTGTTGTTGTGATTTTTTCCCTCTCCTTGTTTCTGTTAAAATTTGAATTGGAGTTGTCATGCAAATTATTTTTTTTCGGTCATTTTGTCGATTGGAAGTGTTGTGTGGGGTTTAAATCTTGGCGTGCTTGGGCGATAGGGGAGGACGTCCCATCTCGTGCTGATAGCTGTCCATGTCATTCTGGCACACTCCTACTCGGAGCAATTTTGTTCACCCCCAACCTGCCACGGTCCAAGGGGTGGAACTTTGGATGTTGGTTCACTCCGGCGTTTTAGGAGGAGTTTTCTCCCTCGCGCCCCCAACCTGCCATGGTCCAAGGGTGGAACTTTGGATGTTGGTTCACTCCGGCGTTTTAGGAGGAGTTTTCTCCCTCGCGCCCCCCTGCTGTCGCAAGCGAGATCAGATGTTCAGCCTCTCTTTTTCTCTGTGGGGTCGCCATTCTCCCCCTTTTTTTGTTGTTTGTTACTTTTCTCTCGGAGCTACTCGATGATAATATTTTTTTTTCTCGACGCAATGGCCTTTCTTTCGTCATATTTTGTTTTGTCGAATTTTGTGGAAATCTTCTATCCTGCTACATGATTAATTACAACTCGTTTTTTATATTGCATTTTTCAAATACGTATGAAACTTAGCTAAACTTTACTTAGCGCTCTTTTTTTTTATAATAAAAAAAATGGAAATTTTGGTTTTCCTCTTACATTTAATTCACATACTTTCCGCTGGAATTTTTTTTATAACAATGCAACTTGGGTCATGTCGTTTTCTGATGTTTAAGTGGGACATTGTTGTAATTAGTTATTTAATGAATTTTTAGCTCAGATTTTTTTTTGCACTTGTTTTATGTCATGTTTGATGTTTTAGTGAGATAAAATTTTGTACTCAGTTATTTAATGAATTAATTTTTTTTATGCAGTTTGTTTCATGTCTTGATTTGATGCTTAAATGACATAATGTTGTATGTGGTTAATATTAATTTTGCTCTAGATAAAATATTTTTTGATGCTATGTGTTTTTTGCAATATATAAGATTTGTTGTTTGTAATAGGATTGTTATATAATTTTGCTTTGCGATTCATGTATGTACGTCAATTTTAATTTTATAAATTTTAAGCTTTAATTTATGTTTGCAACAAAAATCAAATTTTGGGTCCTTGGACACCTGTCATGAAATTTGAATGTTGTTACTATACACATACATATTTGACATTTTTTTATTTATTAAACAATTTTGTGTTGCGGTTATTATCTAGTATTTTAAATAATTTTTTTCATAAAAAAAATAAAGGTTCCTTTATTGAATAAGTTAGTTAATGCTGATTTGATTGTATAACTGTGTACTTTTCGTGTTAAATTTTGAGTTTACATACAATGTTAATTTTTGGGGGGTGGCGGTATTTTGTTAGAACCAATTTTATTGCTAATTTGTGTTGGTGTATTAATTTTAAGTGCCTGTGTATTACTGAATTGATATCTTTGGAATTTGTGCTTGTGAAGATATGGATAGAGGTGGTCGTTTGAATTTTTTTTGTCCTTAAGAAATTATGTTGACACTTTACATTGTTTTGCTCAAGTTGTTTTGTTCTGTCATATGATTGCTAATTTTAATTTAAAATTTTCTAGTGTTTCGGTTAGGTGTTTCAATGCTCATTCAATTTTTGTGTTGTTTGTTTTGCTATAGATTTGGAATTTTGTTTGGTTAGGGCTCTAGTTAAATTGTGGTTTGGTTAAATGGCAGTCAATCATTGTGTCTCGGTTGTGTGCTAAACTGTACTAGGAATTGAATGTTTTGTTTGATGTCGATATAGTACTTCTGTTGGTTTAGGTTAAATTGTGGTTTGGTTAAATGGCAGTCAATCATTTCGTCTCGGTTGTGTGCTAAACTACACTAGGAATTTTAATGTTTTAGTTGATGTTGATATAGTAATTTGTTGATTTTGGTTAACTTGTTTTGATTAATGGTGGCGCTTGGGTAGATTATTGAATTGAGTGTTGAGGTTGATTTAATTTTTTTTTATGGTTTTGGATTTTAATTGTAGTTTTGCATTGTTATTTGGAAATAAGTTTTTGGGTCAGATAATGGTATTGTTAAATTTTATGTTTTGTGTACGCGTAGTTGTGTTAGCTTTGAGTTTGGTTTTGGCGATGAGGAGAATTTTGATTTTTTTAGTATTGTTGTTTTAGATTTTGAGTTGATAATTTTTTTTGGTTTGATAATGGTGAAGATCGGGTGTGAATTTTTTTTGTTTTATTAATTGTTGAAGGAGTTAAATAAGTTAAGGATTTTGTGGAATATTTTAGAAAGTTATTCGAAGGAGATAGATAAATTTTAAACTGATGAATTTGTTGAATAATTGGGAAAGTTTTTTTTTATGGAGATAGATAAGTTTGCGTTCAAAGTACGTTGTAAATTCGAGAGTTGTTTTATGTTGAGATAAGGATCTTGGAAATGGAAAATTCAGTTGTGAGGATACGGTATATTCGAGAACGTTTTTTTTTCCGGGGTCAGATACCCAGTTTTTTTATATAGAGAAGGTTATTTTGAGTTAAGGATTTTGGGCAAAAGAAATTTGAGTTGATATAATTATACGGTATATTTGAGAAAGTTGTTTGATGTAGAGAAGGTAAATTGAGTTAAGGATTCTGTGCGATTTCAAGTAAATAAGTTGACGAACATAGATAAGTTGAATTAATGATTGTGTGGTATATTTGAGAATGTTTTGGGATGAAGCTAGGAAAGTTCGAGTTGAGTATTATGTGAGATTTTGTGTAAATAAGCTGATAAGCAAAGATGGGTTTTACTTAATGGTATTGTGGAGAAGTCGATTACTTGTTTTGAAGTGGCAGATAGGTTTAGTTTGTGTTATTGAGATACAGGATATGAATGATCTTTGAGGCAAAGGCATTTTGGAATAATGGAGGATCTTAGTAGTTTTTTTTTGTATATAGGTTGCGCGTATAGTGAAACATTTTGAGTTTTTTATTATTATCTAGAATTGATACATTGTATTACATAGAATGTTAAAAAGTTAGGTTGATTAGTTAAACGATAATTTTTTTTTTAGAATTTATGGTTTAATTATGTGTAGCACTTGCAATAATTTTCTTTTAGTTAAATTACTTTACTCTGTATGTGTCGCCTCATATGTCATGGGTCGCATTATCAATTTTATGTTTATAAATTTTTTTCTGAAATTCTCAACTGCATTTGTGATTTCTGGAATTCATTTCTCAAATGGAAATTCTAATGTATTGAATGTAGAAGAAATTCTTTTTTCTCTCTCAATTTTTTTATATAGTATTAATCGATAAAGTAATTTTTTTATACAGTCGGATTTGCATTGTTTTTTTTTTGTCTTAATTTCATTCTGTTTCTTGTGCTGGCGTTTACGGCATGCAGCAAATCGTTTGCGCTGGGAATGG
>BMAU01005467.1:0-17060 GCA_019973935.1 Trichonephila clavipes
ATATATATATGTATATATATATATATATATATATATATATATATATATATATACACTGCTGGACAATTGCTAAGGACGGATCACAAATTGCTATGTAGCATAACATTAAGCGAGACATGAGGCCTAGTAGGATAAAATACATATATTGCTACACTGTTCAGACATTAGAATAAAGAATATTTTATTGTTCTGGAAAGTACAAAATCTGTGAAACATCTGAAAGAAAAAAAAAATGTTCATTTGATCTGCGTATGGAGAAATGGAACAATGCATCTTAAAAGTCAGCAGACACCTTAAAGAAAGGTATCAGTACGGATATGTCCACCGTGGAGTACGATGCAACATTCCACACGTCGTACCAAACTTTGCACAACATTATCCAGCAGCTAGTTGAGGCAATTTATCCCATTCCCTGTGAAGCACGGATGAGGGTATTATTGTCCGTCGGAGGATAGTTTCGACTAGCAACTTGCCTCCCCAAAGCATCCCACACATTTTCAATGGGGTTTAGACCTGGAGAACGCGCTGGCCATAGAGACGCTGAATACCCTCGCTGTCTAGACAATCCCTGAACAGCGAGTGTTCGATGACATGTTGCGTTGTCGTCCATAAAAACAATTTTATCACCGACAGCACCACGGAAAAGACGAACATGAGAAGTAGAACTTCATCAATGTATCGTTGGCCCGTCATTCCCATTTGCAACCACATGTAGGCGCGTGCGGCCATTGATCATGATGCCGGCCACCCCATGATACTGCATGTCGGATATCAGTCCTTTTCCTGATATTTTCTGACGATAAGCAGTACCACTCGCGCCAGATCAGTTGGCGTCTACAATCCGATGACAGACTGAACCTACCTCATTTGAGAATAGTACGCATGCCCAGTCCGGTTCAGTCCAATTGTGATGCTCACGACACCATTGCAAACAGGAGTACGGTGCTGTATGGTCAATGGGACACAGACACAGGTCTGCGTGCGTGTAGTCCTCCCTCCCCTCAAACGTCTGGAAACAGTTTTTCGGGAGATCTGCTTTCCTGAGGCAGCAAGAAACTGATTTTGCCACCAAGCTGAGCTGTGGTGCGCCTGTTCCTTTTGCTGATAGGACGATATATCCGGTCTTCTGCAGGCGTCGTACTTCTAACACGACCTCCCCCGTGCCGTCTACTACACATTCCAGTAGTTTTAAATGACTTCCCACAGCCGTGAAACAACGCTGTGAGCGATGTCGAACTCCCTGGCAACATCTGTTATTTTTCGCCCTTCTTCGATCTTTCCAATACCTCGGCCACGCATAAAATCCTTCTATGTGATGTCGAAAGACATGCCAAAAATTTTAATTTCGTCTATTAAATCTTTCCGTAAAACTTTGACTTGAAAACAACAACTGTCCACACGCGTCAAAACCTTTAAAGCTCTTATGAACGCTATCACGTGATGAACAGACGTGGAAAAAATTGCATACTCATACTTCCTTCTTACTAATATCCTGCACTTATTCTAATTTTCCACATTTTGCTTCCTTTCATTTTGTGGTTGCTATGGATGATAGTGCTATTCGTCCTTAGCAAATTGTCCAGCAGTGTATATATATATATGTATATATATATATATATATATATATATATATATATATATATATATATATATATATATATATATATATATATGAAGAAAAATCAAATTGTATGTTGGTAAATTCCTGAATAAATACACTCAGGAACATTACTAATAGCGGCTCAAGAAGGAAGCTAAGTACTATCGCGAAACTTTGCAAATAAGTACAACGTAAAATGATATGCAAATGATCCAAGTTTTTTGCCAATACGCATGCTCACACATGTCGAGGTGGCACTACAATCAGGAAGAGGATGCTATATAAGTCAGCGCAAATTCGAAGATTCTTAAACTTGACGATTACCTGCCGAATGTAGGAAGACTTTGGTAAGCAAAAAATGCCAGGTAAACGTGCTAGAAGACATTTCTCACAGTTAAGGAAGTTTGAGAGAGGCATCTTCATCGGGATGATAACTGCAGGCTGGTAGACACGCCGTGTTGCTGACCAGGTGGATCGTTAGGAGAGTGCTGTTAGAAATTGTTGGAGTAGTGGACACGAGAAGTAACCCACGCCCGGAAAACCTGGTCTGGAGCGACCAGGAAGACCACGAGGTGAGAGGATCGAAAGATCGTGCGGCAACTACTTGTGGACCCACAGTGACTCGTTTAAAGATACGAGCAGACGTATGCGTAGGAATTGTTCCACAAACAATTCCAGACACCTTGAAGAAGAAAATATTAAATCAAAGCGCCTTTTCCATGCACTCCCTTTAACACCGGAACATTGACAATTGCGTCTACAGTGGTGCCAAGCCGGATCAAGGTGGAATGTCACAGATTGGCAAAATGTTGTGTTTAATGACGAATCATGGTTTGTTTGGGGGACAGATGATAACCGTGTACTTGTGTGGAGTCGCCCTGGTTAGCGCTACAATTTCCCCACATTGTTCTACATCACACTGCCTGCACAGCTGTGTAATGTTCTGGAGGGCCATAGTCTATGATAGCCGGTCTACTTTAATTGCGATACGTGGAACCTTAATGGGCCAATGTTACGTTGATGATATTCCTCGACCCCATGTAGTACCTTTCCTAAATGGTCTCCCAGGGGCAATTTTCCAGCAAGATAATGCTCGACCGCATACAGCAAGAGTTGCTCAAGAATTACTACGCCATTTTCAGACTCTTCCATGTCCGGCCCGCTCCCCTGATTTGTCCCCTGTAGAGCACGTGTTGGATCAGCTAAAAGGGCAAATGCCATCGTGTAACTCTGTACATGATTTATAGTTGGATTTTTCAAGATATGTTGGCCCATCTGCCTCAGGACAACAAAAAGTTTCTAATCAACTTAATGCCGGATCGTATGGCGGCATGTATTGTAGCTGGAGGTGTTCCAACGCGCTATTTAAGTTTGCTAGTATTTGTGTCGTTGCACACCCTGTATTCGTTTAATTGTCTTGTTTTTGAGATCAAGTGAATGTCTCATCTGTGTCATTATGTGTATTAAATTTCATTTCAATTGATGCTTTCTTCTTGGGTCGCTGTTTTCAATGTTCCTGAGTGTATGTGGGGGTAAAAATAACTAAATTTTACTAACTTAAAAAATAAGCTCTTGCTTATATATATTAAAAATAAATTAAATATTTATATTGAGATGTGTGTGTGTAATGAAAGAACTTAATGTTTTTAAACTTAATAAAAGTTCTGCATGTTGCCTGAAATGATCCTTTAACCACAGCTTTGAAGTTATGACAGTTTTTGTATTTCTTTATACGTTTCTTTTATGCAACATTGCGCCAATTAATCACCAGATTTTGAGGGATATAATAAGTATAAAATTCTTGTAAATTATCTTATCATCATTGGTAAAGCTTTTTAAACATGTCCAGATGATTTTTTTTAAAACAATAGTTTACTGAAGTATTATAAATACTTTGTAGTAGGTTAATGTAAATAAAAGTTAATACTTAACTGGAAATATTTAATTAAACTATCTAAATTTTAAAAGAAATCACATAATTGAAATTTCAGCAATTTTTTAAAAGTAGTTTAAAGTGGATACAGAAAAAAGTTATAAGCTTATATCTGTAAAAATATTACAAAACTGTACTGAAGATATTTATCGCTCTAACTTACAAACATTTTAATTCTTTATTAAATTTAAAAAATAGAGCTGATCGAATAAATATTTTTAAAGAAGTGTGACATATTCGTGATTGGTGATTGTAATGATATGCCATACCTGAAAGAATATACATCAATACAATAAATTGATTATAATATATTGCCTAGAAAATGGTAACAGTATATAGCAAGAAACGTTTTATAGAAATATATTTACACTTTTCTGAGTTATCAAAGTCACCATGATAGATTTTGAATAATTTAAATGTTGAATTCTCGTACGTTGTGATGACCCTTTTCAGACTTTTCTAATTCCATATAACTCAATTTAACTAGACATCTATGTAACGTAAAAACAAAATAATGCTTGCTTTGTAATTCAAAAAAAGTTTGCCTTATTAAATAAAACCAAAAAAGGAGATATTTTGATTAAACGTGGACATTTCAACTTGTGGATTTAATGTTATAATTTTTTAAAAATATTTATAAATAATAAATGAATATTGTGTTGTAAATAGACCTTGTGATTGATATTTTAATTAAGGATCATAAAGAAAATTAAACTATTTTCATGGAAACATGCACATTTTGTTTTTTAATTATTTAGTTATGCAGGGAAAAATAAATAAAAACAGTTTAAAAAATAAATTGTATGAATACATTTATAAATGTGGATTTTATTTTGCTAATTATTGAAACACTTTTCTTTGATTAAAAAGAGAGAAAAAAATCATGAAACATACCTAAACTCGACAAAATGTTTGATTTTTCTACGTGTGATATTTTGAACACAAAACATAAACGTTCTTAACAAAGTAATTATGAATATGTATGTCTGACGGTAGTATTTCAAAACAAAGTTACAATAATCCTCAATAACAAGAAATATGCTTTTCAGCTTTAATAATTCATTATTTAGGTAATGTAATTAGCATCACAGCTCGTCAGAGTTAAGAAGAAAAACTACTCGCGATTAAAGATAAAATTTCAAAACATTTATTTTCTCTACTAATGAGAGAAGTAATGAAAGGCTTTATTTTAAATATATTTCCCTGGAGATATTGTAATTGCATATGAGTTTGTTTCAAAAAGAAGAGGCAGAATAGGAAATATATTGTGAATGATGTTTGTTGAGTAAAATAGCCACATAGTTCTGAATATATCGCTAAATTAAAGAAACATATTTAATAATCATGTTTTTAAATGTTTGAGAGAAAATTAATGGGGAATGCATGTCATTCTGTTTGTTGATTCCATGTAAGCGAAAAGGTCCTATCATGCAAGCAGAAAGGTTTTGATATATGTGTTGCGTATTTTCAATGGAAATGCTACTTTAATGTATGTGTAGGAACAGAAAGAGATATAGAAAGAAATGAAAAGATTGAGAAAAGAAAGAGGAACAAGACAAATGAAACACACAGAGAAAGAGTACGAAACATAGAGTAAGAAAGATAATAAAACATAGATAGTGAAAAAACTGATAAGGATATTATTAAAAACAAACATATATAAAAAGAATGATAAAAATTAAAAAGTGAAGGAGAGATAAATCATTTACGAGGGTGGTTTGGAACAGAATTTTTCCCTGTCAACTGTGGCCAAAGTTGTGTAAGAATATCAAAACATAGAATGAGACATTAATGATAAGACATAATTTTTCCCTCTTAAGTACAAATTACATTGAGACGTTTGTCATACCGCTTTAAAAGCTTCAAAAGACTTTCCAGGAAAAACTCAGGGATTTGCATACGGAAGAATCATTTACTTTTGAGTGGACATTTTAAAGGCTGGAAACAGGGTATCACAATACTGTGTATGCATTGTGACACCATGTTTCCAACCTTTAGGTGTGTTGTCACAATGCATATGCAGTATTGTGACACCCTATTTGAAGTTGAAAGAAATGATTCGGAAAAGGTGGCATGAGCTTCCCAAATCGGGCATTCTGTTGTTGGATGACAATGCTAGACCACACTCGGCGACTGCAATGCAAAACCATAATGCAACTCTTGGTAGGGAACGCTTAAACCATACCATCCGCCAGTCCTGATCTCGCACCAAGTGTGTTTCATCTGTTTCTGGCTTTGAAGAAGAATCTTGCTTGAAGGCGCTTTGGAAGTAATGTTTAAATCAAATAAGACGTTAAATGCTTCTTCCGTATGCAATACCCTGAATTTTTCTGGAGGGTTTTTTGAAGCTTATCAAATGATATGACGAATGTCTCAATGTACTTCATACTTATGTGGGAAAAATAAAGTTATATCTTATCTTTAATAACTCATTCTATGTTTTGACTTTCATACACAACTCTGACCACAGTCGACCGGGGAAACTCACTTTCCAACTTACCCTTTTAATATCGAGTGATATATATATATAGATTTAGGAAGAATATGGTGTACAAAAAGAATAATCAAATTAAATAAAAAAAATAAAAATTAAGGGCTAAAACAGCGAGTAAAGAATGAGAAATAGAGAAAAAAAGTAAAAACAGTGAAAAAATAGATATAAGAAAAAAA
This sequence comes from Trichonephila clavipes, assembly GCA_019973935.1. Classification (NCBI taxonomy): domain Eukaryota; kingdom Metazoa; phylum Arthropoda; class Arachnida; order Araneae; family Nephilidae; genus Trichonephila; species Trichonephila clavipes. The sequence continues at coordinate 6,204 of BMAU01005467.1, forward strand.
AGAGAGAGATAGAATAAATATGAATGTATATGATAGAAAGAAAAGGAATAGAATAAAGGGAATAAAACAGAATATAAAAATAATGAAAGGATATCAAAAACAAAGGAAATACTGGAAGTAAAAGATAGACAGAGAAAAAAATGTTTCTTTTTTTTAAATTAATTAATTTGTTTTACAGAGAGAGAAAAAAATGTTTCTTTTTTAAATTAATTAATTTGTTTTGTTAGTTTTCCCATCACAATTAAGAATCATGAATTATTAATAATAATACATATTAAAGATAGAGAGTTCTTTATAATACTTTCAGAAAATGTATTTTTAAATAAATGCTGCTTTTAGACACTTTTACGTATAATTATGAAAACAAATATGGTGTACAATTATACAATGGTAACATAGAAAAATAATTATTTATTATATTTTACTTTTATGTAACCGGTTCATCAAAAAAACATGAATAAATAATGCTTAAACTTCGAAGTTCAATATTTAAAAAGGCAAGAAAAAGTATCGTTAATTATAAATACACTATGTAATATAAACTGTGAGTGTATTGGTCCTTTTAATGCTTGCTAGGAATTTTATCTATTCTCTTATCTTAAAAATACTTCTTAACTTCTCTTCTTTTTCCAAAGAAAGATGTTTCAAATATTCTTGGATAATTCGATTTCTGTATCACTAATTTACTATGAATGTAAGAAATATTCTACATTGTTGCTGGTTAACGAGTTCATGAAAAAAAATTAGTATTACGTGTGTGTGTCAGAAATAAGAGAATATATTTTTTCGATACAAGTTTAGTTTTAAAAATGTAACGAAAAGCACTAAAATGAATTGTTTCCTAAAAAATTTATCACCTCAGTAACGAAACGCATGTAATTCGTTAAAATGTTAACTTTCTATAAAGATATCCGACTACGTTCGGAACCATGATTTTTCAAATAAGTACAAACGAATATTTTTTTTTTTTAAATTTAGTATAACTTAGATTAGAATAAACGTATAAAATTGTTTTTAGAATATTATTATAATAAAAAAATCATTTAAATTAAATATTTTGGCCAAAAAGGAACATAGAACGACAGATTTTCAAAACATTCTTCTTTTATAAAAAAAGCTTCTATAATAATATATGTTTTCCTAAAATATAGCTAAGACGTCTCCAGAGAAATTCAGCTATAAATTTTGAAAAATTTGCATTACCTTCAGTCATTACTCATTGCAATAATAATTCGTTTTTCGTTTTTTTTTCGCTAAAATTTTCTTATTCTCGTGTTTTAAAATATGCGTAAGTCCACTTATAAGTTATATATTTGAAGTCTACTAGTCAAGGCTCAGTACAGAAATCTGAGCAATACAAAGGCAAAATGTTATTATTTAGAATCTGTTTTCGAAAAAGGAAAATTATTCGAAACTTAGTAATTATATGTTCATTGTTTGCCAAAATATCACATTTAAATAATTTTTATTGTAATAATATTCTTAAAACAATTTTATACGTGCATTCTAATCTAAATAACACAACATATTTAAAACATATTCCTTTTCTGTATTTGCATAATCATGGTTCCAAACGTAGTCAGATACTTTAAGGTTTTGTTGAATATAGATCAGAATTTAAGACAATTTTAAACACTATTTAAGTAAAACATAACAGAGTAACATGACCCTAATTTGTGGAACGATAAAATTATTACTCGCTTGGGACATGCCTTTATTTAAACAAATAGATTAAAAGTTGCTTTAAAAAGATGTTTTATCGATGGAAATATTTTATTTCATAAAACAGCATATAAATTGTTAAAAATAGTGTTCAATGTACAAAATACTTTCTTTATATATATAACTGTATAAATTATCCACAGTCTGAAGACAGAAATTTGAAAAACGTACAATTTTTTACCGTCAATTTATTGATTTAAAAAGAAATTAATATTTAGATAAAAAAATAAAATGTCCTTTAGCATTTTTAAGAAAGTATCGAAAGATTATCCACATATACCTTTGCTTTCATAATATTTCTTCAAAAAGGTAACCTAATGATTTCCATATAATATTAAATATATTATACCTCTATGAAGTTATAAATATATTACATGAAATTTTCTTTCAATTTTCGAATACTTTAAAGCATTTAAAAATATTCTAAGAATTCTGTAAACGGAAAATTATGATTTAAACTTATCCAGTTTCTAAATGAAATGGTAGATTTTTATAAATAATATTAATGTATTGTTAAACAGTAGTTAAAATATAAGTATTGATATATTCAAAATGGATTAAATTGAACTTTTGAGAAATTGTTTCTATGAATACTTCCAAGTGAATAAAATTCAATATAATAAAATAAAATTAATTTTTTTTCAAAATTATACTTTCGATTACCATATATGTAGCAAATATTAGGAAAAAAACCACTTAACTCCTTCTTTGGGCAAGTACTGGGATTGTATAAGTGTGGTCGCATGTTTAGAACAGGTAAATTCAATTTCATTATGAACATACATAATTTTAGGAAGCCCAAAGCTTATTGTTTACAAATACGGCTAGACACCAAAAACCTGACTTTTCAGGAGGGAACCCTATTGTTCTCCTTTACGCCACTGTTTGTAAAAAAAATTAATTAATTATTAACATCTTATTTTTTCTCATTAAAATTATTTTTAAAAATTTCTTAAGTATCGGATATTAATAAAACATTTATTCATTTTTATAATATTTTTCTCAATAACATGAAGATAATTGGGAGAGAGGCGCTCCACTCCATAGTTTCGGGTTCTAATCCCGGGCTGTACAGGTCTACATAACCATCCATCCTTACTGAAGGGGGCTATAAATAAGTTCAAAGCTTGCTTGCAGACTTAAACACTGGGGGTCTCGCTTCATACTGACCACCTGAAAGGGTCCTCTGCAAATGCACCTCAGCACTCAATTGTCACCCATACTGGGATAGGCACAGCAGGCCCCGGCCCTCATTAACTGTTGCGCCACTGAGTTTGAGTATATATAAATCAATCAAAATTTCACAATCAACTAAAAAAAATTAATTATATGAATCATAGAATACTAAATCCCATTTCAAAATATCAATGGCAAATATAGAGAATAAAATTCCAACGTTTTCATACAAAATTAAAAGTTTTATAAAATAAAAATTTATAAAATATCCAAGTGCCACCTCGGACCGTGGACCGATAAGTAGGATTAAACTAGGTTCATGACGCCAACCTTCCCCCTATTGCAACTTGGAAAGCTAATCGGGAAATATCCAATTCTCAAAAATTGAAAATTTAAAAAGTTAAAAATGTAATACTTAAAAAATTAAACTATTCGCCATCGCATTCTGAAAGATATCATAGCATTAAATTGTTAAAATCCTAAAACATTTATGTGCGTAATAGAATTGAACCAGAAAACACCAAACATGATAAACCCACCTTTAAAATAGTGGTATAATAGGATGAAAAAATGTCTAATGCTGTGTGGTGGATTTGTGCATTTTCTAAAGTCCATCGTAACCCTTTACAAATTTGCCAATTTTATAAGTTTAAAAATATTTTTAAGAAAAATTTTTGATATATGTATTTTCTCAAGAAGTTGATGGAATAATCATTCTGCATGCAACCAAATATGAATTTCTGGATGTTCTTGAATGTATCAATATTGTGTGTAGTTAAATTATTATTTCTCTTCAAAAATTTAAAATTATGTTTCTAAATATTAATATATGTAAACAAATATTGAAGTTCAGTATTTAAACAACATTGAAGTTAAATGCTTCCCTTTTATCATAGATATTGCTGTATAACTTGTTGTCAATAATATTTAAAGAAAAATCTAAAAATTCAACTTTGTTCGAATTCAAATTTGTCTGTATTAATTTTAGGTATCCCGGATAAAAATTAATACCAGGATTAAATACCCTGTAACGACTTATAACAATTAAAACATCTATATATCTTGATAAGAGGCTAGATCAGTGTTTCTCAAAGTGTGGGGCGCGCCCCCCTGGGGGCGTGATCCTACAAGGGGGCGCGAGCGTATCGAAAATTTAAAGATTTTTTTAAAAAAAAAAAAAATAACCGGAAAGAGAAGTAAAACAAAATGCTTTCTTCCATAATAAAAAAAAAAAATACACACAACAACACACTGACATAATTTATATTTATTATCTAGCTTTTTTCCGTCATCAAATAGATATCTTTGATCCCAAAACCAAATTAAAGAAAAAAAATTTGTTTTATTTGCTGTTTTTCCTCAATGAGAGGTTTTTTTATTACGTTTTAACATAAAATATTACTCGTTAAAAAAAAAAAACGAAACCTAGACCTGAGAAAATTTCTAAGAAGATAAACAATTCACCGCTGTAATTATTACTGAAATACTGTACATTAGTTGTAGAAAAAGAAAAGGAAGTCATGATTCACTTTTCAGCCAGGCTGCATAGTACGTTTGCTAATCATTTGATTGACCTTCAATCTTATGGTATGGTTATTATCAATATTAGTTCCCTCCCATCTTTCATGCGTTTGCCTTTCGCTTAAGGAAATTGTAAATAATTGAGTTTTGCGATATTTGGAAAAAGAATTGATTGTTTTAACATTTCTGTAGGATAATTGAAAATAGTCTGATTTTGATTATCTGATTCTATATTATGGCCTTGTACTTTTGAATCATTTTAGTTCAGTTTTTATTGGATTTTTTTCTCAAATCATCAAAGAATTGAATAGTCCTTGAAGGAAGGTAAGTATACTTTCTATAAATTAAAATATTCACTAGAATTCCGATTTGTATCGTGTACAGTAAAAATAATTCTAAACAAATGATTGGGGTGACTGAGTCCCCCGCACAACCATTAATGTTAGTATCGAGTACGTGCCTGCTCCCGGGTTAAACTTTTTGAAGTCTTCTCGCTTTAAATGTTAAAAAGTAACACAATTATTCTTCATCGGAATTTTATATTCTTTTTCATAATTTAACATTAATTCTAAATGCTAATTGTGTGAGGTTTAAAATTACAGTTCTTTTAAACAGTTATTTACAATTATAGCATTTATCTAAAAAAAAAAATCATTTTACATTTTTTGTATACAATGTCGTGCACACAGTTTTATTCTCCTTACAGTTCAGCTATTATATCAAGAATAATGTTTTATTTTTTAAAAATGAACTCTTGCGAAGAGTCGGTGTTTCAGCCAGTATACGTTTGATGTATCAGTACTGAAGAAGGTATTTTATAAATAATTTCTTATTACTGAATTTGGCCGTTGTAGCCGAGTGGTATAGGTATCGGATCGTGGCTTGCCTTGTCACGAGTTCGAGCCCAGTACCACTAAAGACCCGCTATGTAGGGCAGCGATGCATGTTAAATATGTTGAGAGGTGAAACTTTTCCCGTTGGTGTGGTGTGGTAGTTAGGAGAGAAAGGTGCCAGCTCAGGTGTCATCCACGTCACTTGACCATGGTTCAAAATTACGTGGTCCGTCGTCAAAAGCCCTCGTGCAGCTGAACAGTGCGACGTTGATATTCAATCAATCAATCTTATTACTAAATTAAGAACAAGTTTAATAATTATTAGGGACTTCCACGGGCTTTTTCTTGTAGAGGAAAGTTTTCCAAGGAAGGTTTTAATATCAGAAATTGACACTTAAAGAGTTATTTTTCTATATTTAGCTTAGATCTATATTTTGTCTTCAAGGCATCCACTGCAGAAAATCCGGTTTGCAAAAAAGGTAGGATGTTGAAAATGGTAATAGTATACGAAGTGCTTTTGTTTTCAGTACAGATAATTCCTCATCCACCTCTACCCCAAATTCAAAGAGCGATTTATTACAAAATTGCCTTTTAATTTTTCACTGCATGTGAAATCTATGAAGATTTCTTCTTCGGAAGTTGAGCCCTTCTGGAGTATCTTGAAATAGATCCCTAATCCACTCTCGTAACTTGCTACCAAGCTGTCCTCATCCAGAAAATACTTTTTAAAATTCTTTGCCAACATAGCTAAATGATTTTACATGTTTTAAAAAAACTTTCACATGTTGTTCTACAGATTGTAAGTTTTAACACATATCGAGCTGGGGCTTTTTTTTCCATCATTTACTTCAGTAGTGGTAAATCCAAAATTTAAGTATTTTTGAGAAGATCGCCTTGATTTTAATTTTCGGAACCATGCTCGTTCATCTGTGTACTTGTTGATTCTTTATTATGGTCGAATGTTTGCTTACGACTTAAAAATGTATGTATGATATTGTTTTAATCTACTGCCGTAAATACTTAATTAGCGTGAATTACAATTAACGTGGAAATTTAAAAAAATGTACATTCAAGCATTAGATTCGGTAGCTATAGGAGTATCGAGTCGACCAAAAACTGACTGGAATTGTACGAGGAAAAGCATTTTTACATGTTTTGCGCAGACGTCCGATAGGTTGCCCAGACTTACGCAAACGTACCCTATAATGCCAGATGTGATGGATATGATAGAGAGCGACATTGACTAGACTATTTTTCTAATGACATTTGTGCTTTGAGAAATGAATGCTGAAGGAAATAAATCTTTAATTAAATACATCATTTTTGCGATCTGTTCTAATTTAAAAATTAGAGAAAGAAAAATAACATAATTCTAAGTATATATATATTTTAAGTAATTTTCTTAAAATATATATTATAAAATAGTATTTAAAATTTAATATACTTATCGTATTAATTTGTACGGTTTATAATTAAGATCGTATTGTAACTTTAGCGTCTCTCTCTCAAAGTGCATTTTTATTGCAGTAAATACATTATTGTTGTACAGGGGGCGAGACAAAAATTATGATTGAAAATTGGGTCGCCAGTATTGAAAGTTTGAGAAACACTGTTTTTAATGTATGAGTGGCGCACAGAGTATTTTAGGACTAATTAATTAATACTAAATTAAGAACAAGTTTAATAATTATTAGCTACTTCCATGGGCTTGTCTTACAGAGCAAAGTTTTTGAAAGGAGTTTTAAGATAAGAAATTGACCCTCTGAGTTCATTTTCTATATTTAGCTGATATCTATATTTTGTCTTCTAAGCAACCACCGCATTTTGTAATATGTTCCAATTTAAAAATCAGAGAAAGGAAAATAACTTAGTAATTATCCTATTACTTAACTTTTTGCTTAAAAGTAACATATACAAAATTTAATACTTATGTCATGAATTTGTACGGTTTTTATAATAAATATTGTTGCTTTTATCGTAAAAAGTGCATTATTATTGCATTCAGTAAATTATTATGTATAAGGGGGGCGCAATAAAAATTGTGATTGAAAAGGGGGGCGCCAGTATTGAAAGTTTGAGAATCACTGGGCTAGATGGTTCATTTCTTGGATTTAATTCATAGTGGTGTAAATAAAGTTTAGCGAGACTATTGCTGGCAGCCCTCCCCCTCAAACAATTCTTTGATTTGTTTTTAAAGTTTGTTATCAAAAAATAAGGAAGTTATGCTGTATTACAAATCAAATTAGTGTATTGAACCTTTCAAAACTAATGTAATTATTCAAACCTTATTTCTCATATGCACCTAAAATTGCCTGAATTATATCTTCTATTTTGATGGAGTTAAATAAATCTTCTAAATCGAGTCCATGCACTGAAATTACCTCTTGTAGCTCAACTTTCCTTATTACTTCATGATTATTTTTTATAATAGAAGTATCTTTAAATTTTATATATTGTATCTTGTAATATAGTCTGTAAAAGCCTTCCCGATTTGGATATATAAGTATTGTACCCATTTGTTCCACTGCGGAATTTGACTGGATTCTTATGAAATCTACGAGTCAGAAATATATGGGGATATTTAATTTTTGTGCTGGAAATATCTGATTGTAGTATACAAAATGCCAGTACTTTGTTGTGAATTTCTTTCATACTAAATTTACTTACTTCCTATGCATTATTATTTTATATGATCATTTATTAACTTACTAAAGTAATATTTACATATCATTGCATAATTTCATGTGACTTCATCAACATAGACTATCACAAAGAGTGTTAGTACGTTTTGTATTGGTCTTTTGATTTCTCTATAAGAAACATAATTTTTTGTTCTATATAAAATTAAAATTCATTAAATCCCCGGGGAACATAAAAACCATATTCTATAAAAGCCTGAGTAGGTAAATTATATTTTATTTCAACATTGAGAACAAATTTGTTACTATCTTCTGTTAGCTGTTTTCTTACATTTGAATTGCTATTCGCAATAGTTAATCGATATCCAGTGCCTTTGCGCGTAATTTCTTATCTTGAATTATTTCTAGGATGCCTGTTACTAGGTGCCCATGATATTCATCCACGTGTTTCCTGTAATTATTGAATCTACATTAATTTTGATCCACCACTTCATCAAATTATTATATAGTTAAAACTGGATCCACCTATTTTCTTATTATACTTTAACGCTTGCTTTATCAACACATTTCTCAACTGGAGAAAATCCATGTGTTTCTTAAATATTTCAGAAAAATGTATCCCATTAGAGGACTTGATCATATATAGCACATTGCAATATTCTATATTATAAGCATCCTTAGAGTCTAAGTTAATTTTTAATTTATAAGCAATATATTTGCATAGATCCATGACATGACCAAGTCTGAACCAAGATTTTCTGTTATTTCAATAGTTTTTAATAAATTTATAACTATTGTTATTTTCTTTTTATTAAGTCCAAATAAGAAATACTTTATTTGTCCAACACCGAAATTATTTTCAAGTTTATCTAATAATTTATTTAATTTTTTAACTGTATATCTGCTTCTATTTCCTCGCTTTTTGCGTCCACGCTATTCCATATATATATATATATATATATATATATATATATATATATATATATATATATATATATATATATATATATATATATATATATATATTTATATATATATATATATATATATATATTTATATATATATATATATATATATATATATATATATATACATATATATATATGTATGCATATATATATAGAGAGAGTGACAACGGCCAGATTGAGTTAAATATACATTTATTAAGGGGAATTATTTACAAGGGAGGGCTAAAAGTTAGTAAAAGTAATCGAAACATCATTAGATCGTTGATTCATGAGGCGTTTCGTTCAGCGCCCTCGTCATCGTCTCATCGCCGTCGCTTCTCTCGGTCGTCTCTCGCGCAATCGTTCTATTCCAGTCTGGTTTACTCATTATCCTCGAACCGCCTTGTCAGATAGGTGGCGCTCTCTTGGCATTACGTCATTAATGAATATAGGAGGGGATACGATATGTGCACATCCATTCCTACATCGGCCATCATGACCAAGCATGCGTCCCTCGCATGTAAAATACAGTGTATTTCAAAATTTCATGAAATAAAACTGAAAAGCTAGAGGAAATAAACTTACAAATAAAACAATTATTAAAACAGACAAATATGTATCAGAAAATCAAAACTAATAATAAAGAATAAAAAAAATAGGTATACAGATGGAAAAAGACAAACAATACAAAGCAATCTTGAGTATGGTGATAATGTCGAAAAAAAAAATGTTAAAGTAAAAGTTTGCGTTCGTAATGTAACATTCATTTGTTAGGCCATGGTTTCAAGTATTCGGCACAAGTACTTGTTTTGGTTGGGCCATCAAAATTTCCGCATTTTTCGACGTTGTAGGTATCGTTAGGTTTTACTTGTGTTACATATGGACCGATAAATTTATTGCAGAGTTTTTGTCCAGAGTCCTTTTTGCGTTTTAATAGCAACTAAGTCCTTAACACTGTATAAATAAGGAGATTTTCGTCGAAGATTATAAGACTTTTTGTTTTTCATTTTGCACTTTAAGTATTTGCGTTTTGCCGCTTTACGTAGGAGTTCTCTGTTTTTCATTAAATTCGAGTTGTAGTTGTTCGTCGATTAATTGTTGAATGCGCAAATCAGTCTTGTTATTGATTTATGTTCCAAAGAGTAATTCAAAGGGTGGTGTTAATGCTTCGTTGGAATGTGAGTTTAAGACTTCTTGTAGTGAAGGAACATGTTTGAACCATTTCGTGGGGATCGTCTTCTGACATCTTAGATAAGACAGAATAATTGTTCGATTAATGAGTTCTACTTGACCATTAGCACGTGGCAAACCTGTAGTAATATGATGAAGTGTAATTTTTGTTCCGAACAATAAGTGCGGAATTCGTCAGAAGTGAAAGTAGTTCCACGATCAGTGATAAGAAAACGAGGATTTCAAATGTAGTTTTTTGAATGTCTAATTTTTTATTACCTCAAGTAGATGTAGTTTTGTGGGGTATAACCAAACAAATTTAGTGAAAGAGTCAATGACAGCTAAAATGAATTTGTAGTTTTTACTTGAAGTTGCTAAAGGACCAAGATGATCGATATGGTATGTATTTAGGGTATATCATCTTTGACAGAGGATGGAGAAATCCTTCTTGTTTGCCAGACTTTTATTTTTCAATATACATGTTACACAATTAGAAATATATTTTTCAATTTTGGATTGAAGTTGCAGTATAAAATATTTATTTTTATATGTTCTAGAGATTCTTTTAACTGAAAATGTCGCTGTCGTGAGCATTTTTGATAAAGTGATGCTGCATCGTCGGGAATAACAAGGACTTCGGCACCGTCAATAAATTTATATGATATATTATTTTTAATACAGTGGTTATCATATATGGACCCTTTTGAAGAAGAGCTTTTATGGAAAGAATGTGTGGGTCCAGCTCTTGAGATTCTTTTATCCTATGCACAATAGAATCATTACACTGGTTTGTTAAAACCTGTATTCTACTTAAAGCGTCGACATGGGCCATTTGTGAGCCGACGATG
>BMAU01005468.1:0-121209 GCA_019973935.1 Trichonephila clavipes
ATCGGAAATTGCACGTGTGGGCGTCGAATCTACAAAGAAACCGACACCAGATGTTGTTGTTGTTTTCGAGACGTGACGTTACACCGCCAAACACGCTCCATAATGTTGTCAAATCAAAATAAGTTGTGACGAATCTATACGGAACTTTATCACTAACCTTCTGAGTCGACCTTTTTAGGGAAATTTAATTCCCTACCTATTTCCAATCAACTCCAAAAAGCGGACAGGATTCCTTGTTATGCAGATTAGATTAAGTATTTAAGTCAAACGAAATAGTAAAGTTAGAGCAGTAGGAGATAGATATTGAAACATAAAGTTATAGTGAATTTGAATTGAAGATTTCTTGTTGGAGATAATTTAATCTCAAGAAGAATTGAGATTCCGAGTGGTAAATATTGATTTGTATTTAAAGTCTCATTAAAGTTTTAGGAGTGAGATTAAAGTTAAATGTTCAATAAGAACATTATTAAATATAATTCTGGGATCTCTTATCGTGGTAATCCCTGCGTGAGCGTTATTTAATAAATTAATTAATTGGATCATTAATTAATTAAGTTAATTTAAAGGATATTACCTTTAAAACCTCATAATACTAGTTAGATAAATTTGTCAATAAGTCTTTGATTCTATTTGGATAAGATAACCAAATAAAGAAAGTTGTTTATAAAAATGGCTACTGGTTCTTACATGACTCCTATTTATTCTCGTTCTCAAAGTGAGGTCCTAGGAGACCTTCACAAAGTCACCAAATGCAGTAATCGTTTTCTATTATTGGCTGCATATCACGGCATGTGTGGCGTTTTACACTCACAAATTCTTTATTAAGCAAGAGAATTTTAGAAAAAGAATCACAAAAAATAAATTTGAAAATTTTCATTGACGGAAATATGCTTAAGGCTTCTTTGAAACACAAGCGAAGCTCGTCGCCAAATGTGGATAGATTTTGCAAGTAGCATATCTATATAGGGATACATCCATAACAAATATACAAATATTCAAATCTATGAATAAGATTATTATTTATTCCTTCTTCTTTTAACGACTTAACAGCCCTGGATGGGCCAAGGACTTTTCAAAAACTCTCTTCCATTCTGGTCTCCGCTTAGCAACAGTTCTCCTCTTAGTTACTCCTAAAACTTTAAGACCGTCCTCTACATCAGTGTTTCTCAAATTGTGAGGCGCGCCCCCCGAGGAGAACGTGATAACTTTACAAGGGAAGGCGTGAGCATATCGAAAATAAAAGACTTGGAAAATTAATTTACTGTAATGAAGTAAGCAAAATACTTGCTCACATATAAAAAATATGCATTTAAGGGGACTTGGCACCCTTTGAGCAAACTTCTTTATTAACGTATTTAAAAATTATATTTTAGCATTTTATACAATGTTTCTATTCAAGAAAATGTTACCAGATGAAAAGTTTCATATATTATTCACACAATTTTAAAAATTTAAATTTTTTGAAGAAAATTGGGAAAATTTTAAAATCCTACTCCTTTTGTAAAAATTAATTTTTTCACCTGAAATTTTTTTTATAATACTCTTATGGATGATCTAAACAACTTTAGGGATGGATTTTATAGAATAACTTCATTCGTTTTCGAGAAAAAAAATAAAATGTTGATATACAGGCTAAAAATCAACGAAAAAGCCAACATGTCTTACATTTTATTTTTTTTAAAAAAAAGTATTCAGTTTATAGCAAAACGGATCCCTAATTTTATTACATGCTTTATTTTCAACACGCAAGAAAAAAATGGAAGTGATTGGTAAATAATTGTCGAAGGAGTAGCATTTTGAATGCACTAAGGTTTCGAAAAACACAAACTGAGAAAAACAGGTTTAAAGTTTATAATTCTGAAAAAATAATTATTATAAGCTTAATTAAACTAAAAATACCACTTTAAGATATTAGTTATACGTTTTTCTTTAAAATAATTGCAATTTCATATTTTTTCAACCCACACATTTTTATAAGTGATCAACTTTTAGAGAGTACTAATTGCCCATGAAAATTCAAGAAAAATGTTAAAAAAAAATTTTTCTGTCACGACAGAAATTTTAGCTGTTTTTCTTCTTATAATATTAAAGTAATACATTTGTATGAAAAATATATCAGGAAGAACTAAAATTATAAAATTATTAATATAAAATGCCTTAATTTAAAAATTTTACATGCACACATTTCACAAGGAAGAAAAATTACATTATTGTATTGCCTCGGAAATATTCTGCTTTTAATACTACACATTCTTTTTTATAGTTATTATTTCTATTTCTAAAATAGATTGTTTTTATCATAAAGCATTTTTTAGCTTTTTTTTTCTAAAAAGGGGGTGTGGCTGAATTGCCTAATTTGTTTTCAAATGAAGTTTTAGTCAACTTCTAACTTTCCGACATGCACAAGTGATATATCAATCGCAAGTTAATAATGCAAAGAATAAGATTAAATGAAAATAAAAAAAACGATAGGTTTGTGATTTTTAGGATACCAAGTCTTCTTAAACTGATATAATTTATATATATCAGCTGCGATATTACTTCATCAAAAATAAGTTTCCACTTTGATACGTTCATTAACTATCTGATCCTATAACTAAATTTAAAAAACCCAATTTGTTTGATTTGCTGTAATCACCCGATGAGAGGAGATTTTCTTATCACGCTTTCTTTTTTAACCTAAAATACCACTTTTTCAGAAAAAAAACTCAGACCCAGAGAAATATTCTAGGAAGATGAAAAATTCATCACTTTCATTATTATTGAAATGCTGTTTATTAGCTGTAGAAAGAAAAAGAAGATTATTCACTTTTCACCTAGGAAGTAGATTTGCGTCAGTCTTATCATCGTTTTCATCGCTTAACCTTAGAATTTATTGGTATGATTTTCTGCCTTGAAGGATTGTTTGGCTAAAATGTATTTTTATGGGTATTCTGAAAGATATGAAGCGTGACGAAACTCGCGTTTTACACAATTCTTATTTTAGAACTAACATCCATATTTTTATATTGAATATACTCTTAACCCAGCAGTGGTCACACGGGGCTCAAAGCCAGCCAAAGGACAGCAAAACTACAATAATTTGAACAAAATATGAGGTTTTGTTTGCAACTATCATTCCTGCAATATTAGCGAAAAGTGTCTGTGATTTGTGTCCGTTTTTAAGGTTACGTACCTTTGAAACCTTTTAGTTCAGTTTTAATGAATTTTTTTCTCAAATTATCAGAGAAAAAAGGAAAAGTTCTTAAAAGTAGGTAAATATATTTTCTCTTTTAGCTGAATTATTCACTCGAATTGGGATTTTTATAATGTACAATAAGTAATTGTAAAAAAAAAAATATTGGTGGTGACTCAGTCACCTTGTGTGACTACTAACGTTAGTATCGAGTTCGCGCCTGCTCTCCCGGGTTAAGCCATTTTGAAATCTTCTCGCTTTAAATATTAATGCCAAATGTGATGGAAATGATAGAGAGCAACACAGACTAGACTCTTTTTCTAATGACATTTATACTTTTAGAAATGGATGATGGAGGAAATAAATTTTTAATTAAGTATCATTTTGCAATCTGTCCCAATTTAAACTTTAGAGAAAAGAAAAATAACAATAATCATCCTATTACTTAAAAGTAATTTTTGCTTAAAATAAATGTTACTTAAAAGTAACAAATACAAAATTTAATACTTATCTTGTTAATTTGTACGGTTTATAATTAAGATCGTATAGTAGAGCTTTAGCACCCCAAAGAGCATTATTTTTGTATAAGGGGGCCCGATAAACAACAGTGAAAGTTTGAGAAGCACTGCTCTACACAATTAGCACATCTCATTTTGGACTTACCCATAGTTCTAGTTCCAATAGGTTTGTTATTGAAAATTCAGAACATCAAGAATGAGGGGACCATACAGCAGATGTGACCAGCAAACGATCAATCTTGATGGATTAAATGGCATCCGATCCTTAAAATAACTTATACAACCTCTGACAAGTTCGGTGATAGAAGTCAGAACGGCCGATCAAGAAACACTGGCGAAACAAAACGCAGCACATGCGTAGTGGTAAATGTTGACCATCTGCTACCACCATTGTGTTCCATGTAAGACTTGTTTAGTGCGTTGGCTCTTAACTGAGAACAGGAAAATGACCGAACAAAAGATCAATTTAAAGTCTTATTTTAAGCTTGGCAAGACACCGAAAGAAACTTTTGTGATTCTGGTATGTGTTTATGAAGATCAAACACTGTGCATGAAGTGTTCGCACGAGTGGTTCGCTCGTTTTCGAGAAGGCCAGGAAGGTGTTTCTGACAACCCCCGTAGCGGAAAACCAGCGATGAAAACATTGAGAAAGTGAGGAAAAGAATCACCAAAGATCTCCGATTATCTAGGCGCATGATAGCTGATGAACTACAGATTAACCGCGAATCCGTGCGACAAATCGTAACCCAAAATTTAGGGATGAGAAAAACGTGTTGTCGTCGTGCCACGTCACCTGACTGACGATTGGAAGTAGATACGTTTAGAGGCTCCACGGGATTTTGTGGAAACTGTAGATGTGACACAAATTTCTTGAACTGTATTCTCACTGAGGATGAGATCTAGTGTCTCAGGTACGACCCTGAAATGAAACGGCAAAGCATGGAATGGCGTTCTCCTGCATCACCTCATAGGAAAAATGTCACAGCAGAAAAATCCCCCGTCAAAACGATGATCATCACCATTTTTGATAGTCAAGGGATTATCCACAAGGAATTTTTACCTGAGGGAACGACGTTGACTGCTGCAAGATAGATTGAAATTTTGACCCATTTCATGAAACATCTACGCAAGGTATGACCCCAGTACACACAACAAGGTTCATGGGTTTTTGTTTACAATAATGAACGCCTTCACACAGCCAAAATTGCCAAACAATTCCTGGTAAAAAAAGTGGGTGATGCAATGTGAACATCCACCATACTCGCCAGGTCTCAAGCGTCAGTCTCCTTCCTATTCCCACGAATCAAACTCGCTTTGAAAGGAAAGATATTTGACGATATTACTGACATCCAACAAAAAGTAACTAGGAATTGAACTCAATCCCAAAAGAAGACTTCTTGCAAAGTTTCCAGGGCATGCATAACAGATCTCAGCGGTGCATAGTTATGGGAAGAGACTATTTCGGACAGTAAGGTAGTTTCAGCTAATACTTCAGCTACTTAAATGTTATAGACTTATTCACAGAACTTTATTGTCAGAGGTTATTTTGTTGTCTCCTTAATCCATTCTCATTCACAGTACCTAAGATATATCTAAGAACTTTTCACTCAAAGATGACTGACTGTTCAATCTGTAATTTAGTCAAAAGTCCAAGTTTCAGATCCATAGGTGGGTATGGGTCTGATGATTGTTTATGTAGAGTAATTTCTGTATGTCTGTTAATAAAATTTGACTTAAAGAAAGCTCTTAGGCCATAAAGACAGCGATTAGCAGCAATAATATGTATTTTAATTTAAGCACCAATGTCGTTAAGAGAAGTTGGAAACCTCTTTCTCTCTCTCTCTCTCTATATATATATATATATATATATACTAGCTGGTATACGTGTTCTTCGCACGGGTGAACTGAAAAATTAAACAACACAGATTGAAGGAAAAAGAAGTTTGTAATGAGTTAATTTTATGTGAATTGAAAATTAAACAAAAAAAGCTTTTTGCATATCTCAGCTAAACAAAAAAAAGAAAGAAAAAAACACCTTTGTTCAATTTTAACTATGTAGATCTAATAGCCAATAAAAATGATTTTTTAAAATTTATAATTCCTCGTAACACTCTTGAGGGCCGATTTTTCAAAATACCTCCCTAAGCCAATCTCTGCTCAGCAAAAGTAACACATTGTTAAAAGTTTTGCGTAATGAACGCTTAAAGTAGTGTAAATAATTTATATCTGAAAGTGTAATACATTAATATTACTTTCTGTTGTATTTATTTTATTTTAAAATTGTAATATTCGCAAGCAACGCCGTTTCTTAAATTATAATGGCGATTCAATGAAAAACATCGCGAAATGTTAACGATAGAGTCAAGTTGGCAAATGCCTACTTTCGTAGCTCGAGCTTTATTAGAGCTTTGTAAGACCCGCCGTGTAGGGGAGCGATGCACGTTAATACTTTATCCAACCGCATTATGATTTATTGCAGTTTTTTTCATACAATTTTTTTTTCGGATCACTACATGTACAAATTAAAGGATATACATAAACAAAATACTCCACTTTGAAAAATTTAATCCGTTAGAGCTAATAAATTAATTAAAGATATTCCACTGTAAAATTAATTATGTACACCGTTCACTTAAAATAAGTAGTCAAATCATTTTCCAAGGTCTTCATTAACAGACAAAACCATAAGACACTTAAATTTTGACATTAACTATTTTTTTGCGACAAAAATAATAATCTTTGCAATCCGCTGAAAACGCAATATCTGCTTCAAAACTTTTCGCCTTCCCCACTAAAATATTCATCATAGAACCCGTACTGCCATATATCTTGGAAGAGTGGATTTCAAAGAATATTAAAGCTAAGTATTGGTAGAATATTCCTGCTAAATTGGTGTGGTGTGGTAGTTAGGAGAAGGGTGTGCCAGCTCAAGTGTCGTTCCCGTCACTTGACCATTGTTCAAAATTACATGGTCCGTCTCCAAAAACCCTCGTGTAGCTGAACAGTGCGACGTTAATATTCACTCACTCACTGCAAAAAATACAGTGCAGTAGTTAAGATTAGTTTTATACTTAACCACTTAACAGTTTCATTTATTTTCCAAAATCGTTCAAAAAATGTCAATTTTATTTATTGCAGTTAATAATATTTTTCTTTTTTATAAAACGATAATTACAAGTAAAATCGTTGTAATTACGAAAATGAACTATTTAGAGTGCTTTTAAATGTTCATAGGTTATTCCCAAAAATTATTGCTTTTTTCAAGCACTAACGATGTACGAGAAAGCGCACTTTACAGGTATATGTAAAAAATGAAACATAATTAAAAACATTTTCAAACTTACCAGTATATATTTCCTTTATTGTAACAGTTCTTTATGATTACAGATCCAATTTGGTATGATACAGTTTGAAACAAGGTGTCAAGCACAGTCCAACATCACAGTCAGGGCAAAAGTATCGTGTTTCTTTTCTAATTCTTTTTCCGTTGTCATTTTTCTTCAGCGAACAAACATAACACTTTCTTGCAGGTCTCAGCTTCTTTTCACTTGGTGCAATTACTTCCAAGAAGTGCCTTTCAGTCAATCTCATTGGATTGGGTTGAAGTTCAGGACGGCCTTTCTTTCCTGACACTTCTCCATATCTTTCTATCAGGCAATCAACAATGTCCATTCTAAACTGCAAATGAGAGTCTTTTCCACCATTTTTTTGTACAACACAAAACTATTCCACAAACATATGTCCAATAGATGAAATAATATTTTTTGTAATACTTCTTTACCCTTTTTTATCAAAGGGTAATTTGTAAGATGTTGGTCCAATCGATCTACACCACCCATTGTGTTGTTATTTTCCATAACTGCTTTAGGTTTTCTTCTTATCTCATTTTTATGACTCTGTACTTGAACCATTTCAGGATTATGTATTGTTGAAATAAGGCACACTGCCTTCTTGTCCATCCATTTCATAACGCAAACTTTACCTCTTTGATAGGCAATCATTTGACCTTTGTCAATTTTTTAGATAGCAGTTCTTTAGGAACATCCTTTCTTCTGGGTTTTAGTGTGCCGTACATATCAGTCAAACTTTGAATGAGAATATCTGCCAATTCCGGAGAGGAATAAAAATTATCTGTGGTGAGACAATGTCCCTTATTTAGGAGTGGTTCCATGAGAGTCATTACAACTTGTGAAGACATACACATATGCTTGTATTTTTCATCAAATCGAGTACCTTTTCCAGTGTATATAATCAATGACCACACATACCCTGATTTGGATTCACACAGCATATAACTTTTTATTCCAAATCGTGACCATTTCAGAGGCATATATTGTTTCCAGCCAAGCCTTCCTTTGAATAACATCAGACTTTCATCAATAGTAACATCTCTATCGGGTGTAACTACTTCCTTGAAACGAATGGTCAAATATTTTAGTACTGGCCAAATTTTTTGATAACTTGGGGCACTCATGTGTTTCTCAGTAACAAATGTTTCATTATCGGAAAAATGCAAGAAACGGTAAATTAGATTGAAACACCGAAAGGACGTGACTTTGGAGAAAAAGGGAGTCGATATGGAATGTCTTTTGCTCCAATATTGCTCATTTGTTGGTTTCTTGACGATGACTTGAAGAATAATTAGAGCTGTAAAAACATGCATTTCTTCTTTTGATGTTGGCTCCCATTTTTTACTTCTGGAATGCCTGCGAGGAATGCTGCTCCCAATAGTTTGTTCAGCATAACGATTTTTGTTTCGTGAAAAATCAAATCAATCAAATTATTATCTATCAATGCTTCATAATATTGCATTTTACCAGAGCTTGCATCAAAATCTAAATGAATTTCAGGCGTATTAGTGAATGCAAATCTCGGAGGAGGGGCAGAAGGATTATTACAATCGATTTCATAAAAGTTTCTTGCTTGGCTAAGGTCATCGTTTTCATCGTCACTAATATCAAAGTCAAAATCGTCTGAGAAAATGTCAATACTTCCCGAATCGTTTATAGATATTTCAGAATCTGTTTCAGATTCAAGATCCGAGTCATAATCATTAATCAGAATTATTTCCGATTCATCCATTATTGCAGGATATAAATTCCAATATTAGTCTAATACAGTGCAAAAAGTCTTTCAGAATCATGCTCACAAAAACGCTAGCTAATGATGTGAATAAATTTTCCCGCCTTTCTAATATTCCATCCCAAAACCACTCACAAACCACTTAAAACTGGTTTTTCAACTCAATACAGTGGGCAACTATCACCATCTATTGACAAATTCTTCAATTATACTTTAGAATTATACTAGAGATAAAAATACGGGCAAAGCAGAAATGAAATCGGAGAAATAAATCTGAACGTACGACGTACGGGCAAATCAAGAATTGGAAAAAACTAGTGAACGTACGGTGTACGGTCAAAACTGGCAAGTGGTTAAAAATGCAATATTTGCATATTCAATTAAAATTACAGCGTAATAATTAACTACTAACCACAAAAAAATTATGAAAGTTTGTCCAAATAATGTAGTGTGAAAGAGAAAGTTTATTTACTTTAAGTACCAGAAGCGATAAAAGTAGTTATTTTGAAAATAGATCAACTTCTTACTACCAAATGTACATAATAAAATCATTAAAAAAACATTAAAATAAAGAGAGATTTAAAACAACTTCTCCCTTCAAAACTTAGTTTTATTCTGAAATAAAAAAAATAGGCATTATTCTGATCATAGGAATTAATTAGAAGCGATTACCTTGCGTAGCCAAAACAAAAAGAGTTTTTCACAAACAAAAGACAGATATAAGCTGACGTGGGCTTTTTTGTAAGCTTTTTTTGCTTGCAGATGGCAGAATTTTTTCCTTCTTACTGACAAATGGCGTTATATTTTGGACACTTTTTACAAATTTTTATAAATTATAGCCTATGGTATAAATTATAGCCTATGTGTTATTCTGATGTATAAGCTATATTACTGTAAAGTTTCATTACAATCCATTAAGTTGTTTTTGCCTGAAAGACCCACAAAGATTTTCACAAACTTTCACATTTATAATATATATTAGATACTAGCTGGTATACCCGTTCTTCGCACGGGTGAACTGAAAATTTAAACAACACAGATTGAAGGAAAAAGAAGTTTTTAATTAAACAAAAAAAGCTTTTTGCATATCTCAGCTAAACAAAAAAGGAAAGGAAAAAAACACCTTTGTTGAATTTTAAGTATGTAGATCTAAAAGCTGATAAAAAGGAGTTTTTTTTATTTATAATTCCTCGTAACACTCTTGAGAGTTGATTTTTCAAAATACCTCCCTAAGCGGATCTCAGCTCACCAAAAGTAACACATTGTTAAAAGTTTTGCGTAATGAACGCTTAAAGTAGTGTAAATAATTTATATATGAAAGTGTAATACATTAATATTACTTTCTGTTGTATTTATTTTATTTTAAAATTGTAATATTCGCAAGCAACGCCGTTTTTCAAATTAAAATGGTGATTCAATGAAAAATATAGCGAAATGTTAACGATAAGAGTCAAGTTGGCAAATGTCTAGCTACTTTCGTAGCTCGAGCTTTATTAGAGCTTTGTAAGACCCGCCGTGTAGGGGCGAAATGCACTTTAATACTTTATTCAACCGCATTATGATTTACTGCTGTTTTTTTCATACAATATTTTTTTTGGATCACTACATTTACAAATTAAGGGATATACATAAACAAAATACTCCACTTTGGAAAAATTAACCGTTAGAGTTAATAAATTAATTAAAGATATTCCACTGTAAAATTAATTATATACCATTCACTTAAAATAAGTAGTCAAATCATTTTCTAAGGTCTTCATCAACATACAAAAACATAAGACACACTTAAATTTTGACAAACTATTTTTTCCGCTAAAATACTCATCGTGGAACCCGTGCATTCATATATCTTGGAAGAGTGGATTGCAAAGAATATTCCTGCTAAGTATTGGTAGAATATTCCTTCTAAGTTAGTGTGGTGTGGTAGTTAGGAGAAGAGGGTGTCAGTTCAGATGTCCTCCACGTCACTTGACCATGGTTCAAAATTACGTGATCCGTTGCCAAAAGCCCTCGTGTAGCTGAACAGTGCGACATTAATATTCACTCACTCTCACACTCCAAAAAATACAGTACAGTAGTTATTGCGTTTTTAAGTAAAAAAATAATTATATCTGCCTATTCAATTAAAATTATAGCGTTATAATGAACTACTAATCACAAACAAATTTTGAAAATGTGTCCAAATGATGCAGTGTGAAAGAGAAAGTTTATTTACTTTAAGTATCAGAACTGATAAAAGCATTTATTTGGAAAAAATATCAATTTCTTACTACCAAATGTGCATAATAAAATCATACAAAAACATTAAAATAGAGATTTATAACAACCTCTCCCTTCAAAACTTAATTTTATTCTGAAATAAAAAAAAATAGGCATTATGCTGATCAGTGGAATTAATTAGAAGCGAGCACCTTGCGTAACCACAGTTCTTTCACAAACAAAAGATAGATATATGCTGACGTGGGCTTTTTTGCAGCACAAGCTAGAATTGCTCGCAGATGGCTGAATTTTTTCCTACTTACTTGAAAAATATCGTTATATTTTGGATACTTCATACAATATCTTTATAAATTATAGTCTATGCTATAAATTATAGCCTATGTGCTATTCTGATGTATAAGCTATATTACTGTAAAGTTTCATTAAAATCCATTCAGTTGTTTTTGTGTGAAAGACCCACAAATATACTCACAAACTTTCGCATTTATAATATATATATATATATATATATATATATATATATATATATATATATACTGACAATGATAAATTGGCTAATTTCGATGTACCTTTTCTCAAAATCTGTTATATGTATATGCTTAAAAATTTTCATACAATTAAAATACACCTTTCTCATTATACTGAAATGAGCTTTTAGCTCATTTTAAATTTTTTTTAATAATTAATGAAATAATTTATCAAGCATTGCGAAATCAACTCATTTTTCACATAAAAAATTTGTAAAAAATAAATTTTTGAATTTTTAGGAAAAGCTCATTTTTCAGTATATATAAGCCATCATTACAAATATATCATAAAAGATTTAAATACCTGTGAAGAGTAGTTTCTCTGAAAATGTACATCGAACATTAAAATTTACATTTTGAGATAAATTGATTTTAATGTATACAGTGAGACTTCTAGTCAACTAGGAAATAAAAAAATAAAATGCTCAATTTACAATAAAAGATACATGTTTTGGTTTATATCAGACGTTCAACTTTTAAGAAAAAACTAAGTACTTTGTTTACATTTTTCGCCATTCAATTGATTGAATTAATATTAACGTCGCACTCTTCAGCTACACGAGGGCTATTGGCGACGGACCACGTAATTTTGAACCATGGTCAAGTGACGTTTGGAATGCGCGGGAGAATGTTTTAAAATATCTTGTAGAAAACCATGAATTGACCCCAATGAGTGCTTGTTACTCAAGAATGAAGATTGGATATGATATTTAGCTTTTCTTACCGACGTTATGAGATATTTAAATAAATTAAATTACAGAGAAAAAATGCATTTTATCTATTCTAGTTGGTCATGTATATTCTTTTGTGAACACACTTTAGATAGAACACATGGTCAAGTGACATGGATGACACCTGAGCTGGCAAACCCCCTCTCCTAACTACCGCACCACACCAACGGGGGGATGTTTCGGCTCTCGAAAGATTTAACGTGCATCGCTGCCCTACACGGCGGGTCGTTAGAGGTACTGGACTCGAACTTGTAACAAGGCAAGCCAAGGTCCGATACCTATACCACTCGGCTACTGCGGCCACTTTTGCCATTTAAATGGGCGTGGCCCAGTTTCAACGATTATTTAAAAATAGGTTTTAAGGACTTCTAAGTGCCGTAGAGGTCAAAGTAAAGTATTTTTAGAAAGGTTAAAATCCATACAATTTGCAAAAGTAAAAATCTCAAATTGTCACAAAAATAAGATTTTAGCTTTCAACACCCTTACGAATATTAATGTTTGAGCCCAAATAGGCAAAATTATCAACCACTTCAAACTTATAATTTTCAGTTTATTTATTGCTATCAAATGTTATTACAGTAAAATAACAAAAACGGCAATAAGATTCTCATATTAACGTATGGAGTTACCCATATTTCCGTTTTACACTGTAACGACTTCACTTGGTGCGAACCCCACCCTTCTATTCACACCGTTTTATAACTCGACCAGATGTTTAAGTGACCAGTGCACGTAGTTGTAGGATCATTTATTATTGTTTGACCTCGGGGAAGCGCCGACACTCAGACTGGCAGTCATAATCGTCACAGGAAAGCCGGCACCCCATTGACAACAGGCGAAGCCTGTCTAAAAAGAATCCTGTCACCTCGGCCGGTATCGAGAAAATGGGTTTATAGAACAAAGGTGGTGTGACGGACAAGTATGTCCAGATGTCCAAAATCATGGCACCCTTAGTTTTCAGACGGCCCGGGAGTGTATTTGTGTGTTCCGCACGAATAGGACTAAGGAGGCCGAGGATAGGCCACGAGAAAGGACGAGGGGCGTGGTGTGGAGCTGCCCTGGTGTTTAAAAGGGCTTTTTAAGGAGATGGAAGAGAGCCCTGAAAAAAAGAGACTTGGACGTTGGAGGATAGAGATTGGAGCCGAAAGAGAGGAGAGACCCTGGACACCGGTGGCGTTGGAAACCATAGACCATGAACGCTGGTGGCGTTGGAGGACTGGAATCCATGGTTTAGAGAGATTTGTCCTTTCGGACAAGGGATTGATCTCCCGTGATATAGACAGAATGCACCGGCTTGGCGTATAACTTGAACTTTATTGCTTCATTTATAGTAACCTGAGAAGCAAATAAATAATACTTTTATTTTAAACAAGTTTGTGACAAATTTTTGTTTGTTATCTACTCACAACGTTATAACACACAAAAACAGATTTTTGCAAAGATGTCTTTCATAATTATTGACATCTAGATATTTCCCCAAAAAATTATTGTAATAAAATAAATCACTAATTTTAAACTTTAATACGCGACAATAAGCCAATTTTTATTCCCTTTTATTTTTATTTTATTTTTTTTTATTATTATTTTTATTAAAAACAACATTCAAAAGAAAAAAAAGACAGTTTTGAAAGAAGTCATATTTTTTTTCATTTGAAAACTAACACTTCGCTCTTCTTTATAGATTGTATCTGTTTAAAATGAATACAGAAGATTAATTTTTGAAGAAAAAAATTATCAGAGAGCTTTGCACTTATTTCAAACAAACACACGCGCAACGTATCAGTTACCTAAAATCAGTGATAAATAAAATTATCTTTCGACAGATAAGAAAACAAAATACGCATAATTTGGGCGCCAAATATGTCGCAAGAATACGATAATTATCCAATATTCGTATGCAACTTTAAAAAAGGTTTTAAAATATTTGAAATGTGTTTAAAGCGGAATTTTCTGTCACATTAATGAAGGATGTAAAACAACTTTAAGTGTATTATTTACATATTTAAAAAAAGTTGAGCTTTAGGTATACACTTTCGGGAGAGTGGATGAAATACGGTATAAAAGATCGTTTAAGAAACTATTTCGTATCAGTTCTTAATATTATAACAACCGACTAGCAGTTGTTGGGTGTTTGGGGGTTCGAGCAAAGATCGGCCATAGCAAGTTTTAAATTCAAATTTATTCGTCACTTTCACCTAATTAACACAACTAAACAAGTAACAAATAAAAAAAATAAGTCAATTCCTACTTTTTGAATGGATTAATAGAAAGCATTTTATTAACGATTGAAAATTGGAATAGGATATATATATATATATATATATATATACAGTGATTGCCAAAATTGAGGACACTTTTTTAAATTGTTATGCTTTTTTAAGTTTATATGCTTATAGAAAGTTTTACATTGCACAAAATGCTAAGTATTTTATATCATTTTAAAGAGAATTCAATACTAAATTTTTTACAAAAACTAAAATTCAAATATTTACAACGCAAAAAAAGGTATGCTGTAATAACTGTCGATAAACTTTTAATACTGATGATAGCAGTGAGTTATCAGAGTTTAGTGAGGTTGCCCTTATTCTTTCTTACAGCTTCCCATCGACGTTTCATTGATCTGAAAATAGTTTTACGCTTTTTCTTCGTTATTACATGAAGGCAGGAAACAGTTTTATCCTCAATTAGTTCCTTTTTATTTCATGGTTACCTCATCCGGACAAGAGTTTTCAAACGGTGCCACAAGTTTTCGATAGGATTGAGGTCAGGACTGTTTCCTTGCTAGGATAACAATGATACTTAGTCAAAAACCAATTGCATCAAATAAAAGAGTAGATTAAACCCAAATGTGACGAGAAAGTGGTACTTCTTTTGTTAAAATTACATTACAGGTGGGTAGTTCAATGACTACATCTGGAGACTGAAAGTTTTGCTTAATATGTCAGGAGACAAATTTAATTTTAAAAAAGCAGTAAAAGGCCGAAAAAGGTACACTTTATCTGTTTATGACAGAAAAACTAAAATACCATGTTACAAAGATAAAATAATTTCTTGGGCATCCATAACAAGTGATCTGAGGGTTGCTCGTGTTTCTGTCAGTTCAAAAACAATCATGAGTAGATTAGCAGATGTAAGAATAAAAGTTAGAATTCCACGAAAAAAGCCGAATCTCAATTTACAGCAGCACTAAAATTGACTACAGTGGGCAATGGAATACATTAATTGGATATATAAGTATTGGTCACAAGTTATATAGAGGTGCGAAACTAAAATATCGTTATTCGATAGTGATAGCCTAAACATGTAAGATGAAGAGTAGCAGAAATGCTACATCCTGACAGCATCCAGGCAACTGTGAAGTACCCACATAGTTGTATAATTCAGGCATGCATATCAGTAGGTGGTATCGGTTGCCTTCATATCATCGATGGGACACTGAATGTCATAAAATACATAGATACCAGTCTAGAACCTAAGCTTCTGCCTTCCATGTAGGATCGTTTTCTCATCAATTCTTAATTTACTTTTCAGCAAGACTCTGCTCTTTGACACACATTAAAGTAAATGAAAGACTGGTACCATTCTAAGATCAATGAGTAGTTGTCCTGGCCAGGAAACAGTCCTGACCTCGATCCTATCGAAAACTTGTGGCCCCGTTTCAAAACTCTTGTCCGAATGAGGTACCCATGAAATAAAAAGGAAGTAATTGAGGATATAATTGTTTCCTGGCATCATGTAATAACGAAGGAAGAGCTGAGAACTATTTTCAGCTCAATGAAACATCTATGGGAGGCTGTAAGGAAGAATAAAGGCAACCTCACTAAGCACTGATAACTCACTGCTATCATCAGTATCTTATGTATATCGACAGTTATTTCAGGATATCTTTTTGAGCGTTATAAATATATTGATTTTTGTTTTTGTATTCAATTAAGAATTAAATTCTCTTTAAAATGATATAAAATACTTATCATTTAGTGCAACGTAAAATTTTCTATAAGCATACAAACTTAAAAAACATAACAATTTAAAAAAGTGTAAACAATTTTGGCCACCACTGTATAGGGAGAGAGTGAACTAATAGTAGGAATTGAAAAAAAGAGCATGATTTGTCTGCATTGTTGTAACAATGCACACCCTGTTTGGCCGAAAAATAGGTTTTCGACGCCAACTTTTGTCTTTTTTTTAACAGTTACATTGTTACAACAATAGAGACGAATCAAAGTTGGCATTAAAAACCGATATTAAATTTAATTAATTAATTAATATTTGAAAAACTGTATTAACATCAAATGTCATCCGCTACAAGTTTAAAAAAATGTATTTGAACCTGAGTGGTTGAATAGAAAGTATTTTAATAACGACTGAAAATATTTGAACAAGGTATATAAGCAAATAAACATATATATAGGGAGAGAGTTAACTAACAGTAGGAATCGAAAAAGAACAGTTATTTAAAATTGAACATTATAATTGCGGTACATTTGAAAAATACACGTCAAAAAAAGGGCTAAGAAGAGAATCTATTTTCGATTTTTAATTTCATTTGAAAAGGAATAAAAGTCTTCGCCGGGATATTTAAAAAAAATTCAAAACAAAGCGATTTTTTAAGTCATGACAACTTTTCTCTCTTCATTTGCCATCTTTCTATGTGGTTTGTAAAAAATGAAAAACACTGTGAAGGAATCATCAGAATTAAATGAAATTTAATGCACAAATGACTTGTATTAGTACAAATAAATTACGAACTTTTCAAAGCAAAAAAAAAACAATATTAAGTGACCGAAATGAGTATTTGGTGTAGCCACCACGCGCTGCAATAAGTGCTGCTATACGACGAGGCATGGAATCAATCAGATTTTGAATGTCTGCCTGTGGAAGAGAATTCCATATTGCTTGTATGCGCAGCAAAAGTTCTTCTTTTTAAGCTGCAGGACGCGGATCACGAGCGAGATGCCGACCGACGAAATCCCACACGTGCTCCATAGGCGATATATCCGGCGAATAAGCTGTCCAAGGAAGAAGTTGCATATGTTGGTCTTGAATAGAAGTCTCGAACAGTCTTTGCAACATGTGGGCGTGCATTATCCTGCTGAAAGATAGCTCCAGGGATGCCTTAAAGAAAAGGAACGACTTCGGTCTATAACACTTCACGGACATACCGGTTGCTATTGAGATTACCCCCAATTCATAACAAATTGGATCGTCCGTGATACGAAATCGCACCCCAAACCATAACTCCGGGTATTAGGCCACTAGGTCGTTCGATAACGCACTTTGAAAGGCAGTGTTCAACGGCATAGCGTCTAACACGAATGCGGCCATCATGGTCCCAACAATTGAAGCGTGATTCATCTGAAAAGACAACTTGTGTCAATTAGCTTGCCGGGCTCTGTGTTCATGAGCCCATTGCAGACGTTAATATTTTGCCGTGAGATGGATTCTGTATAAAGGCCCCCTTGCACGCAATCCACGGTGCAGCAGACGTCGACGAAATGACGAAGCCGACATTAGTACACCTGTAGCAATAGACCAACGTGCTGCCAACTGCCTGGAGAAAGCTGTACGGTCATTCACCGCCATGTGGAGCAGGTGTTGATCCAGGCCGACCAACCAAATTCCATACGTGCTCAATCGGTGACATATCCGGTAAATAAGCAGGCCGATGAAGAAGTTGCATGTGTTGGGCAGAATAGAAGTCTCGAACACAGTGTTTGCAACATGTGGGCGTGCATTATTGTGCTGAAAGATAGCTCCAGGGATGCCTTAAAGGAAGGGAACGTCTACACGGACATACCTGTTGCTATTGAGATTACTCTCAATTCGTAGAAAATTGAATCGTCTATGATACGAAATCACGCCCCAAACCATACCTCAGGGTGTTAGACCACTATGTCGTTCAATAATGCGCTCTGGAAGATAGCTTTCACCGGCATAGCGTCTAATACAAATGCGGCCATCATGGTCCCACAAATTGAAGCATGATTCATCTGAAAAGACAATTTGGTACCAATCAGCTTGCCAAGCTCTATTCTCATGAGCCCATTGCAGACGCAGCCGTTGAAGGTTTGCCATGAGGGGGATCCTATAAAAGGCACCCTTGCACGCAATCCTCGGGGCAGCAGACATCGACGAATTGATGAATCCGACATCAGTACACATATAGCAGTAGACCAACGTACTGCCAACTGCCTGGAGGAAGCTGTACGGTCATTCCTCGCCATGCGGAGCAGGTGTGGGTCGTTGTGTGCAGACGTCACCTTTAATCGTCCACTGTCATTTCTTTTTAGTTGTTCGGTGCTCGTCGGTCCACTGCTTCCCTACTCGCATCACTGTAGAACTGTTCCTCTATACTCAAGCTCCTATTGCGCGATAGGAAAATTCTCCTTCTCGAAGGCCGATAATCCTCCCCCGTTCCAACTCCATAAGTTATTGGAATTTTTCCTTATTTCGTCGTGGAGGCATACTTAGGTCTCACTAAACGTTCGTCACTAACAAATAATCATTAATTATTTCCAACGTCCCGCTACAGCCCTCTATTTATACGCTTTCAGCCTCAGTTCAAAGGGAGCTACGCACGCCACGCATGCGCAGTGGTTCTGAAACTTTTCTAATTTACGTGACATC
This sequence comes from Trichonephila clavipes, assembly GCA_019973935.1. Lineage (NCBI taxonomy): Eukaryota > Metazoa > Arthropoda > Arachnida > Araneae > Nephilidae > Trichonephila > Trichonephila clavipes. Next base: position 18,881 of record BMAU01005468.1, read on the forward strand.
CTATAATCAATATTTGCTGCAAAGTTCATTTAATTCTGAAGATTCTTTCATGGTGTTGCATTTTTTTACAAACAGCAGTGTACTTTATTTACTAGTTGCTGTCAGAGCGGAATTTACAATTCGACAATAGAAGAGTTATTTATGAGGAAAACTGAAAAGATAATTGAAACGAAACTGCAACAGAGGAAAGAGGACAGTGAAAAGTTAATTGTTTGTGGGGTGGGGTCCAAATTCAATTCTCTTAAAAAATCCATGGTGTGGATTTGATTTGATTTTAATTGACATCACATCCTGAAGCAACAAAAGGGCTTTTGGCAACGGACCTCATAAATTGGAACCACGGTCAAGTGAGGATGACACCTGAGCTATATACTCTACGAATTTATAAACCACGCTGGGGAAGGATTTTAACACTACACAACAGTCTTCGGAAGCACTATGTTTCGAACCCGAGATTTGGCAATGTCGGCTACAAGTTCGCGACGAAGGGCACTAAGCTATCACGGCCTTTATGGTAAAAAACAGGGGGTGGCCAACCCGCGGCACGTGTGCCACAGTGTGGAATGGCAGAGCTGCAACAGGCATGCGAAGATTTATTGGAAAATTTAAAACACTTTATTGGATTACAATATAGAATTATCAAGTAGAAACTACTCCTTTTCATTGTTACCTGCTCTCGGGGTATTTTGGAATGCGCAAGTGAATGAATGAATATTAACGTCACACTATTCAGCTACACGAGGGGTTTTGGCGACGGACCACGTAATTTTGAACCATGGTCAAGTGACGTTTGGAAAGCGCGGGAGAGTGTTTTAAAATATTTTGTAAAAAACAATGAATTGACCCCCAATGAGTGCTTGTTACTCAAGAATGAAGATTGGATATGATATTTAGCTTTTCTTACCGACATTATGAGATATTTAAATAAATTCAATTACAGAGAAAAATTGCATTTTTTCTACTCTAGTTGCTCATGTATATTCTTTTGTGAACACGCTTTAGCCTTTTTTTTTCGGCACGATTTCGGAAAAAAAAGGATTCATATAATTCACATTAATGCAGGAACTACCAAACTTAATAATGCTTCAAGCTATGATAGATTTAAAAACTTAATATCCATTTGGCATCATTAATTTAGTGCCAGGTTTGATGATAAAAAAATGCTGCTCTTTTCACAAATATTTTTTTCAACTTTTCTGCAAGATTTTAATTGTTACTCACCTGAAATCCAAATCGAAATTTATTTTACAAACCCATATTACGCTGAAAAGCAAATATAAGGAGTTCATTTCAACTGCAAATGATTCAAATTATATTGAACTTTGTAAATTTGTACTAACAAAACAATTTTTTTTCCATATATACATGATTTGACTGTCACATATATTGTAAGTTTCTATCAACATATGTTGGAGAGAGAGAGAGAGAGAGAGAACAAATGTTTTCTATTATGAACATATTTAAAATCAAAAAATTGTTCCAATTAATTGATATGCAGCAAAAACAAACTAACTTTTCTAAAACCTTCAAGAGCCAAACTTAATATAAATTGACATGGTAAAAAAACTACAAATTCAAAAGCCACATAAAGCAAGCTCTGATTGTTTAATAATTATTTAGAATTTAATGTTTCAACTGACTCATTTTTATTTTATACCTAACCTAACTGATTGAACCAGTAAAAAGTATATTATCAATAAAACTTAAATTTTTGTACTTTTGTCGTATTTATTTTATTATTTTTAAATTTTCACTACGTATATATAGGTGTACATAAACAATGCGCTATTTACGTAAAAAAATAAATAATAATAAGCCTATAAGTAACATTCCTCCCTCCTCTTTTTTTGTAGGAAAAGTTAAAAGTAGAGAACGCATTTGTTTCTTTTTACCAGAAAGTGCCATTTTTTCGAAAAAGGTTGGTCATCCTTGGTATAAAAGAATTGGAAAATATTGCGCAGCAAACTAAACCTAATAAATCATAAACATCATCACATGGTGCGTCGAAGAAATCTGGAAAAAAGACTCGTAGTCTCATTTTCTGGCCAAGTTCAAAATCACGGTCCATTTCTAGTAATCCCTTTAAGCAATTCTAATACAACATAAATTAAAACATTAAAAATATGTTTTTAATTAATCTTGTACTTATGGGCATTAGTATTTATTCTACAATTGTAAGATTATGAGAAATATTCAAAGAATCAAAACATATTTAGTTACAGTTATGTTTGAAAAATAATTGTATCTGCTGTTGTTGTTGCTTATCTTCTTATCTAGCTTGTGCTAGACGAGATCTAAGAGTTTATTCACCCTCAAAAATTCGTATACAAGCATAGGAAAACCTAGTGAGTCGTCGTAGGACAAACCAAGGCATCCAAGAATATGAGGCGGGGGAGCTTGCTCGATGTTACATTTTGGACAAATTGGATGGGTTTTATGGCCACCCTGAAAAACAAGACTTCTTAAATATCCACTAAGAACTCTGGAATCTGCCGTATGGGTGCATATGTCGCAATTCAAAGCAAGGGATCATCCAGGGGAATCAGCTCAATACCAAGTATGGACCGGGGGACAAACCAAGTCTTTTTTATCAATATCTTTTTTGGCAGCTCAAGACAAGTCAGGCTATAAGATGTAGCCAGAGCCTCTCTGGCACCCTCCTTCGCGAAGGTATCGGCCTCCTCATTTCCCCATCTACATGCGAGGGTATCCACTGAAAGTGCCCATGACTGACCACATGAAAATGCACTTGTTTTAATTTATTAAGAATAGAAATTCCAGTTTTATCACCAACACTACACCAGTTTGACAAATGTTGAATGGCACTTCGACTGTTAGACAGGATCCAGATGGACTTAGGTTCTAAGGAAGACGTAATACAACTCAGTCCTTCATCGATAGCTATGAGTTCACTTTTAAAAACTGAGCTGAAAAAAATCAGGATTTCTTTTCTTTTTTCTAACAATCCCATTGGTGTCTTTGATGAGTGCTCCACTACCTGAGTAAGAATCCTCGTCTTTGCTAACATCAGTATATACAAGGGTAGTGCCTTCTGGAATGCAATTTATAATTTCCAGAGCAAATTGCTGGAGGCATCTCGGAGCGTCGTTTTTCTTAGAAACCCAAGAAAGCAATTCTGTATGGAAATTGACCCCTTAAAGATCAAAAGAGGGGTCAATGCATTACCTCAAAAAGCACTTAATTGTATCTCAAACCCCGGGCTGCGCAAGGTCGATTCAGCCTGTCATCCCTTCAGGGGGGTCAATAAATGAGAACTAAGCTTTCTTGGGAACTTAACATTAAGGGTTTCGCATCAGACTGACCACTTGACTGGAACATCTGCTCATGCACCTCAGGGCCCAAGGTCACGTATACTGATATGGGCACATCAAGCCTCGGCCCTCAGAGGCTGTTACGCCACTGAGTTATGAGCGTTTTCGCTTTAGGGTTGTAACTTGAACCTTTAGTTGCCAAATCTAGAAATGAGAAATCGTTAATTCTGATGATCTTGATCAGGACAATGGAAGAAAATTATTAAATTATGGTGTTGCCATCGAGCGGTCCTTGACTAGTATGAAAAATTTTGAATTAATATACCCCCTTGCCACTATCAAGTTCACTAATAAACTACGCTCATATGGTTTGGACCATATATCTACAAGAGTTTTTGATAAATGGAAGCATTCTACAAGGCTCAAAAGATCTTCGACTCTCCAACTTGATAGTGAAATCAGAAAAGAACTCAATTTGGATCATTCTTCCTTGGAGTTCCTTCAGGAACCCCTCATTTCAAAAACCCACCAAAGAACACCTGTTTCGAATTGGAATTGTTGCAGCCATGTTCCAAAAAAGAAGACCCTGTAACTCTCAGACAAAAAGGACTGGAAACGATAGCAATACTCTCTCAAGATAACTTTGCAATCGCCTACACCGATGGTTCCTCAGACAGATCCCTCAGCAATGGAGAAGCCGGAATCATCCTACTCCTCCCAGATGGTAATAACTACAAACACAAAATTAACACAGGCATAATTTATTTTTATTTTACAAATGCCAGGCCATTGACCATCAGGTCATTAGGCAACGGGCTCTCCAATACCTTTTTACAATGCAGTTAAGATCATTCAGTGCAGAGCACTCGTCAAAATGAGCGGCAGTCATGTCTTGTCCAGTGTCACACAAAACGCAGATAGGTGAAGTCACTAAGTTAAAACAAACAGATGAGCACAAAGGCAGTCATGTCCGGTTAAAAGTCTAAATTTAGACACAGCAGCAGCACGAGGAGAACTTGGAATACCGTGGGATTTCTTACATAGTGTACTCCAAGGCTTATCACGAGCAACACGAGAAGCTGTAAAAGGCGAAATGATTCCCTAAAAATACTTTTAATTTCCAGTTTGGCAGAATGAAGTGTCAGGTCTCTGCGAAAGTTCTGAAAGATACCCGTTCCCTTTTTTGCCAAAAAGTCTGCCCTCTCATTTCCCCAAAGACCACAGTGGGATGGTACTTATTGAAAGACGATCTTTCCTTTTATCTTTCCCAGGAGTTCTCTACAGTTCTGCACACGTAAACAATTATTCTCATTATAGTTGGACAAAGCCTGAAGGGCAGAAGTAGAATCTAAAAGAATTACAGCTCTTTCAATGGGGGGAAGACGAACAGCAAGTTGCTGAAGGGCTATATGTATAGCTTCAACCTCACCATCAAAGTGAGTTGTCAAAGGGCCGGCGTGTAAATAGAAGGAGCACAGGCATAATCGCCTCAAACTTCACAAGTGAACTCGCGGCAATTAGAGAGGCCCTTATATTATATGAACAAGACCCACATGTTATTGATTCTACAGAAGGATTAGTAATCTTCTCAGATTCTCTAAATCAGCTATAGAAGCCATAAGAAACGGAGAGACCAACATCTCCTGTGATATTATTACCCTTCTAGAACAGCTGAACAGCAAAAGAAATCTTGTATCCTGCAATGGATACCCGCACATGTCAACATTGAGGGTAATGAATGTGCAGATAGCCTCGCCAAAGAAGCTAGATCTATCGAACATACGGGCACCACCATCAGACTTGATGCTAACGCAGTAGCCAAACATAGAATTATGAATAACACTTTTAAAAAACCCCTAGTTACGGAATTTGACTGTCCCCGAATTATAACATCCACAACTGCCAGATTGAGAACTGAACACCTTAAGGGCACGAAGATTCACCCAGACAAGACAAGATCATATGTTCAATGCAAACACTGCCCAGATCTTCAACTCACGCCCAAACACATCTTGGAATGCCCAACCGTCGCAACAAAAACACTAAAAATCGGAATGGTCCCTCTGAGGGACTCTTTGCGGGAACTCCTGTACAGCCCTGATGCTCCCAGAATAGCAGAGGCAGTGATCAAGACTTTCGACGGAATTTAGTGATATCTACAGCATTTATTCATGGACACGAGAACAACAACAAGTGGGTAAAAATCGAATTCAAATACTCCGTTACATACAGGTGAAGCTAATAAAAGCGTGTTAAAAACAGGATACAGCCATACAACTTCATAAAATACCCAACGAGTCGGCCAGGTAACGACTAGTATATGATATACCATGTATACTGTTACCTTTTGCAATTCCTTTTTCAATTCCTAATAAAGGGTGTTTTTTAGAGGTATAGAACTTTAAATTGCAATAAAACAACGATGTATTATTCGATTGACATGAATTTTTTTTATTTGAAAGATAATCTTGTGGCATTACATTTTAAATATGACTTCTGGCATATGACTGCCACCGCTGGCTCGGATATAGCCCAATCTGGACGTCCAATTTTCGATGACTTCTTCCAACATTTGTGGCCGTATATCGGCAATAACACGGCGAATGTTGTCTTCCAAATGGTCAAGAGCGTTTGTGGCTTATCCGCATAGACAAATGACTTTACATAGCCCCACAGGAAATAGTCTAGCGGTGTTAAATCACAAGATCTTGGAGGCCAATTCACAGGTCCAAAACGTGAAATTAGGCGGTCACCAAACGTGTCTTTCAATAAATCGATTGTGGCACGAGCTGTGTGACATGTTGCGCCGTCTTGTTGGAACCACAACTCCTAGACATCATGATTGTTCAATTCAGGAATGAAAAAGTTAGTAATCATGGCTCTATGCCGATCACCATTGACTGTAACCTTGTGGCTTTCATCGTTTTTGAAGAAGGATTCCACCAGCCCACAAAGCGCACCAAACAGTCAGTTTTTCTGGATGTAACGGTGTTTCGACATACACTTGTGGATTAGCTTCACTTCAAATGCGGCAGTTTTGTTTGTTGACGTAGCCATTCAACCAGAAGTGCGCTTCATCGCTAAACAAAATTCGCTTATGAAAATCGGGAACAACGGCAATCTCGTTTTGGGCCCATTCGACGAATCTACGCCTTGCTTGATGATCGTTTGGACGAATTGCCAAACCAAACTGAGAATAAATCACTTGACAGCTGTTAAATCGGTCGCCATCTTGGAAAGTAATGCCAACTTAAACTTCTATACCTGGAAAAAAAACACTCTTTATTAGTTCCCAATTTCCCTATATCTTGTTCAAATTTTCAATCGTTAATAAATTACACTTTAAAGCACTCAATTGAGCTGAAACCTGTATTTACACGATTATTTTGGATGACAATATGGTGATTTAATTATAATTGAGAAAAATTAATTGATTAAAACTAATTCTTCAAAGAATTACAAATACAGCCACATTGACATCAATTCTAGCGACTTAGCGACCCTTTTGGTGACTTGTGTCAAAATTGTAACAGGTTTGTTTTTCTCATGTTTTAAAGCGCTTATTTGAGCTGAAATTTTCTGTACACGATTGTTTTGGATGACGATATTTTAATGATAATTAATAAAATTTAATTGGCACTTAATATTGTGATTCTGTAACTTGTATATACTCTGGTGTGCAAAAATTAATGACGAGACGGTTTTTTCAATATAACTTTGTACAAAAGCTTTCCAAATCAACACATTTAATACCGTAGGATCCCCAATACGTAAGGACATGTGTAATGTAAGCAACACATACTAAAAGAGAAATCAGAGGAATAAAAAGAAGCTTGATTGAAAAAGTAGCATGGAGCGCAATGCGACTGAAGGCCGAAACATACCTGTGATGGGTGTCCAGCAAGAAACATCCGGTCTTTAGTAGAGGATATGATCTCCCCTGACTGCTTGGCAGGTTTCACAGCGTCTGCCCCTGCTGAGAATGAGGGTGTCAATGAGTTGTTGAGGCATTGCTGCCCATTCGTCTTGCAGCGCCAATCGAAGCTCCCGAATCGTTACTGGTGGTAAGGTACGAGCTGCCAAGCGTCTGCCTAGAAAATCTCATACATGCTCGAAGGGATTGAGATCCGGAGATCGTGCCGGCCAATCCATACGTTCAATATCCTCACTCTCTAAGAGCTGTTCGGCAGCTACTGTGCGATGACATGGTGCATTGTCGTCCATGAAAAGGAACTGCAGACCCATAGCGCCTCTAAAAAGACGCACATATGGAAGAAGAATCTCGTTACAATAACGGGTCCCGTTGACTGAACCTGCGTCGAAGATTTGAAGGTCTGTACGACTACCAAGCATGATGCCTCCCCAAACGAGAACACCGCGACCTCCATACCTGTCCCTTTCAATGATGTTCGAGGGACGATTGCGGCTTCTCCGCTCTCTCCAGATGAGTATGCGATGAGAATCGCTACTCATACTGAATCTGCTCTCATCTGTAAAGAGTACTTGTCCCCATTCATTGTCTCTCCAATTCCGGTGTTCCCGGCACCACAGAGAACGCCTTCTCCGATGGGCAGGCGTTAAAGGTACACGCCATACAGGGCGTCGTGCAACGCGATATCGGTCGTCCAGTCGCCTGTGTCGTTTGTCTAGAAATTTCTCCCGCTGTCTGTCGCCTGTTTCTTCTGGCCTGTAAGACAATGTACTGGTCATCTGCGGGTGTGCTTCCTCGTGGACGACCACTACTGAACCCCCGGATAGCTGTTCCTGTAGTTTGAAATTGTCTCCAAAGTCGTGAAACGATGCTGTGAGCAATTCCGAACGTTGCAGCCACACTTGCCACACTGCGGCCTTCCTCCAACTTCCCAATGATTCGACCTCGGGTAAAAGCATCCAGATGTCGTCTAACAGATTGATTATTTGCAATTTCTCGCTGCGGCAGCAACTCGGTGTGATTTTAACTGCTATACGGCGTGCAATCTCTTTGCCAGAAATACTGATCTTACACCGATAACATGCTTTATACTACTCAGACGCTCCCAAATTACGTCTACCTGCATATCAGCGCATGTGCTACCGTACATCACCTTACTTAATCTGCTGATTGGTCTTTCTGTCCGCTCTGCCTCTTCGTTTAGCTGATATGCAAATTTTTCGTCTTCGTCCTTAATTTTTGCACACCAGTGTACATATTCATATTAATTGTAATTATTTGATAAAAAATAACTAAAATAAAATTTTCTTTGTTGACCTAAGTAGGAATTGACATTAAAAATTTTTTTTATATTACTTGTTATAGTAATTATATGTTAGACTATAACAGATGTGCGTACGCACGTTCGTACGACTGAGATTATTAACATACAAAGCAAAAAAATTTCACAGGATTTATACTTGAAGCTAATTTATGACGGGATTAGGACTGCGTTAAACTGAACAAGGCTAGAATTTTAATTAACGATGACAGGCGTAGTAATTCTAATGGCAACCAAAGTATTTATTAAAAAAACTGCACTTCTCTCTTTAACTCCATGTTCGACGGATTTATTGTTCAGCATTTTTCATTCAATGGAATTGAATTTCAGAATTTGACTGACCGAACACCATGTCGATGCACAAGTCAGTTAGGAAATTACGGAGCTAGATAACTGTTGAATAATTTCTAAGAAAAAAAGTTAGTTCTATGTCTAAAAATGTATGCAGTTTAAGGTTTCCCCAATTACGTAGTAAGTTCAGCAGAAATGTCATGAATTTTAGCCAAATTATAGAAACTAATTTTCAGAATTAGTAAAAATATTTCAAACATTAATTTTTCTAATCATCCTTCTTTCGAAAATGTCAGACAATACATAGTCTTAATAATGGAAAGTGTTTACCTTTTTTAATGCATTTTCCAAAAACTGCATGTTTTAAAAAAAAAATTTTTAATGTTTTAAATTTTATAGTTGAAATTTTATAAAAGCTAGCTATTTTCATATTTCTTAAAAGGATCTTAATGTTTTTAATTTTTAACAAGTAATACAAAAAAGAGATTCTAAGTGAATTCCTACTTAAGTCAACAAAGAAAAATTTTATTTTAGTTACTTTTCATCAAATAATTACAACTAATATAAATATGCATATACATATGACAGAATCACAATATTAAGTGGCAAAATAGAAAGCAATTTTCCTTCTATGTATGGTGGTCTATTATTTTGTTTGTTCCTATTTATTCATTCAAAAATCACACCCTCAGAAATTAGGCCATCCCAGGTAGGATTTGAACTCATGGCATTTGGATTAGAAAGTCAACGTGCAATCCATTGCACTGCAAGGACACAACGCGCGATTTTCCTTTTTATGTATGGTGTTAGGCTATTACTTTTGTTTACTGTTTATTCATTCATTAAACAGAATTAATATTTGAAAAAATGTACTAACATCAAGTGCCATCCACTACAAGTTTTAAAAAATGTATCAGAACTTGAGTAGATGAATAAAAAGTATTTTCTTAACGATTGAAAATTTAAACAATATATATATATATATATATATATATATATATATATATATATATATATATAGGGAGAGTGTGAACTAATAGTATGAACTAAAAAAACGGAACATAAGGAGAAAAAGGGATTTACACGTTTTTAAAGTTAATACGAACCATAAATTTAAACAAAAATCAGATCCTAATTCAGGAAAAAAACAAAAAATGGTCGCATCAAAAACCGCAAAAGTTTCTCCTTGTACTTTTAAAAGTACTTGATTTATGTTATGGTATTTTTTCCTGTTAAATAAACATATTAAAAGGAATTCTAAGTAACATATTACAGCACAGATTATGTTCCAATTTAAAAATTTCATGAAACATAAATTATCGTACAAAAATAAAAAATAAACGACTCAGGAAAAAATTTAAAGATCAAATTTTTCCTCTCCTGTTTTGAATGTGGCATGGCTTAAGAATTAGATGCGTTAATAAGAATCAGAACTGTTAAAAAAAATTTTAAGAAAAAATTCCTAGAAGAAAAGTTTCGTTCTCTTTAAAACCAAGACCCTAAACTTATCACCTTTAAGTTCAACATTTTTTAGGTTCTGAAATATCAGAATTTAAATTCATTATATCGGAGCACCTTATGAAAGTTTGAAGAGTGTGTTGGATGCTCAGTTCATGTGTCATCCTCGTCATTTAAAAGAGGTTGAAATGTACGAGATCCGCAGGCCATAATTCTCACGTATAGCTTCGCTTCAAAGAGCGACATTTTGTGAGGCAATCAGTCTACATAAAATCGGATCTCCATTTTACAAACGGCTGTTTTACGAACTTATTTCTGGAATTAAAAACGTTTTATGATTGAAAAATTAATATCTACTTAACGAATTTTCCACATAACAAACTTTTTTTGAAATTTAGCGACTTCATTAACATAGATATTCGACTAAATTTTCCGATTTTAACTAGTTTTCTCTCAAAATATTTATTGAAAAAAAAACAGAACAAAAGCAATCAATTGTTATATAAAGGGTGTTTTTAGAGGTATAGAACTTTAAATTGCAATAAAACAACGATGTATTATTCGATTGACATGAATTTTTTTTTATTCGAGAAGATAATCTTATGGCATTACATTTTAAATATGATTTCTGGCATAGGACTGCCACGGCTGGCTCGGATGTAGTCCAATCTGGACGTCCAATTTTCGATGACTTTTTCCAACATTTGTGGCCGTATTTCGGCAATAACACGGCGAATGTTGTCTTCCAAATGGTCAAGCGTTTGTGGCTTATCCGCATAGACCAATGACTTTACATAGCCCCCACAGAAAATAGTCTAGCGGTGTTGAATCACAAGATCTTGGAGGCCAATTTACAGGTCCAAAACGTGAAATTAGGCGGTCACCCAACGTGTCTTTCAATAAATCGATTGTGACACGAGCTGTGTGACATGTTGCGCCGTCTTGTTGGAACCACAGCTCCTGAACATCATGATTGTTTAATTCAGGAATGAAAAAGTTAGTAATCATGGCTCTATACCGATCACCATTGACTGTAACGTTGTGGCCTTCATCGTTTTTGAAGAAGGATTCCACCAGCCCATAAAGCGCACCAAACAGTCAGTTTTTCTGGATGTAACGGTGTTTCGACATGCACTTGTGGATTAGCTTCACTCCAAATGCTGCAGTTTTGTTTGTTGACGTAGCCATTCAACCAGAAGTGCGCTTCATCGCTAAACAAAATTCGCTTATGAAAATCGACCATTATTTTCGAAATAAAATTGCACAATTTGAAAGCGTTGTTCAGGCGTGAGTCTATTCATGATGAATTGCCAAAACCAAATTGAGAATAAATCACTTGACAGCTGTTAAATCGGTCGCCATCTTGGAAAGTAATGCCAACTTAAACTTCTATACCTGGAAAAAAACACTCTGTACATATATAGTCGGATCTCAATATAACGAACTCCCTAAATCCCGGGAAAAAGTTCATTATATAAAAAATTCGTTATATAGAGGTTTATCTTTTAATATACCGTAAAATCCGGCTTACATAAAGCGCACTTTTAACATAAAAAATACGATCGAAATTTTCGGGTGCGCGTTATACGCCGGGTATAAAATGAGAGCTTTAAACATATAAAGGGACGAAATAAGCATACAAAAAATTAAGCCTTTTACATAGATTGAAATACTGCCTACTTAAAAAAGAAGTGACATACTTTATGAACTTAAGAATTGTAGTTCTAGAAGTATGCTATTTTTCAAAAGTCTGGAATAAGACCTCGAATAAATGACTTCTAAACATAAGAGATTTTCATAATTACATTTCAGGATTTTTTCGTAAAAAAGGGGGTGCACGTTATACGGCGAATACACCTACCTGAACGTTCAAAAATGCATCATGAAGGTATAGGTGCGTGTTATACGACGGTGCACGTTTTACACCGGATTTTACGATACTTTATGAGCCCCATAAAACAAAAAATTTAAATTCATAAACACTATATATTTAAAAACAATTATTCACACCTTTTTGTAAATTAATATATTTCTTTTATATATCTTATCCATCAAAAAAGAAATAAAGTCAGAAAAGCTGCAAGGAAAACAAGAAAAAAGAGTGTCGAAGAATTCACTATATTTCCAATATTAAGAAAATAATTTTATACTAAAATTAATGAATTTTAGAGACATTTTATAATTTAAAGCCTACAAGTAATATTAAACATACATTATTTTATAATTCGAACACGGGACAGCTCCACTGAGGGTGAAAGAAGATATCGAAGATGTTTCTAGTGAACTGGGCAATGGGGGTTAAAAGTTGCACTTCTCGGATGAAATGTCCAGAACCCTATTGCTCCCGGCGAGTTAGGATCTAATAAAACCAGTTCAAGATTTATCACCACGATAAAATGTGTTAAAGAGAGAACAATTTGAAATTTTTTTCGGAAATAAAGGGAGAACAAAAATTGAATCACAAAAGAAAAAGTTCGTTGTACAGAAAATGCACTTCACTGTAGAGAGGTTATTTTACGAAGAAAATCGTGAAATGTTCAAGGTTCCCGGAAAAACTTCGCTGTATAAAAAATTTGCAATGTAGAGGTTCGTTACATAGAGGTTCGATTGTATATAGGTTCTTTTATCACGCCATTCATAACCTTAAGCAATCTTTGATTCTATTGTTCAGATAGACAATTATCCATAATATGTTCATTATTCCAAGAATTCAGTCCATCTTTTAGGCATTTTGGTTCATTTCCTTAAACGACACAGAAGACCTGTATACAGCACAAAGAACATTACAGAACTGAGAACAACAGCGCCATCTATACATTTCACATTTAATTTACAACAATCTTCATTATCTTATTTCTGTATTATACTGGCTAACAAGCAGGATTTGTAAGAATTTTTGCAATTTTTTTTTGTTTGCAAAGCAATTGAAGTCACATTCGATTAATATAAATTGACTGTTTCTTTTTCTATATTTATGGTTTTCATTTAATTTTTCAAAAACTCCTAATTGTTTTAACTGCTTCAAACTTTATATATCATGTTTTACTAATGAGTAGCTCAGTTTTTACAGGAAACATTTAATTCTGTTTTTGTCATTTTAGAGTATATGCAATTCAAATATCACATTACAAATTCACTTGTTTGTTTTGTCTATATTTGTTTATTTATGTAGGGGAGACCGGTGCAAAATGAAGGGTGGGGCAAAATAGCAAATGTCTTAATTTTTTCGTTTTCCTCAAGGTGACAGGATCAACTGAACACTACAGGCTCTCCTATTTAGCCGTTCGTTAAACAATAGTATAGATAAGCTGAAATCGCTATTTTGGGGTTAGTTGTGAAACTTTAATTGTTTACCGCTGCCGCGATATAACTTTTTGGCACGTGTAAATAAGCTCTGCTACAGATACAGGTAAGATATATAATTTTTCTTTAATATTAATAAGTAACTCAGTTTAAGTACTACAAATCACCACGAATAAATGTCAATTAATCGACTTCCTTCATGGGGATGGAAACGAATATTTTTGAACAGGCAGTCCGCGGCAAGATGACGAACTGATCATCTTGCCCCGTGTTTCGGAATTTATAACACTAACTATGTTGTCTATTCTATTAAATCCTGTAAACCAGTGTTTCTCAAACTGTGGGGTGCCCCTCCTTGGGGGCCTGATAACTCAACGAGGGGGGCGCGAGCACATTGAAAAGTCAAAAACAAAAGATTGTTTAAAAAATATATTAATTTGTACAAAGTAAAAAAAACAAAATACATTTTGACACATTAAAAAGTAAAATACACATTTCCACTGATGCAATACACTTATAAAAGTATTAGTATTGCACTATGTATTTTTTTATAACTAATTTAACTATACTAAGTTAAGAACAAGTTTAACAATTACTAGTGACCCCATGAGCTTGTCATATAAGGAATTACATCCAAAAATTAATATTTATCTTTGCCGATTAAAAGTTACGCGGTTCGCTCCCCAAAGCCACCGTTTTTCAATTGTATGTGTGTGAACCGTATGTGATGCATTGGGGAGGGGAGAAAAGGGACAAATAAGCAAAACCTCGGAAGAAAGTAAATCCTTCGTAAACAATGTTAAGGACATTTTATTGCATTCCAAATCTTCGGAAAAATTTTATGGATAGCAGTGCACAGAAAAGATCACACTTTGGAAAGACGTATATATACGTCTGAGGAAATTATCGCTTTGGTTGTGCGAGACGTTTATATACGTCGGTGGCACTTGAGAGGTTAAAGCAGTGTTGTAGCTTTAGCGTCAAAGTCAGTATTATTGATTTCAATACATTGTTATTGTATGGAGGGGGCGCGATGAAAATTATGATTTAATATTGGGTCGCAAATTATTAAAGTTTGAGAAGCACTGCTGTAAGTGCTTGTTTGTCTGTGTTTTCGTCGGCTCTACCTTGCGCTTCTATCTCTTCTGGGGTTAAGGGGTGCATCGGATCGGGGAATGTGTTGTTCGAAAGGGGTCGACAAGAGGAAGACATTTTTGCCATCTGCTAAGCCCCTCCTCCTACTAGCCCCCGAAATAGAACCCTAAACTTGTAGGAAAAGTCCCACCAGGAACTGTAGGTCACTGTAGTGATAACAGCAGGAGTAATGGGGACACCTTTTTCTCTTTTTTGTGTGTGAATCACTTTTATCTTCACGTGAAACCAAGCAAAAAATCTCCTGATCTGTTGATTATTGACAATCACAAAACTCACATATATAACTTTGCAGGCTATCTTATATTGCAGAGAGAAAAACATCATCAAGGATGGGTTGCCGGCCCACACGTCGCATCTTCTCCACCTCTTGATGTGTCATTTTTTGGCCCGTTAAAAACCTACTATAGCCAAGCATGTGACAACTTTATGGTCACTCATCCAGGAGAAACTATCACACACAAAAATATTAGCATTTGAGCACCGCTTACTTGAAAGCAGCTACAGTTGGAAATGTCGTGGAAGGGTTTAAAGAATGTGGGATTGAGACTCATAATCCTCTTGTGCTTAGCGAACATAACTTTGCTGCTGCAAAAACTAGTAAACATGATGTTGTTGACGATGCAACTGAGATTAATAGTTCTAATCCTCAGACCCTGGCAGTAGAAAACCAATATATAAACCCTCTAGAAGAACCAGAACTTATGGAAAATGCTAATTCCGATGCACCAAAGAAGCCTGTTAGCGTTTTTTTTTTATTTCAAACCATTGTCTAAAGCAACACAATGTAAGGAAAAAAGAAAAAGCAAAAAAGTGAGCTCAAGCATTCTTACAAGCACACCCATCAAATAAATGTAAGAACAAAGGGAAAAGCAGAAGGAAGAACAGGAAACTTTAAGAAAACAGAGAAGAGAAACCCGTGAAACTAAAAAGGGAGTACAAAAACTCAAACTAAGTTCCTGTAGACCTAAGTTTATAAAATCCAGTCTAAACAGTCCAGTTGCATCAACTTCAAAGGATTGTGTTATAAGATGTCCTGCTTGTGAAGAGGAATATTGTGACCCTCCAACAGAAGAATGGATCCAGTGCTGTAAATGCCAACAGTGGTGGCATGAGGAATGTTCCAATTATGAAAATAGCATTTTTATTTGTGACTATTGTTATATCTGCACAACTAAACACTTCAAGATTACATTACAATGCATTACGCTTAGTTTGATACTTTGTAAGATGTAAAAACACAATTATCATTTGTTAAACCATGTAGCATATTCAAAAGATAAAAATCTGCTAAACTTTTTTCAGTTTAACAGATGGATTTTTCGGCTTCTTACCCCAGTACGGGCAGTAACCAGTACAGTTTTTCTTTATTTGAAAAATGAATGAAATACTACAAAGGGCTACTCTAACACTCCATGCAAAAATAATTTTTTTTATCCTTAAAAATAAATTAATAAACAAAAAAAACTGTTAACATAGTCATCTTGCCCCGGCATCCCCGTATCATTTGTATACATCAGGATAAACAATACATTAATATAATTGTCATACGCAACCTTTTTTTTGTATTTTCTTCATTTTAAAGTATTAAAAAAAGTTTTGGATCAGCACACATCATGCATGCAGAAGTATTTGTTATTTTAGAGATACAATGACTTTAAAATGATATATATATATATATATATATATATATATATATATATATATATATATATATATATATATATATTTAAGTTACTTCTTAGATAAATTTGATCAAATTGTTCGTTTTCAATTTGTTTCATAGTTGAATCCTTGAATTACCAACGTCAAAACCTGGCACTCAGTGCCGTAAACAGGCTATTTCATTGGAAGGGGGGGGGGGGCAAAATTAAAATTGTGTTGGTCTATCGGAAGGGTTTGAAACCCCAACCCTCACCCATGTGTTCGACATTGATGTTACTTTCGGCAAAAAAAAAATTGGAAAAATCATTAAATTTTTAACTCTAAAATCAAACTTTTAAGTCGCAATATTGCTTAGGGGAAATTATATTATTAAAAAATTACGCGTTTTCTTTTTTCGGTCACTTGTCTTAAGTAGACCAATCGTCCCCCTTTAGGGAAGGGACAATCCTTATCAGTAGAGCACACAAATTTTTCAAGGGGGGATGTCCAGTCTCAAGTCCATCATTCTTGTGTCATGCTCCTTTTGATTTCGTCGGTTTTCGGAAACAAAAACAGTAAAAATCTGCATTAATTAATAAAATTAATCATTAATAACAAATGCTTAGTTAAATTTTACGTACTATATACTTAGAATTATAATCAATCGGAAAGATTATCAAGGGCTTTGGGAGGGGTCCGGACCCCTAGAACATCCCCCTTGTGTGCGCCACTAATCCTTATTTATAAACTCTGTCCTTACTCGAAAAGTGTCCTTTTTAATATTTTAAAACTAATCCGTTAATCTCTGTATTCCTAGATGCCAGGCAGAACTGTTATGCGTCATGTGCCGTTACAGTAAGAATTATCGGAGATATTTATATATTTTGTACGTAATTAGGTATTAGTTTTCCACAAAACAATTAATAGTCAACATAATTCTAGTTACAGAAGAAGTTAGTCTTATTTAGAACGATTTTGTCCTTCAATAAAAATCGCGGATCGAAGAAGAATTTATTCCTCTAATAATAAAAAGAAACTTGTCTAACTTAGAAGAATCAAATCTGGGCATAACTTATGTTTACCAAAGTGCAGATTTTTTAACCAATATATTTCCAATACATCGAAAGACATGCCTTATATCAAAATCGATGACAACTGTCTGTTTTAAGAAATTAGAAGACTGAATGTATATGTTTAAATTCTAATAAATTAGAACAATTGGAAAATCAACATGTTGAAATTGATAAAAGATGGGTGGAAATGTTTAGTCATTTAAAAAATGAACGCATCCTATATGAAAATTTGGTTATCCTTGTTAAATTTGTTGTTGTTGTTGACTAATTCCTCCTGTCTAGCCGCAGGCTAGACCAGGTCCATGAGCCCAAGAGTCCTCAGGAAATCGTACACCAAAAGAGGACTGGAATAGATGTCCTCCCTTTCAAGTCCTGCACAAAACAAAAGATGATCTGGAGTTGCCTGTACCAAATTGCATTTTCCAAATTTGTTGTGTTGCCCTGGAACTCTAATGCAGCAGTTTTAAAAGAGTTTTTTTCAATTGTTAATGATTTTTGGACAAGTGAGAAATCCAGATTGAATGTTACTTAAGCTGCATCACTTACCGATAAATTCAAAACAAAGGATATTT
The DNA here is from genome assembly GCA_019973935.1 of Trichonephila clavipes. NCBI lineage: Eukaryota > Metazoa > Arthropoda > Arachnida > Araneae > Nephilidae > Trichonephila > Trichonephila clavipes. The sequence goes on from BMAU01005468.1 coordinate 36,898, forward strand.
CTTACTCCGAAATCTCTAATACATTAGAAAATGATATATTGACAAAAAAAATTCATTCAATGGAAAAACACTCTTTTAAGTAAATAATTAAAAGGGATCGAAGCGTAATCAGTGTATTTTTGTTTCAGCTTTGTAAATATAATCAATAATTATTAGATTTTATACTCTTCATTAAATTTTACAAAAAGGATTCTATGTAACACAATGGTCCAAAAATATTCATTAACCTAATTTGTATATATATTAACAGTAATATTCTCCAAACTTGCACAATACATTATCCCAAACCTCCACACACACACACCCCACCCCCGTTCTCGGGATCTAAACAGTATTCGTACAGTAAATGTATTTGCCTTTCCTTTTCTCAACTTTTCCATTGACATTTCCAGACAAAATATAACCATTCTTCCTCAACTGTTTTGACAACAACCTTTTCACTCCGCGTCAGTTTATATCCAAAGATAGCAAACGATTTTTCAAGTATTACTCTATTAGTTCACTCTTTCTCAATATACAATCTTGTTCAAATTTTCAATCGTTAATAATATACTTTTTAATCATCCCCTCAAGTTCAAATACATTTTTTAAGGTTGTAGTGGATGACACTTGATGTTAATGCAGTTTTTCCATAAAAGTTTCTTAGTTAAATTTAATTAAATTAATTTTAGTTTTATATGGGAGGAAAAATAAGTCTCTTTTTAGATATTTAGCAGGATATAAATTTGGGAATAAATACCGTCAGTGGCGAAGAATGTAGGTAAAGGACAAAAAATGTTTCAGATTCTTTTTCTATTTTCGGTTCTAGTCTTGAGTCAAGGAGGGAACAAAATGGAACAAGTGAAAGAAATATCGAAGAAATTTTTTGCCGCTTAATATTGTGATTCTGTCATATGTATATGCATATTTATTATAATTGTAATTATTTAATAATAAGTAACTAAAATAAAATTTTTCTTGGTTGACCTAAGTAGGATTTGACTTTAATTTTTTTTTTATATTGCTCGCGTTGAAATAAAATGTTACTTACAGAAAAGACGAGGCAGATGGTGAAGAACCACAGTAATTTCATTCAGGTTGGAAAATTGTTGCGTCTAGAAGTGTCAGTCTCTCGACCTTGATGTCTGGCTTGCTGAAGCATAATTTGACGCCAGAAGTAAAGTTCGTTATCGGAATGGTTCTAGATAGCACGATAAGAATACTATTATTGTCAGACGTGGTTAATCGAATTTATCAGATAACAATGTTTCTACTGACGCCGCAACGAAAGATTTCATAAATTTAATTGTTGTGCGACAAAATCAAATCTACGAATCTCAAAAGTAAAATTAGGACGGTGGATGGATAACACTACTGCATGAAAATTTAACTTTTTTTTTTAATTCCACATTTTAAGGCTTCCATCTAACAGCCCTTTTTTATTCATGGACCCAGTTTTTAATGGAATCTCTTCTCTTTGCAATTATAACATAATCTGTTTATTCTGTATTGAAATAAATTGCATCCTAAAGAACAAAAATACTGGTGTCAAATTAAATATTATGTGCTTTTTTTCCGTAAAAGGGATTAAAAGATTCGTTTTTAGTACCATATTTACGCGATTCTAAGCCGCACCCCCTATTTTCTACACGTTTTTGAGAAAAAAATAAGAAATATGTAACAAAAAGTTCATCAATATATCCGATACTTAACAAACAAACAAAAATTTAAAACATTGATGAGAAACAATAAGAAGTTAATAATTAATTTATTTTACCCCTGTGTTGAAAACATTCAAATATATACATGAAGCTATAATTACTCTAACCGTCAGTATCATGTTTTGAAAATGATTCATCCACTGGCATATTATACCTGAGGGGGCTCCGTATCTAAATTTCTTGCACACCCTTTTTGTGGCCCCTTAATATATTAACAAATTTTCCTCACATATATGTTGGGGTCCCATAATACACTCTGTCGCAAAAAAATATATGCACCCAGAAGAAATTGAGCTACATTCACGAAATTTGGTATGCATGTAGTGTATATGAAAATAAACAAATGATTAAAAATTCAGAACAAAATATCATTTTATTAAGCGGTTACAGCTTGCAAAAGGTTAAAAATCAGTAAGTAGTAAAGCCACCTCTGGCAGCTATACAAGCCGAAATTCGGCGTGGCATCGATTCAATTAGATCACTTATGACCCCCTGTGGAAGATCCTGCCATAGTCTTTGTATCTGCGCAGTTAATTCTCCTGTATCTCGGGACGGCTGCAGTTACCTTCCCAGCGCGTCCAGACATGCTCTATTGGCGAAAGATCTGGTGACCTGGCAGGCCATGGTAGGACGTCATATCCTTGAAGACATTGTTGGGAGAGTCGCGCAGTATGTGGACGAGCATTATCCTGTTGATAAATGGCACCTGGGCGACTTGATAGCATGGGTAGCACAATCGGCGTTAAAATATCGTCCACGTATCTGCGAGCTGTCAAAGTGCCTTGAAGGACCACTAAAGATGATCGTGTGTCCCAAGAAATTGCTCCCCACACTGTCACACCTTGTGAAATTGCTGTATGCCGCTCGACAATAAATGCCGGATCAGACCGCTGGCCGGTGCGCCTCCAGACACGTGTGTGGTGGTCATCAGCACTGAGACTGAATCGGGATTCATCACTGAAGATGACACGTCTCCAGTCTGTCACACTCCAAGTTGCCCGAGGTCGGCAAAAATCCAGTCGACACTGCCTATGATGTGGGGTCAGTGGTAAGCGTCTTAGCGGACGTCGGCTCCTCAAGCCAACTTCGGTCAGTCGTCTCCTTATGGTTTCTCTTGATGGCACTGGATGTCTGGAAGGAGGTAAGTGGCGTTGAATCGATGCTAGCGACGTTGTTGGTGCCGAAGTGGCCACTCTTCTGATTGCACGATCCTCGCGATCATTTGTGTTCCTGGGACGTCCTGACCCTCCGCGACGGTACACTCTACCTTCTGTGATCCACTGTTGCCAACACCGAGCAACTACCATATCGCTCCGACCGAGGGGCGGCCGATACGTCTATTCGACCAACCTGCTTCTCTGAGGCCTATTATACGGCCCCTATCAAAGTCCGTCAGCTGCTCGTACTGCCGCCGGTTACGTCTTAGAGGCATCCTAAGTCTCAATATCGTCTATCAAAGTCATCAGATTCGTTTGGATAGCCGTACGGCGCTCGTACTCATGCTTTTAAACTCTCCCAGTTGCGCAACTAATATGCGCATAGCACACTTAGCCTTGTCTCATTGGCTTCGAAATTTTAATCATTTGCATATCTCTTACCAGACTACATTCTTGCCGAGTTTCGTGATTGTAGCTTGATTTCTTCTGGGTGCATATATTTTTTTGCGACAGAGTGTATATTGTTACGAATTCGGTGTAAAATAGTGTAAATAATTGTATTTGGATGTGTAATGCCATTATCTTACTCTAAATTAGATTTAATTTACGTTAAAATTGTAATATTCCCAGGCAAACATCGTCCCTTACGTTATAATGGTGATTCAATAGGAACCAAGTTGGCGACACTTTTGGTGACCAAGTTGGTGATTCGGCAACTTTGGCGACCTTTTTGGTGACTTGGTGATAATATTGGCAACCATTCTTGGAGAGTTCGGGACCCTCTGGATTCTTCTAAAAATTAGTAGAGAGATCCACTAATTTCAAGATCTATGACGCAAGCAAGTCTTTCTCGAATTATCCGCGAGGGATATAAATAAAGAAAGATGCTCGTCGTAAGTGAGTCAGTCTGATTTTGACTAAATTAGTATTGCTATAGTGATTATATATATATATACTTCGGCTGTGGAACGAGCGATTGCTTATGAATAATCTTTAATATACGTATATTTTTAAATAATCTTTATATATGTGTAACGATAATTGTGTCTGAATGTTTTTGAAGGTGTGAAGACCTTCCGAGATTTATTCTGCGAATATTACTTCTGAATCCTGTATTTCAAGGACTGGATTTTCGGCAATAAATTCTCATTGCTCTTAAAGAACTGTCTTGTTCTTTGCGGACTGATTGACATAAAATCCTCGAACACCAGATCTACGTAACAATATTAACAAAATTTCCTCACATATGTTGGATCCCTTACACCTTTGTGGCCTCGTATCACTGATACGGTGTTAGCTACGTCCTTGGATTCATCACTCCTAATGTCACAACTGACTTCGGAATTGGTGCCGGTGCAGTTTTCCCAAAACGGCGCACAGAAACCAAAAAAATGAAATTGCGCGATATAAAACAACAACCCACAATTTATGGTCCTCTTGAGTTCCCTAGCAATGTGGTAAAGAGTTTTTGTCAGAACGCGAATGTAAATCGCCAACAATTATCAGTTTAGATTGAGTTTGTTCTTGTTTAAAGAAACACTTGCGGGAGCCTCATTTTACAGTCGCAAGTTCTATCGTTTCGTCTGAAAAGGATTTTGCAGATTTTAGCGTGGTTTTCTTGGAAAATAGATGCCATAAGTAAGTTGTTTCTTGATTTGACTTTCAAATTATATTTAAGTTCGATTAAAAATTGTAAAAACATAACATGTAACTCCTACTAACGCATATAAGTTTTTTGTGTTTAATGGACTAGAACTTTTGGGATTTTGACACGGATTGATCACAGTAATACAAAAGTCACAAAGAGTAGACATAGACCTATAATTTAATACCACATTTAGCTGCTACTTCCTGCTACTGCTAAAGTTATGATTTTTTTTCAGCGTTGGCCAATGGTATTACTTGGCGTGCCTTATTCAATGTATGGAAGGAAGAGCAAGATACTAGCACAAAAATTATGTTGTTTTGAGCTTAGTTATGACTGCAGTGGACTTTGATAAATATGAGAACCAGCAACAATTAAAATTTAGAAAAATTGTTCAAAATTTCTGCTCGTCTTTAGGGAGAAAATGGATGAGGTGCCATAGAAATGAAAAATTAGAAAAATATAAAGCTAATATTTTAGTGTGGAATTTTATGTTTCTTTACTTTTAATAATTATTGTTTCAGAATTATAAACTTTCAAATGGTTTTTCTCGGTTTGTGTTTTTCCGCATTCAAAATACCCCAATTCTTCCACAATTATTTACCAATCACTTCCATTTTTTTTCATGTGTCTTATATGTAATGCATGTAACAAAATTAGGGATCCATTTTTCTGTAAATTGAATACTTCTCTTTTTAAAAAAAGTTAAATGTGGGAAATATTAGGCTTTGGGTTGGATTTTAGCATATATATTTTATATATATATATATATATATATATATCTATATTTTATTATTTTTTTCCTCCAAAACTAATTAAGGTATTGTAAAATCGATCCCTAAAGGTGTTTAAAACATCCTAAAAATATTCCAAAAATTCCATGTCAAAAAATTAATTAACACAAAAAGAGTAAAATCTTAAAAATTTCCTAATTTTTTATAAGGAATTAAATTTGTAAAATTGTCTGAATAATATGTGAAAAATTTATCTCGTGTCATTTTCTTAAATAAACATTATAAGAAATGCTAAAATGTAATTTTTAAACACATAAATAAAAAAAACGCTCAAAGGGTGCCGAGTCCTTTTAATTAATGTGTCTATTATCCTTTTATTCATGTGTATAATGTTGTGATTGATTGTATTTGTTAATCTTTAACAATTATTAAATTTAATTTTTTTAACTTGCCACTCTATTTCTTGTATATATTCTCCCACGTGTAAATTACTGCTTCTGTTAGTATCCTTACATCCTTATTCAAAAACTAGTTCTCTACTTAGCAATCATTTATTCTTGATCAAATTCAAACTTGACATAAATTAGTTAAGACCCTGTTAACCTTAAGAGTTAGTAAAAAACAGAAACGAATAGACCCAATTTACAATAATTACTGTGATTTTAGATCATTAGGAAGACTTTAAAGCAGCGTTTCTCAAACTGTGGGGCGCGCCCCCTAGGGGACGTGATAACTCTACGAGGGGGGCCCGAACATATTGACAAGTCGAAGACAAAGGATTAATTAAAAAACTATTAGTTTACTGTAAGTAAACAAAAAAACATTCTGACACAATAAAAAATTAAGTACACATTTACACTGATACAATACACTTATAAATGTAAAGGGTGTTTTTTTGAGAGGTATAGAACTTTAAATTGCAATAAAACAACGATGTATTATTCGATTGACATGAATTTATTTTATTCGAAAGATAATCTTGTGGCATTACATTTTAAATATGATCAAGCAAGGCGTAGATTCGTCGAATGGGCCCAAAACGAGATGGCCGTTGTTCCCGATTTTCATAAGCGAATTTTGTTTAGCGATAAAGCGCACTTCTGGTTGAATGGCTACGTCAACAAACAAAACTACCGCATTTCGAGTGAAGCTAATCCACAAGTGTATGTCGAAACACCGTTACATCCAGAAAAACTGCCTGTTTGGTGCACTTTATGGGCTGGTGGAATCCTTCTTCAAAAACGATGAAGGCCACAACGTTACAGTCAATGGTGATCGGTATAGAGCCATGATTACTAACTTTTTCATTCCTAAATTGAACAATCATGATGTCCAGGAGCTGTGGTTCCAACAAGACGGCGCAACATGTCACACAGCTCGTGCCAGAATCGATTGATTGAAAGACACGTTGGGTGACCGCCTAATTTCACGTTTTGGACCTGTGAATTGGCCTCCAAGATCTTGTGATTTAACACCGCTAGACTATTTTCTGTGGGGCTATGTAAAGTCATTGGTCTATGCGGATAAGCCACAAACGCTCTTGACCATTTGGAAAACAACATTCGGCGTGTTATTGCCGATATACGGCCACAAAAGTTGGAAGAAATCATCGAAAATTGGACGTCCAGATTGGGCTACATCCGAGCCAGCGGTGGCAGTCATATGCCAGAAGTCATATTTAAAATGTAATGCCACAAGATTATCTTTCGAATAAAAAAAAATCATGTCAATCGAATAATACATTGTTGTTTTATTGGAATTTAAAGTTCTATACCCCTAAAAAAACACCCTTTAGTAGGAATTGAAAAAGGAATTGCAAAAGGTAATGGTATACATGGTATATCATATACTAGTCGTTACCTGGCTGACTCGTTGGGTATTTTATGAAGTTGTATGGCTGTATCCTGTTTTTAACACACTTTTATTAGCTTCACCTGTATGTAACGGAGTATTTGAATTCGATTTTTACCCACTTGTTGTTGTTCTCGTGTCCATGAATAAATGCTGTAGATATCACTAAATTCCGTCGAAAGTCTTGATCACTGCCTCTGCTATTCTGGGAGCATCAGGACTGTACAGGAGTTACCGCAAAGAGTCCCTCAGAGGGACCATTCCCATTTTTAGTAACTTTGTTGCTACGGTTGGGCATTCCAAGATGTGATTGGGCGTGAGTTGAAGATCTGGGCAGTGTTTGCATTGAACATATGATCTTGTCTTGTCCACAAGTGTATGTCGAAACACCGTTACATCCAGAAAAACTGACTGTTTGGTGCGCTTTATGGGCTGGTGGAATCCTTCTTCAAAAACGATGAAGGCCACAACGTTACAGTCAATGGTGATCGGTATAGAGCCATGATTACTAACTTTTTCATTCTTGAATTGAACAATCATGATGTCCAGGAGCTGTGGTTCCAACAAGACGGCGCAACATGTCACACAGCTCGTGCCACAATCGATTTATTGAAAGACACGTTTGGTGACCGCCTAATTTCACGTTTTGGACCTGTGAATTGGCCTCCAAGATCTTGTGATTTAACACCGCTACACTATTTTCTGTGGGGCTGTGTAAAGTCATTGGTGTATGCGGATAAGCCACAAACGCTTGACCATTTGGAAGACAACATTCACCGTGTTATTGCCGATATACGGCCACAAATGTTGGAAAAAGTCATCGAAAATTGGACGTCCAGATTGGACTACATCCGAGCCAGCCGCGGCAGTCCTATGCCAGAAGTCATATTTAATATCTAATGCCACAAGATTATCTTTGGAATAAAAAAAATTCATGTCAATCGAATAATACATCGTTGTTTTATTGCAATTTAAAGTTCTATACCTCTGAAAAAAACACCCTTTATAAGTACTGTCTGATATATTTTATAATTAATTTAGCAATAATAAGTTAAGAACACGTTTAATAATTACCAGTAACCCAATGGGCTTATCATGTATAGAATTATATACAAAAATTGACAATTACCTTAATAATTTGTACTGTTTATAATTAATCGCTTAACTGATGATTAAAAGTTACGAGATTCGCTGGCCAATGACACCGTTTTCCATGTAGACGCGCTATGTGATGTATTGGAAGAGGGGGGGAGGAATATAAATAAGAAAATCCTCTGAAATAAGCAAATCCTACAGAAACTCTGTCAAAGTCCTTTTATTTCATTCCAAAGCTTTTGGAATAATTTTATGGATAGCAGTGCACAGAAAAAGTCGTACTTCGGAATGACGTATACGCACGTCCCGGACAATTAACTTTTTGGCTGAGTGAGAAGTATATATACGCCAGTGACACTTAAAAGGTTAAAATCATAGACTATAACTTTAGCATCAAAATATAGTATTATTGAATTCAAAACATTGTTATTGTATGGAAGGGGGGATGTAAATTTTGATTGAATATTGGGTCGCAAATATTGAAAGTTTGAAAAGCCATTTTAGGCTTTAAAGCCATAGAATAATTTCCGTGAGCCAGATTGTGAAAACTACCCATTGAGTAGCGTCGCCATTTCCCCACACGATATCGACTTCCATGCCATCCAACGCATCTGTTATGCAACTTTTTAGAAGAATGTGAAAGAATTATTAAAAATTGTCGTACACTTATACAAACAAAAATTATATTTTGTTTGAGCCATCGACGTATTTTTGTTCCATTCGAGTCAAATTTTCCGTGGCCACTGCTCTTTCCATTTTTTTCTGAATAAAAATTGCCTTTCTTTTCATTATTGCATTATAGTGAGGTATTACCGGTATCTTTGATGTTTAGGTGGTTCAAAGAAAGCTTATACAAAAAAAAATTCCTAAACACAAGCAGGGACGTTTTAAGGTATTCGACTACGTTCGGAACCGTGCTTTTGCAAAAGCGTATAACAGAATAATATTTATGATATTTAGTGTCACTTAGATTAGAAAATGTATATAAAATTTTTTAAAGAATATATTACCGTAATAAAAAATTACTTAAATACAATATTTTGACAAAAAATTAACATTGAATGACCCATTTTCACACAAAATATTCTCCTTTTGTGAAAAATGCTTATATTATAATATTTTGCCTGCATAAAGCTCAGACCTCTGTACAGAGGCTTAACTAGAATTTTTGAAGTATATAACTTAGAAGTGGGTTCATCCATTATTTTGTGACAACAGAGCGGAGAAATTTTTATCAAAATGTCCTAAAACAATTTTATACATGTATTATAATCTAAATGACACTAAATATCATGAAAATTATCCATTTATGCGCCTTTTTAAGATCACGGTTCCGAACGTAGTCGGATATCTTAAGACTCTTTGAGGCCCTGGGCCCAAAGAAGATTTTGTGAGACCCTGAGCAAAAAAAGGACCTACATAAGATTTTTAAAAGTAGACAGTATATAGCATGCATTGTCATAACTGGTTCAAATGGTAATTTGAAACAAATAAATGTGCACCACTCACAATCTCACAAACCAGCTCGACCGATGGCCGCATTTCGACTAAATGAGTTGAATGATTGATCATGGTATTAAACCTAGCTCTAGACATGGACAACGTCATCACATAATAATACAGTCTTACCACTTTTGCCAGTTGACATGCAGTTTGAAATTCCCTGTTTTTCGGAGAATATGTACGCGAACAATATTTGACCACATTAAAATTATCTGGATCATGATCTTATTATGACGGAGTTGAGAACAAAACAAGGCCCCCACCTAAAACGAGGCCCTGGGCCTTAAGACGTCCCTGAATACAAGCAGACAGCGATGTTTAGGATAGGCTGAACACTGGAGATAAACTGTGGAATGGGATAAGTCATCGATGCAAGTGGCTAGAGTGGACGATTACATTTTTCCTTTTGAAAGGGGGTGGAAACTCAATTTCCCCCATCCAACAAATGTTTTGCCTTCGATTCCACGCCATGTCCGATTTTCAGTCGCCTTAACACTGGAAAAATAGTGCGACGTTAATATTCACTCACTCACACACTCCAGAAAATACAGTACAGTAGTTATGATTATTTTTACACTTAAAAACGCAATATCTGCCTATTCAGTTAAAATTATAGCGTTATATTTAACTACTAACCACAAACAAATTTTGAAAATTTGTCCAAATGATGCAGTGTGAAAGAGAAAGTTTATTTAGTTTAAGTACCAGAACTGATAAAAGCATTTATTTTGAAAAAAGATCAATTTCTTACTACCAAATGTACATAATAAAATCATAAAAAAACATTACAATAAAGAGAAATTTATAACAACCTCTCCCTTCAAAACTTAGTTTTATTCTGAAATTAAAAAAAATAGGCAATATGCGGATCACAGGATTTAATTAGAAGCGAGCGCCTTGCGTAGCCAAAACAAAAAGGGTTTTTCACAAACAAAAGATAGATATATGCTTTGGTGGGCTTTTTTGCAGCACACGCCAGAATTGCTTGCAGATGGCAGAATTTTTTCCTACTTACTTAACAAATATCGTTTTATTTTGGACACTTCATACAATATCTTTATAAATTATAGCCTATGAGTTATTCTGATGCATAAGCTATATTACTGTAACGTTTCATTAAAATCCATTCAATTGTTTTTGCGTGAAAGATCCCCAAACTTCCTCACAAATTTTCGCATTTATAAGATATATTAGATTTAAAACCGCTTAGACACGGCAGCCTTAAGTGGTTTTAAAAGTGATACGAGAACATTCGTTTGATAAAAATTTATTTGAGATGCCGCTCATTAAAATTTATCAACTTATGAAAAGCTCATAATTTTGAGAGAGTAAAAACCAACGTCGAAATATTCAGCTACTCGATAACATTTGGCGACAAGCATCGTAATTTTGAACCATGGTCAAGTGACGAGGACGATATTTGTTATATTATTCCCCTCTCCTAACTTCCGCACTATACCAACGAGAGGACGTTAGAGCCTCGACATATTTAACTTACATCAGCCCTCCTCTGCACGGCGGGGCTTCAGTGGTTCTTAGCTCGAACTCATGACACGCCCCTGCCACGATTTCGTTACCTTGACCACTGGGCTACTGCATCCACTCTTACATGCTCCAATACGCCGCCCAACATATTCTTTTGACTTTGGCAATTTCTGGGTAAAAAAAAACAAAATATTGAACAAATAATTAGCATTGATTAAATAAAATTAACAATCAATAACAAATTAAATTTTACGTACTACATACATTGAAATATAATCATTGGGGGAAATCAAGGGCAATGGGGGAGGTGTCCGGACCCGGGGACCTTGTATGCGCTATTGTTGTTGACAAATAAAGATCTAGTGTAGTAAAATTCTTGGTGGGTGGAGATAAATTGGGTTTTTATAATAAAGTAAGACGCGGATATCATTCTCAAAAATCCATTCGAAAATCTTCTTTCAAAAAACATTGAAATTTTCCGAAAACACTCTCATTCGTGATATTAATTAAATCTAAAATCTGTGATCATTTAGATTAGTTGTGATTTTTGTTAAAGTGGTGTCTCTAAAGTTACCTAATGAATACAGATAGATAGTCGCATTATTTAGCTAAGCGATCAGAATTTCTACATCGCCATCAGTCTGAGTAAACAAATGTTTTGATGGTACTTAAATCTTTACTTAAAGCTATTAATATTCTTCCTTTTCCGTTATCTCAATACGGAAAATATTTTTGTTCGAGTTACAGAAAATATCAAAATTTTAACCATTTTTCGCGTATTATTAAGGGGGACTTCCAAATGTACTGAAAGCGTAATAACATTTTTGCACAATGAAATCGCACTATTCAGGTGTAAAACTTTTGCCGAGAACGTAAATTACTCACATAAATCCGCCATGAAATGTCAGAAATAGTCAAGAAAATTTTAAAATTACGAAAAATACATATATCAAGCTTTATTATAATGTCTGCAGGGCGCCATGTGTATGCAAACTACGTACAAAAGTTTCAAAACATTACTTAAGAAGAAAATTATAACTGCATACTAACACATTAATAATACTATATTTTACGGGGAAAAAATTGCTACATGAATAATGACTTTAATCACTTCATAAACACTAATTCTGCTTTTTTTTACATGAAAAAATGGGAAGGGTGGGATTTAAAGAAACCCTAGATTACGTCATGAGACTGCGTCATTATATACGTGTTTTGTCACACTCTCCATGTAACGATTGTTCATTTCGAAAAGGCAACGGTCAAGTGACCTTGAGATCAGCTGATTGTTAGTTCCTGCTCAAATTTTGGAATGGCGGGAAGGGGAATCGCATGGACAGAACAGCTGTTGAATGGGGGGGGATTGGAATCTATTTTGGGCACTAATAGTGGACAGTGGTCTTCAAACTTTTTCAACTCACAAAACCCCTAGAACTAGATGTTTTTGTGGAACCCTATTCCACACACTTAAAAGAATATATCTTAAAATATTTAAAGTAGATCAGCATTTTATTGGTACTTTTTTGTAGAGGTAATTAAAAAAGTATATTGCATCTATAATTAAAAATTTTAACCTACTTTAGACGCTTCGAATAAGAAAGGCGGAAACAATTTGGTTACAAACTGTATGTGCAAATAAAAAGAAAAATCACCCATTTCAAACAAACTATTTATTCACTAAAGAAAATGACACACACACTTTTTTTGATCGTTTAAATGTTTCAAGTAAATACACAATTCATTTATAAATGCAATATCAAAGATTGAGTTATTATCCATAAAAATGATTCAAAAGATGACACAAATATTATTAAATAATTATATTACAATAAATTTCAGTACAAGAACTCTTAAAAATATATGATTATAAAAATACGAAAACCAATAATGACCATTAATTTATAATTTTTCAAGATTCTACATATTTTGCAGAATTTTAACTTGAACATTTTATACACAAAAATCTTAATTTTCTCTATCATCATCCATTTTTCTGAAAGTAGTTAAAATTTTTGCCATTTACTTTTTCATAAGCAATGAGAAAATTCAGATAAACAGTTTGAGCGAATATTCGTACAGAATCTTCTAACATATTGTAAACAAGTAATATAAAAAAAAAATTTAACTTCAATTCTTACTTCTTTAGAAAAACATACTGGCGCCATCTGTTGTAACTACGACAAAAATAACGCAGAATAAATTTGAAATTCAAAAAAATAATAAAATTTAATTAATGAATTAATATTTGAAAAAACTGTATTATCATCAAGTGCCATCCACTACAAGTATAAAAAAATGTATATTAACTTGAATGGATGAATTGAAAGTATTTTACTAACGATTGAAAATTTGAACAATATATATATAGGGAGTGAACTAATAGTAGGAATTGAGTAACACCTTACTCAAGCACGCACCATATTTCTCTGTCCATTATGATTTCTTTGCCCTATTTCTACCAGCAGCATTTATCTTGCAATATACAGTCTCATTTATACACACACAAAAAAATGAAAGCCAAATAAATAGTTTTGTACTCCTACCAACCTTAAAAAGGGAATTTATAATGTGCAATTAAATTTTAAATGTTTCATTTTTTTGTTAAATACAATACACAGTTAATATCGAAATTGAAAAACTTTATTAGTAGAAAGTATATGGTTAATTATATGCAGTAGCGCACACAAGAATTTTTCAGAGGAAGGGTCGGGAACAAAACACAGTAAAAAACTAATTATTGGATAAATAATTATCATTAATCATTGATAACAAATACTTAATTAAATTTTACGTACTCAATACTTAGAATTATAATCAATCGGAAAAAAAATCAAGGGCTTTGAGGGGGGTCTGGACCCCCTTGTGTGAGCCAATGATTATATGTCTTCCTAATAGTGAGTCTCTCTATAGGCCATGGTCTACGTTGGCCCTGTGGCAAATCATACTCTGACTAATATTCAGAGTAAAAAAAATAAATAAATGAAGTTCACATATTAAGTAAACTAAAGCTTCATACTACTTTTGTACAACTAAATTAGTAAATAAAACATTTAAAATATTATTATTCATTTCAGTCAAATAATGCTAATCAGAGTGACTAGATCTAAGCATATTAGAGAGATATGATTCCATATAATATATAAAATAATACATGAATATAACTATTACGAATGAATATTACAAATGTTCAGATTCATTTAATATATAATGTTTCCAATGCCTTTTAATTTTAATGTTTTGTAATTTAAGATGAAAAATAAATGAGGTTTTAAATAATATATTCAATGAACTACTTTTAAGCAAATACTAATTTTATCAATTACAAATGTTTCCTTGTTAAAGGTGTATGGATAATTTATTCAATTCCTACTATTAACTCACACTCTCTATATATTTATTTATCGACTAAATTTCTAGTATTTTTATTTTAAGCATTTAATTTTAACAAAAGGCAAAAGTCAATCAATTAAAGTCACTCAAATATCTACTGATATAAGGTTGTAGCTCGAAAGAGCTGGGTACTCAAGTCATCCACCCAAAGATATATTTATCTTGGTGGAATTTTTAATCATTAATAAAATACATTTTAAAGTGCTCAATTGAGCTGAAATTTTATATGCATGATTATTTTGGATAACACAGTAATTTAATCATAATTAATAAAAATTAATTGAATTAAAACTAATTATTCAAAGAATTACAAATTCAGCCACGTTGGCATCATTTTTGGTAACTTAGGGACCCTTTTGGCGACTTGTGCCAAAACTTTAAAAAAATTTTCTCACATTTTATATACATGATTGTTTTGGATAACAATATGATACTTTAATGATAATTAATAAAAATCAATTACCACTTAATGCTGTGATTCTGTCATAAGTATATTAATTGTAACTATTTAATAAAAAGTAGCAAAGATAAAATTTTTCTTTGTTGATCTTAGTAGGAAGAGACTTAATTTTTTTTATATATATATTATATATACTTGTTTTTAAAGACAAAAGAGTCAAAAATAAAAATCATAAATTCTGATTTTTTTAAGCATTAAAACAATTAAATAACAGATTTCATTGAATGAAGTAAAACAAATAATAAAGAACATAAATGGGAATACATTACTTTTTTTTAAATAAAGTTTACTTTTAAAAAAATTAATAAATATAAATCAAATATAACAAAAATATTTTTTTTTTATATAACAAAATTCCTTTTTCTTCTACATTTTATGTGTGAGCATTTATTACATATAATTTATTTTTCTTTAAAACTAAATGCTCAAATTGCTTTTCCATTAATAAACTACAACACAATGATTTCTAAAATTGCATTTTTCCTGAACATTACAGCTAAACTTGAAAATCAAAAACTTATTTTCAACAAATTAAAGGTTAAAAACAGTCCAAATATCCCTCACTCCTCCTTTGTGCATCACACTTTATAAACATATACATATAAAGTAAAATATTTATAGAGTGAAAATATTTTCACTTATGCAAAATATTTGAAAGTTGTGTGTTTGAGATAAAAAAGAACAACTGTAGGTTGTTCTTCTTATCTGAAACAAACATCTTTTAAATATATCGCATTCCTTTCACAAGTGATTTTTTAAAAACATTATCATTCATTACAGACATATTATTAAAGTCCATACAATTCAATAGCAGACATGTGCTATCACTTTAAGAGCAAGAGAGTGACAATCTACATAAAAATGGAACAGCTAGTACACTGAGACAATCAACAAATAAATCACAACATTTATAATACATACATTATAAATCAAAATACTGGTCTTAAAATAATTGGCAGTTGTTTTAAGTAGAGAACTAGTAAGTTTTCTTTAGACTTCAAGATAAATACGTATCTAACTATTTGTGCAGGAACAACCATAGACACCTCATATTCATTGAGGAAATTCTCTTTTTGATACCATCTATTCAGCCAATGTTTTGTTATTGAAAATAAGTTTATAGTAGAAAATTTTAACCGAGAGTCCATGGGAAAATTTTAAGTGGTGTGTAAGCCAGAAAAATGTTGAAAAAAAAAATCTTCAAAACTTATTTTCAATAACATTAAATTAAATGCTGTGATATTTTGGAAATGTAAATTACATTATTATCAATTGATTTGGCCATAAAAAAATACCATATCATAGTTGTAATGTATGCATCATTATCATTACTATTTAAAATTATAAACTATAATAGGTGCACTATTACTGAATATGAAAGGAACACATATTGATATTAATACATTGTTCTGCAACCTATTTTCTTCTACATTTTAATTCATGTATAAATGAATGAGTATATATATAGTAGTCAGAGAAGAAAGATTCACCTCAGAAAGTTTCCTTGAAACGAAACCTCCTGATCTATGATGTCAGACTGCACAACAAATGTTGCATAATATATACATTAACACAGTGAGATTCAAAACATATCACCTTTATTCTAATAGTACAAAATTTGATATCAGTGAAAAACTTATCAAGTTTCTTTTTTCAAATCATTACCAATAATCAGGGACATCTTAAGACTTCTGGAGGCCCTGGGCCCTACACAAGTGTAGGCCCCCACCTATGACCCTTAAAAGTAAACAGTACACAGCATGCATTGTCAAATACTTATACAAACAATACCATGAAACAAGTAAATGTGCTGATTTACAATCGCACATACTAGTTCGACCGACTATCGCCTTTTGACTAAATGAGTAATGATGGTGTATGGTGGTAGGCCTAGGCCTGTACATGGACGACGTCATCACATGTAGTCAGTCGACATTTTGTCCAAAATTCCCAGTTTTTCAGAGAATATAACTGGAAATAACATTTGACCTTTGAAATTATTTGAATCCTGATATTCTTAAGGCTGAGTCAAGAACGAGAGGGGCCCCCATTGAGGGCGAGGCCCTGGCCCATGCCTTAAGATGTCCCAACCAATACTCAACATTATAAGTTTCTGCTGGCATATTTTAGTGTTAATATTAAATAAATTCAATTTAAAACATTTCATATACATTCATTATGATGCAATACATACATTTTTATAATGCACATAAAATCTTAAAAAAACTATTTACAATATATAAGTACAAAGACTTATTCATTACAGCAATCTTCATTGAATGTTAAAGAAAAGAAAATAAATTCAGCTCATCAGATTAGAAAACCCTCAAATATTATCATTATATTTTGATTTTAATATTCTAGTGTTTTACATTTTATCTCTTATATTATAATGCTCAGAGTTTTTACCAGTTTAATTAACAAATGACTCATTTATTAAACATTTCAAAATGTTACTGATGTGGTAAATAAATGGACTTGTTAAAACTATGCAATTATTTAATTTTACAAAAATTTTTATGCTTAAAAGTGTATTCAAAATTTGGGTCTTGTCTCACAACATTAAGTGATGACAGATTTAAGAACAAGGTTTCTGAGTATACAAAGTATCACACATCCATTAAAAGTAATAAACAGCACTCATAAAACTCAGCAATCTAAAGAGAGAATTATTTTTTCATACAAAAATAAATACAATAGAATCTACATGTTGACTACCTCAACATTGGACTATTTTTTCATATAGCTCTTATGTGCACAATATAATTATTGAAATAAAAACAATATCTCTATAATGATTCCATAGACTAACTCATAATAAGAATATTAACTTCTGGATAAATATGTAAATAAACATAACTTCATGATGAAAAAAAATAGAATTCATTTTACAGCATTAGTAACAATGAGGACTTTTTTTTTTCTCTGAATGTATATAAGACTCTAAATCCTTCTTTAAGGTAAAATCTTTATTTTAAAACTATCATTTTTATTAATAATTATATGTTATTAGATAAAGCAAAAAAATTGCTTTGCACTAACTGTTTAATACCACTTTTCAAATATAAATATGACTTCAGATTTATGCCTGAATAGGGTATATAAAAAGGTTTTAATTTTAAAGTTTTATCACAGTCTACATTAAAAATTTAAATCTATTCAGTATGCCTTGCGCTAATTTTTTTAAAAATTATCTAGCAACATAGGACTGCATAATGCATGAAGATATTAAGTGATTATTCCACACCAAATATATGGTTGTACTTGATGTTATTCATAATTATGTGTGTGTGTTTGAGGTTAGAAAACAATTAAGTGATTTTCCATGTATTTTTATCAAAGCATATAACTTCATTGTGTTTAATCAATTACAGTTTTCTATAACAACTGATTACGAAAACAAAGATAATATGATTTATTATAGCATACCGAATTTCATAAAGTTTTGTTAATTTAAATGGTAGTCAACCTATATAGATTCTATCTTATACAAATTCACTCTTTATGCTTATCACAAATACTCATTTATGAACAGTGAATTGGCAGGAAAAAAAGTTTCTGTAGCAGGTATATAATAAGTAGAATACATAACATATATATATAATATATAATTTTAAATAATTTTTTTATTCGAATTCAATTTAATCTAAAACTGCAAAAATGTATCAAAAGCCTTTTTTTAGTTATTAAATACATTAAAAATATAAAACATACATGAATTTTAAAAAAAGGTAACAGTGTCCTAGCTCTGCAGTTCTTCACAAAAATCGCAACAGACACATTCACTGGAAAATCTTGACGGACACTTCTACCTTAATTTGGTATATATCACTGGCGTATCTAGCTCTGAGAGGGTCCTGTATCAAAATTCCTTTGGGGCCCTTTTTTAGATAAGGGAGACCTATTAGGGGGACTGTAGTTACACATGTTGGGGCCCCAGTAGCTTGGCAGCCCTGTATCATTGATATGGCGGTAACTACGCCATATCAGCGAACCCTGGTATATATTCTGATATCGACTGAACCCTGGTATATATTCTGGTGAATAAAAAAAATTATTTTCCAAGTCAATTAACCTCTTTTTCATCACAATTTAGAATTCCCTTATTCAATTATGTGTTCTATGAATAAACAGCAAAATTAAGAGGAAGGAATATAACAAGATACTCCTGGAACAAGTTTGTATTAAGAAAATTACATTGCTCATTTTTGTTAATGATTCTGAAAAGTTTTCAATTAACATATATGTATATATATATAAATTACTTTTCATCTTACAATAATCTACTGGAAATATCTGAAAAAACAACATTTTATAAAATTAGATAGGGGTACTTTTGGTTATTTCTTCTTGGTAACCAAGAGATATACATCTCAATTAACTTTATGAAAAATTAATTTTAATACATCCATTCTCTCAAATCACAGTTTTTTTAAATCATCCATAAAAAAAATTTTAAAGTACACACTTAAATCTGGATAAAAAGTTTTCAACCAGAAATCGACAAAAAAAATAGCATCCAAAAACTACAAGCTCCACAATTATACAGTAGAGCAGTAACAGTCAAGAGTAATAAATGCAGGTCATGAGTAAATCAACTGGATCTGATATCTTTTTTGCCCCATAAATTAAAGGGGATAAAAAAATAACAGTATAATATGTGAGCTTTTTATAAACACATATTACACATAATGAAAAAAAAATTATGATCATATTCTTATAAAGACATCTCTTTGGTATAACTGCATTAACATGGATCCATCGCCTCAATCAACAGAAAAAAAATCTAATTAAAAAAAGCTAAAAAAAGTCTAGCTTCATTAGACTATCTTGAGACTTATGTCATTTCATTTAATTTTTCATATCTTTTTATAAGAGAGGAAATGACAAAAATTCGTAGACAAGGATTTTGTTTCTGTAGTTGGATTTCTATATCATTTTGTAAAACCAAACTTTTACATTCAAGCAAATGCAAAACCCGCAATCTTAGAAACCAAATAGCTTTCAGACAACCCTCATTGGTTATTGAAGGAATCCGGCTTAAATCTAATTTTGTGAGATTTTTTAAATTAGACAATGGCGTTGGAGTTAAAGAATCAGAAAAGTTTTCAAAATCTCCATTTAACCCAGAATCAGATATCATTTTGCATGAATCAAGTACCAAACATTCCAAAAGTATTAAATTTTTACAAATCATGTTTAGAGTTTTATTAGAAATACTAGTGCGACTTACATTTAAATAGCGAATATTTAAATTATGCATTAGCAGATCAAAAAGACTCTCGTCACTTATTTCAGAGAAGGCCAAGTTTAGATACTTTAATTTAAATACCTTGAGATGTGATACAGCCCTTCGATAACTCAGCTCTGAAATTTTTATACTGTATGAAAGATCTAATTTTACAAGATGTTGCAACTGCAATATTTCAATGATGCAACTGTCTATCACATGATTATATCTAATAACCAATTCTTGAAGATTTGGCAAACATTTACATATAGCACAAATAGTTTCATTTGTTGAATACATTGAAGATGACAAATCAAGAGATGTCAATGAAGAATGATTTTCACAAAACATTTGTATATACTTTGAACGTAAGCTAGAAGCAAACAGTATGGATTTTAATTTTAAACCTTTGATTTTTGAGATGATTATTACAGCTTCTGGTGATAGCTGTAGCAGTGAAATGTCTAGGACTTTCAATGTATTGCTGTGTTTTTCTATAAAACTTCTTATACTTTCAAATGATAAAATCAAGTCTGATGGATTAGTTTCTACAGTTTCTCCATTAACATAAAATCTTTTCCACACTACCTTTTCGCATGATACATAACAACCTAATGACAATACCTCTAGTTTAAATAAAGATTTACTGAGTTCTGATATAACATAATCTGTCAGACCAGAAGGTATATGCATTATTAATGTAGTAACATTAGGAAGAGAATGAAACAAATGAAGAACATTAGAATTTCTTATTTCCAAAAACTTCAAATGATCACAATTTAGGATTTGATCCTCAAATCCTGATTCCTCTTTGTCATAAACTGTTTCACATTCAATAAAAGACAATTTGACAAATTGTCTGCTGTATTTCTTCAAGAATTCTACAGCAGAATTTTCAATAGTAATTTTATGAAAAAAAAACCACTGAAATTCTCGAGCCATGCAAGGAAATAAATTGAAGGTACTTGCAACTTTGGTTGAAAATTGAATTTTTATATCACAGAGGAGTTGGTTGCAATTAATAAGACATAACCATTTCTTACATACTAATGATGCGATCAATCGGTGACGGATATCTAGGAATTGGAGTATATGGAACAGAACCTGGAAGAAAATTAGAGCAAAATTATTAGTAGTATTAACAAAAGTAAAACAAAAGAGTTTATCAAAACAACAGAATTAAAAAAAAAAGAATAATAATACAAGAAGCCCAGAGGCTGAGTGGTTAGTGCATTTAGCTTCTATACCACAGGTCAGAAATTCAAACCCCGGGCTGGGCAAGGTTGACTAAGCCTTTCATCCCTTCAATGGGTTGATAAAATGAGTACCAAGCTTGCTTGCGAACTTAAATACTTGGAGTCTCGCTTCAGACTGACCACCTCATCGGGACATCTGCTCATACACCTTAGGGCCCAAGGTCGCGTATACTGAGTTGGGCACAATAGGCCCTGTCCCTCATGGGATGTTGCGCCACTGAGTTAAGAATAATACAAAATATTTTTTTTAAAAATTCAGATGTTTTTTTAAAAAAAGGAAATAGATTATGTTTTTTATTTTATAATATTAAAAAAATTAATATTTTTACAAAATTTCGGTTCAATAATTTTAGCGCACCACCTTAATTTCTCCACTCCACCCCTTCCACAAAACCCCTCCCCTGCCTACAAACATCACTTCAACATGTTCAAAACAGGAAGTTCTTGTATCCCACTCTGTACTTGTAACATCTACACTTATTATGGTTAACTTAAATCTCTATTTTATAAACAAATTACTGTGAAAATAAATTAAACATCATTAAACTTTAATATTGCTTTTTTAACATCAAAATATTATTTTACTGATATTGTTCCTCTTGCAGTGTATTGATCTGAATGATACCTTAGAATAAAATGGCTCATACAAATTTGAATCATTTATTCAATTAACTAGAAACAAAGAGAAATAAGGGAAGTCAGTATAGAAAACATATATTGAATATTTTAAGAATATGTTCAATAATTTATATGCTTTAAGTACATAATTAACAAATATACAATTATTTATAGCTATTGACACCAATTATTATATCTACAATTATTTGTAATACTTCAATAAGATAGTACTCCTTCAAAGCCCAGCGGCAGAGTGGTAGTGCATCGCGCTTCCACACCACAGGTCTGAGGTTCAAATACCAGGCTGGGCAAGGTTGACTCAGCCTTTCATTGTTTCTGCGGGTCAATAAATGAGTAAGCTTGTTTGGGAACTTAACACTGGGGGTTTCGCATCAGACTGACCACCTGCTCATGCACCTGAGGGCCTAAAGTTACATATACTGATATGGACCCAGTAGGCCTTGGCCCTCATGGGCTATTGCGCCACCGAGTTATGTCAAATGCTCCTTTCGAAATGGTTATGAGCATTTATTCTTAATCTGAGGAAGCAAAGGGTGTTCCCTGGGGTTTTCCTAGGTATTGCCAATGTGTATACATTAAGCAATATTATCTAACAAGATACATTCACTACAAACACACTGATAGTAAAGAATTTGGCATGTTTTCTAAATGTTATCCTGTATTTCACTTCATGAACCCTACAAGTACCAATGTATATATACATGTAATAACCTAATATTTACTTAAAAGTCTAATTTATCATTTTTATCTCGAGTCACAATGACGAATACTCTGTTTTGTGTGAATCGCATCTCATTTCATTTAACATTAAAACCTATATTTTGACAGACTTATTAAGTGATATTTTGTGAAAAGGATTAGACCTAGAATTTTGGACAGATTTATTAGTGATTTGTTGCAAAAGAATATTATATAGCCTAATAGCAGCTGAAACGTTTCCCAAAACACTAACGTAATTTCTAAAAATAACTTATATTTCCCTTTATTTGAATATGTGATTATATTTCTTATATTACATTTTTCTTTTTTCCCCTTGAGTTATTAAATATAAAAAAACAAATAATTCCTTTTCTTGTATTTCTGAACTTGAGAAATGGCACACTCAAAATAAATGTTCTCATAAAATTTGATAAACAGTCAAGAAGTTCAACCTACTGCAATTGCGTAGTCATTGGTTTGCAATTTTTTCTTTTTTTGCAGCATACTCCTAAGATGGTGATAGAAAATTCTACCAAAACACCCAAGTAGCTGCATATTCAATATGTGATTTTAAACTAAGGGATTAAAATATGATTAAATTCAATATAATGATAACTAAATTATCAATAAAGATGTTGTATGAATGTTTTTTGTTATAGTTTTGACGAAAAATCAAGATCAAAATTTGTAAGAACACTGAAGTTCTAATACCATAGTATTGCTTTTATTACCTTATTAAAAATAAAAACGATTTAAAATTATTAACATAGTAAAAAATGTTACAGAAAGTTATCTAAAGAAGCTTAAAACTATATTTTAATAAAATTTCATTGTGATTCAGTTCAGGATAATAACTGCTCTGTATAAAGCAAATAAAAAAAACGCCCAAAAATTTATTGTATATTTCTTGAAGAAAAATATATATATGCTACAGAGTCTAGAAATATTATACACCTGATGAAATATTTGTACCAAAATAATTTGATAGCAGATTCTGTATTATTTAGTAATTGACAAATTGTACAATTCATTACACAAATAATTTTTTTTTCACAAAAAATAACACAATATCAATTACAATCAAAATTACAACTGGCATGTTATTTGGAGTAATTGGTACCTTTTTTTGGTACACACACACACACATTAGCATTAATTATTTTTCTTTTTTTTACCAGCAACTACACTAATAGAAAAGTACTTCTCTCACTTTCAGTAACAAAAATGTTATACAGTTGCAATTTTTAATTCTTTTATAGTTTTTTTTTATCACAATTTCCTGCAAGTAATTTTTACTACACTATGATATAAAGAACTTATTTGATTCTATAACTTTTGTTATCAATAACCAGGACATCAAAGTGCAGTTTGGATTCCATTAATTTACAGTACTACCAATGGACTAAATTCATGTGACGTCACGATCACGTGCTTCCGTCAACTGGTGAATATGGCGTTGTTTGTTTACTATTGCGTACGATTATTTTGTTCTTAAAGATTTACATTTTACTTTCTAAAATGTCTTATTTTGATTAAATGGTTGCTCGATCAGTTATAGAAAGGATAATTAGAGAGAAAAAAATAATTTTTTAATATTATTATAACAAATTGTGCTTTCTTTGATAGCATGATGAAGCGTGAGGATTATATACCATCTTCCCAGTGTTTATGTGTTTGACCACTCTTTGAATAATGTTTTCGAATCTGATATGTAACCATATCAGAAAGAACATGTATCAAAAAGAAGTATATATATTTATAAAACTTATTTTACTTAGTAATTTTACAATATTACAGGGAAAAAGATAAAAATAAAGAGAAATGGAAAAATATCTTACTTTATTACAGCTCTGTTAATGTTTACACTAGTTGATGAAATAAGAACCACTTTCAAACATTAGAAATCAAAATTATTTACCATTTGTAAAATTACACATAAAAAAAATTGTGCTACATTTTAAAAATCTTTATTCGCTGCACTACTTAAGGTAAAATATATGATTTATCGGGAATTGAATTTCAAATATGGTAATAAATTAAGGCATTAAAATTTTTAAATTAGAATGTGTATAAAGTAGAATATAAATTTGTGTCCATATATTAAATATAAAAGTCCTGCTCACACACACTCCTACATGACCAAAATAAAAAAAGTCATTTTTGAATTCATAATTCTTTTAGAAAAAAAATAAAAATTGTAATATATTTGCGTGGTTTCAACACATATGTTTTTCAGAGTTTGACTGTATGGTATAAAAACCTGTCTCACACATATACAATTTTTTTTACTACATATGTATAACAAATATGTACTTATTGGTATTTGCACAATTTGTAGATTTATCATTATAGAGATTAGATTTATTTTATACTTCTGTAAAAATAAATCTCATGTCCTGAATAAATTTGTTGCAAATATTGACCTAAGAAGAGTACTTTGATCAATTTTATGATATTTATCGAAGGGAATTACAGAGATTCTTTTTTCAAAATTATTGTTAAGAGGTTAATTGGTCAAAATCACTGATATTTTTGTGTGACATATGTTTCGAAGATAAATTTTGGGCTCTTGTGTATTATAATTATCAATTTCTTTTCTTAAAAGTATAATTATATATAAAAAGACACTTTAGATACATATTAGTGATAACAAAATAAGATGGCAATACATTTCTCCAAGTAAGTTTTAAGTTTGCATGAAATGGAACTCAAGTGTTTAACACTAAACAAATATCTGGTCAAGGGACATAACTAGTAGAAATTGTGAATGGAAATTTTATGCAACTATTTATTTCCATATTGTATTAAATTGTTTCTATCTTATTTGCAATTCATTGCGTTATAAAAATAAGATTCATTTTCATCAAAGCATAAATATTAATTGTTATTCAAAAACTTTCATATTAACTCTAATATGAGATAAACAATAGCTTTAACCCTTTGACAGTTAGGGAAATGAGCAGTTTTCGTTTAGTTAATTCGCACAGTATTACGAGTAAGCAGTAGTCAAAAGTGGCAGCTGTTTTCCCCCCGCCATTCTTCCGAAAATGTCACCCTTCTACGGCAATGCCGTAGATAGCTCGCCTCATGCATTTTATAGGTTTCATAAAGTATTTGTAGTACACAAATAACAGTTTTTACGTACTTTAAAATAATGAATAAATGATAATTATTAAATAGTAACCACATCACCAGTAAAACTAAATCGGCTAGGAGCGGGAGAACTTGAATCAATTTTACACCACTGTCGAACACTCGAAAAATTTTCCTCATCGCTTGTATCGTCTTCTGAGCTTGATATGCTGTGAACAAAGTCTTCATCAGACTCAAAACTTGATAAGCTTTCTGTATTGAAATCAAAATCATCATCATAATAATCTAATTTTCGCTTTTGAGCCATTTTACTTTACAAACAGTCTAAAAAACGCAACAAAATACCCATAAAAAGAACAACGTAAAAAAAAAAAGAACCTTCATTATGAAGAAAAATTCATGGAACCCGTACTGCCATCTGTAGACAGTAAAACTAACTAAACTTCACGAGTAGGATTCGTTTGTAACCTAATCAATGCAGAATAATGACCTTGAACGAGTCCATCTCGTCAGCGCCCTTTGGGAAAAGGTTTAACTATGCGAGTAGAACTCGTTTATACCCATTTCGGTCGAAATCTTGCGCCCGAGCTGAACTCGTTTGCTCGCATTCAGAAGCACTACTCGATTGCGAGCTGACCTCGTTCATGACCATCAAAGGGTTAAGAAGTATGGCATTCAATTAGAAATTAAATTGAATTTGTGAAAATTGTAGTATTTTTTTCTGATAAAATATTCCTTGATATTATACAATTATTTATAACAAGTTGTTCAACATGCTATAAGCATTTTATACAAAGGCAATTAAAAAAATTATTGGAAATGATGGGGAAAAAAACACTTTTACCAAAAGATAATTCTCTTCATTTATCTAAAACTTTCATATTAACTAATGTTCTATGTACACAGGCTTCAAGAAATAAACTTTTTTGCAAGTTTGATATGTACTTCAAAAAAATAAGATAATAATATATCAAATTAAATGTAATCATTTCTAAAAATTGTTACCCCTTTTGTAATGGTTTCATTCCCCCTTAAGAATAATGTATTTTAATTTAAAGAAAGAAATGACATTAAATTTTAACAGCAAAGAACAATTATAAATTATTTAGAAATCGATAATTTGTGTGTGGAAGGTAAAAATCAAAGAAACATTTCTTTAATTTTTGTAAACATTCCTCCCACAAATTATCATCAAAAATTGAAAAAATTCAGAATAAATATTTTCTCCTGACTTTGAATTATTAATTAAAATTACAAACAGACATTTTTTATATTATTCACACCTAACTGAGACTGTGTTGTATAATAGGTGTAAATCTTTTTAAAGAAATGATATCAATGTTATTCGATAATCATACAATTTTAAAAAAGTAGTTTTAATTCTATACTGTCAACCATTCTTGCACAAAACTATATAATAAATAACTACTAAATTAATTAAGAACTAAAATAACTAAGAGCCATACCTAAGTGTACCATGAACTATAAATAAATGCTAGGATCCAACCGAACTAGGATAAATATGCCAGCTAACACTAGTCGGAAGTAGACAATTACCTAATTAGATGAATAAATTAGAATAAAACAAAAATTATATAAAAGAGTTAAGATTATTTCCTAACAAATATATATTCTAAAATAATACAAAAAATACGATGATATATGTTTTTAATTAGATAAAATTAAGACACAAGAACGATGTCAACAAACATAACGGAAATCCAATGAATTCGCACATGCATTTATTGACGTTGGGGAATCACGTGATTACTTACTGGCGTCAGTCTGTCCATGAAGTTACTCCATTGCAATAGTTCTGTTTTCATATTAAAGAGACAAACACCAACAACATATCCCAAAGAATGTCTTTCCTAAATATTGAAATGGTACTATAATGTGTTTTTTTTTAAATAGTTTGTGAAATCATTGGCTATTGAAATTATGTTTACTTCAATACTGAACATAGGATGCTTAATATTTTATTTAAAACTCAATCATCATTTTATATGGATACTTATTTTTATTAAATATACTACTTAAAATATATCTGAGTGTATCCTCTTTTAAATACAAGTTAAAAATTTATCTGTATGTGTTCATAAAGATTGTTTTGAAATAAAAATATTTTAAAATGCTGTATTATAAAATTCACTCTTCCAGTTCCATTCAATGTTCAAGTACAAAAATTGCAAAAAGACTTACACATGCAAAAAGTTTCAGGATGCTTTTTGAATGTAATGTTAGAAATTTTCACAAGTTTAACATTCAAGTTTGAAGCCAATATGAATATTTCTTCATAATATTTCATACAGTTTACAGAGTGTTGAACTACTTTTATAACAATGTACTCTATTTTGACACATAATTTGATACATATTTTGCACACACACAGGTTGTGACTAATCTAGTATTTGGAATACATTCTTATGATAATAGAACTAAATTAATAAATTGTTAATCTGTTTACATTACTAACCTCATAAAAAAATATTTTTAATAATTTCAAGTCAAATATGAATTAGTCAAAATTTCTGATTGAAATTTTAAGTAATATGTCTTAAAAGAGTGAAAAGAGAGAGATGAAAATTTCAACATACATCATACTTTAAAATGTTTTTTTTTTTTTTTTTTTTTTGCATTCATTTTAATTTCCTTGACTTTTGATGCATAAGTACTATTGGTACACAGAAATAATTCCTAGGCAAGATATTTAAAAAATTAAACTTAAGGTCAATAAAGATTTTTAATGTTACAGATTTTTTACTGAAAACCCAAAATGTGTGACACCATAATCAGTTTTGAATCACTATTATATTACTATGATGCAGTCTGAAAGTCTGTTAGTATAAAATTAAGAGAATGAGATCTGCAGTAGTTAAATTTTAGACACATTACTTTCAAGTTTTGTTTCCAAAATATAACAATCTTTTTTAAACAAGTCCAATTTTACTTGATTCCATCATTCTAGAACAAAAATAAAAAAACAAGGATAACATTTTTTACTTTGTAAAAGATCCTTTTTGTTACTTATAAGAATCCAAATTCTTTGGAATAAGTATAAGTACAAGGTATAAGAAGTGATATATGTAATATTTAAAATTTTCAAAATATGTATTACGAAAAAAAGCATAAGTCAATTTCGTCAACATAGCAGTCAATAAAAAAATTTTGGGGTACATTCAATACATATTTAATTAGGGAAATCCCTCAGATTTCTATGTTGTTTGCTCGTTTCCTAACAAAACACACTGCACAATTTTTTTTTTTGCAAGAGTACAATCTGGTACAAATCTTGCAAAGCAAACAACCTCGACAATGCCACTTAAAATATGCAAAATTAAAAATCTATCTACAATTAGTTGTTACAAATCTTACTGAAAACCATCCAGAGAAAGATGAAAAAAATAGCAGTTTATAATTTGACTGTGGCTAGCTAACTGAGCAGTACTTTTAAGTTTTTTCTCAGATTCAAAAACATATTACGATTACCAACCATACCTTTAATTTTGGTATTTAACGTCACTGCAGTGAAATTTGTGCCAAGCAAATTGTGCCATTTTCCATCAAAATTTGAATGATTGGTTTTTTTGGTACTTACCCATTTTGCTGACACAAGTGATAAAAGTTGCTAACAATGATATAATCATCACCAAACAGAATATCCCCACTGGTAATCTTTTATCACCATATTTTTAAAACAAGTAATTATCTTTTTATCAGTAATGTCTTTTTCATAATACATAAAAAATAGATGATAACCAATAAGAAGTAACATTTTCTTGTGTGTTTTCAACCAATAAAACCTGCTTGGTGAGGTTTGTGTTAACAAAACAATAAAGTACAGGGGGGGGTTTCAAATAAAACACGAGTCTTTTTGTTGTTTTGATATTATGGTGCGATTCTTGTGGTGCAAATTTTTCTGCAGATGCTAAACCTTATACCTTGATTTCTTTTCATGTCAAGTAAACAAATTGGTTTTATTGTATGCTAAAATCATTGAAACAAAGATATCACTTTAATACATCAAAAGAAACCAGAAAAATATTAGCAAAATGTGTATTCTGATGCTAAAATAATCACCAAACTTTTTTGGTGTGGTATGAAATGAAAATGAGATAATGAAACCCTGAAACTAAAAATGAGGAATTTAAAATTTCACACTTCAAGAACGATGAACAATTCAATTACTGTGTTTTGGTGCCTTGCTATCCTGAGAAACAAGATAACATGAAAGACAAAGCTTAGGTATAGGGTAGAAATAATTATGGATAGAGATTGCAAAATCTTTGAGACCCCACAACAACATTTAAAGTTTATATGTGAAGCCAGCAAAAGTGTAGATTAGGTGCCCCTTGGATTTCGTGATATTTATCTATATGCCAGGATGAATCCGATCTCATCATAAATTTGGCTTTACTTCCTTACTCTTGGAACACCAATATTTACATATAGATAGTTTGGCAACTGATTCTGGTGGCCAAAATTGGTTTTGCTTCCTTACTCTCGGAACACCTATCTTTACATATAGGTATTTTGGTGACTGATTCTGGTCACCAAAAAATTGGCTTTACGTAGGGGCTACTTATTCGACACTTTAAACGGTGAAACCAATTTGATAGCACCAAATTTTACACATTTAAGAATGAATATACAAGGAGTATATTGGATTAATCTAATTCCTTTAGCATGAGTAATGCTCAAGATTTAATACTTTGGTAATCAATTAGAACATATCAGCTGCATTTTTAGATATTTTTTATAAGTAATTACTCTTATCTGTTAACTGTCAGCCAATATTGAAATTTTTCAAAACAAATGTTAAGTATCGTTATTTTTAGTAAAATATTTGTTGCAAAAAGCGACACATTTAAGAGGAATGAACCAATAGACAAACATTTAGTAGTTCGTGTTAAAAACTTTTCCAAGTTAGTTCTCTAAAAATCCATTCCTCTCCTAACAATTCCTACTAATAGCTCACACTCTTTACATTTATCTTGTTCAAATTTTCCCTTGTTAATAAAATACTTTCTATTCATCCAATCAAGTTCAAATAAATTTTTTAAACTTGTAGTGGTTGACATTAATAGTTTTTTAAAATATTAATTTAATTTAAATAATTACTGGTTTTTGACACCAACTTAGATTCGTCTCAATTGTTGTAACAATGTAACTGTTAAAACAAAGACAAAAGTTGGCGTCGAAAACCTGTTTTCGGCCAAACCGGGTGTGCATTGTTACAACAATGCAGACAAATCATGCTCTTTTTTCAATTCCTACTCTATTAGTTCACTCTCCCTATACATATATATTTATTTATTTATTTATTTATAGATATCCTATTCCAATTTTCAATCGTTAATAAAATACTTTCTATTCATCCATTCACAGTAGGAATTGACTTCAAACTTCTTTTTTTTTATTACTTGTTGCACTGTAAGTAAAACAAAGATTATTTCATAATTATTACTCCCAGAAAAACTTTTTAAATCCTATACCTCGTCCGGCAATGATGATATATCAAGTTCCATTGCAAAATCACTCGATATGTAACAATGCGTTCCAAATAACAAAATGACCGCTCATTAACAGTTTCGTTTTACTAACAAATAATTCTTAATTCAGATCACTTCATTGGAAATTACACCAAACTCTTTTTTTTTTCTTTTTTCGCATGGTAAATGCGTTCCTTAGAAAACCGCGCAAAATGGGGAAAAAAATGGTGTATAAAATTTCATGCGATTTATAATAAATTTGGGGATGTGTTCTATAATTTTAAGAAATCGTGGAAAATGAAAATTTCTAAATATTTTCCCAAAAAACCATGCATAAAAAGTAGTAATAAAATCCACATGTTACATTTATAAAACAAAAACAATACCTTTTAATACAAAAAATAAATATGTAAAATAAAATTAATTATAAAACTAGTGTGCAGTGAAAATTCAGTCATAAAACATACAAAAATTCAAATTAGTGTGCAGTGAAAATTCAGTCATAAAACAAACAAAAATTCAAATTAGTGTGCAGTGAAAAATCAGTCATAAAACATACAAAAATTCAAATTGAAATCAGGAATAAAATTGCAAACTAACAACTATTCATCGTTGATAAAAGTGCGTGTTTATTACGAACTGGATCAAAAATATAAGTTTATGCACTTTGTTCTTGTTTCAGCAATATATTTTGGCAAAATCAGACGAACTTTAGGTTTAAAAATCTTTTTTAACTTTAACTTTTAAGGAATGATGAAACTTACACTGCCGGGAGATATTCCTAGTTTCGATACAATAATTTTTGAGTCGGCGCATTTTCTTTTAGGATCAGAGACTTCACTTTCTTGATAGTTGCACATGCGTTCGAACAATCTTATTACGATGTTTCATAGTCATATTTTCATTTTTACTTTCCGCACAAGTCGTTTTTTTTCTCTCTCTCTTTCAAATTAAATATTTAGTATTTTTATTTTTGAAGTACAATAGCCCAGATTTACACTGCTTTGTAATTTGTTGATACGAATATTTCTCCTTGGAAAGCGTAATTACGTACCTTCGAGACTACTAACAATTTTATTAGCCATTTTAAAAATAAATCTGTGATGTTACATTCCAATCAAAACAAAACATTAGAAGACGATTATTCTGAAGTTGTTAACATGTTATTTCAAAAAACAAACGAGAAAATATATTACAAAATTGTTTCCAAAAAGTGCGAACGACCTTCTGTACATGTTGAGTGTTTAAATGTTGTACGTTGTATAATTTCTTATTTAGTTAAGAGTTTCCTGGTTATTGGCAAACATATTCCTTTAAACGCATGACTCCCATACATGTTTTAACACTTACATAATTCTCACTTAAGATTAACAATTTTAGAAGCATTACCTAATACTTTTCAAGAAATTTGACAAGATATAAGAGTATTCATAATTCTAAAATCCAGAGTTGAATCAGATTTTTTGACTGTTTATTAAATCAGGGGTAAAATATTTCTCAAAAAGTAACTGCTATTAGGATAGCTGATTTCCACGACACAATTTACCTTTATAAAAATATTTTTTTTGAAGCGTATTTTTTTTTAATTGGACGAAACAAAATTTTAAAAGATCTAAAAAATTCCCTGTGGTGCAGTTTGTTTCGCTTACTTTTTTAAGGAATCCTTATTTATTTTAAAATAAGGATAACCGTTCTGTAGTCCAAATAATTTGAGAAATTAGTCTGGGTACTTATATTTTTCCTCCAGAAATGTTTTAACAGTTTTTATAATATATAGTTAAAACTTTTTTATCTTGTGCCATTTACATAATGCTATAAGTATATATTTCTCTTATCTCTATTATGTCTTACAAATTGAATTTTGAGCCGTTTTTAGTCAAATAAATATAATATTCAAATCTCTAAAAAAAATTGAGATTAAAAATTGTAGCATATGGTATTAATTATTATTCTCGAGTGGCTCATCATCATCTCAGGCGTCGTCCTCGTCACTTAAAAATGGTTCAAAATTACGAGGTCCATCGCCAAAATCCCTGGTGTTGCTGAACAGTATCGGTATTATATACATTGCTTTGTTATGATAAACTTCTAATAGGAGAGAGAGAGGTCTAGACTTACAAAATAAAATATAAGAGAGATAATAAAGTTTATTACATGTTAATAAAATAGTAGAGAAGGGATCGAGATTGGGATCCTCTTAGCAATGAAATTTATGAATATGAATATTGCATATTATCCTTATTTACTACGCGGCTGTTAAATCAGAATTCTTTTATAAATTCTTGACATAATGTAGTAAGTTAATACACAGGCATAAATGATGCGGTTGTTTTTTATTCTACTCTAACTCTGCTTATTATCTATTATTATTTTTTAACATGGAAATAAATTATTTTCTGTGAAATTGCATAGGGTGCTATTCGCGATTCTTACTAATTCTCTAAAGTAGGGGTGGGCAACTAGTGGCCTGCGGACTGCATGCAGCCCGCAGAAAGTTTATCTGCTGCCAGAAAATCCACTTTGAACCGAAATTTCTTTCCCCTCTGCTATCAAAGATTAATAATTTATTTTTCACTATTAGGAAAACAAAGTATCTGAAAGTGTTTTTCAATTCCCACTATTATATATATATATATATATATATATATATATATATATATATATATATATATATATATATATATATATATATATATATATAAATCTTCTGTGCGTGTGTTTGTCACTAAACTCCTCCTAAACGGCTGGACCGATTTCGATGAAACTTTTTGTGTGGGTTCAAGTAAATTCGAGAATGGTTTAGATTCACAATTCGGTCCGATGTCGTAATTAGTTAAAAAGATATTAATTAAAAACATTCAAATAAATACAACTCAACATTCACCTGCATTGTTGTAGTTCAGCTTAAGTAATTCACATAACACATTGCATTTAAACTCATTAAAAGCTTCCAGAGGAAAGTTGTATTTAATTGCTATTTTTGTAATGAAGTTATTAATATCTTTAGAAACTTGTGCTTTTTTTAATAGCTTTATTATTATTAGAGCGCATTAATCTAAAGCCTGTAACATTAACCATTATTTCTCTAAGTTTTATCTTTAATAATATTTAAATTACCTGATATGACATGTTTATGATATTCATCAATGAAATCTACATAACTATGACAGTTACAAACAATATTATTATTCTCCAAGAAAGTAGCTCTATTATATATAGTTACATATTATTTATGTGCAGTAAAAATTGCAAGTATATTGATTTTTTAGATTCTTTGAAAGAGGTACACGTAGTTTGAAAACAATCATTCTGAGATAATTGCATTTTAAGTGTAACTAGGCACTTAATTACAAAAATAATGAATTACAACATGTATTTGCTCTATTTTATTAAACATTAGTATCTTCTTAATTTTTTAAACATAAAATAGGAAACAAAAAAGCCTTAAAATGTTCAGAAAATACATATATAGTAATTTTCAGTTTTTGTTCAACGAGATCTTTTTAGCATTTTGCATCAATTTTCACAAATTATGTAACAATCTGTGAAGAATTTTTAGCTTCAATGCATTACAAATGTCAAATTTGACCGTATATAACATCATAAATATAATTTAAACATGTATCAATGTGTAAAAGTCATGATTTGGGAATATGTGATTTTACGACATTAGAAAAATTGAATTATGGATTTGTACGTTTCCATGCAAACACAATTTCTAAAAGTTTCAAAATTCAAAATTTTCTCTAAACTGTACAAAAGATTTTAAAAAAAGTCAAAAATAAAACTGTTTTTATGTTTTTAAACATGAAATTTGTGTATTTTTAGGCATGCAACAAGCTACTCGCAACGACAAAAAGCATTACATATCTGAGTTATAATTAGTTAGCTATTATTGAAAAACCTTTGAATATTAAAGCTTAAAAACTTGTCTAAACAATAAATAAACAATAATATTTGAAATGAAGTGAAATATTTAAAATATATTGTTTAGTTTTCTCAAAAACATGTAACATAAAAATATCACTATGAATTTTTAAAAAATTTGACATTTTTTGTCACGATATATGGACTCCAGTCAAATATTTTGAGAAACTCCTTAAAAAAACTCACAGGAATATTTATAGTTACATATCAGTAACATGAGGGGGAAAATTTTATGCACATTTATACCTTATATTCTGAGAAAAAGATGAATACAGTTTTAACAACATCATTTTTGAAAAAAATGAATTTTTACTATAAAGTGCCATTTTATAACAAAAATCATGAATTACAGCATGTATTTGTCCCATTTTATTAAACATTAGCATCTTTGCAATTTATTTTGCATAAAATAGTAAACAAAAAAGTCTTAAATTGCCCAGAACAGCATTTTTCAGTTTTTTTTAACGAGAAAACATCACAATTTTCTCAAATACTGAATCAATTTTTAAACAATTTGTAGCTTTCATACATTACACATATCAAATTTGAACAGAAAGCATCACAAATATAATGTGAAAATATATCAATATGGTTTTGGTGTTAATTTGAGATGGTATTTAAAAATACCTGATTATATATATATATACGACGTTTCTTAAGTTTCCGTTAGGTTTTCGTAACATTATCATTAGGTCTTGTTGTTGCAGACAGTTTCTAAGTTTTAAACTTCAAAAGTTACTTTAAACTGGACAAATGATTTCTAAAACAGACAAAATAAAACTGTTTCTATGTTCTTCAACATGAAATTTATGTAAAGGGTGTTTTTTTGAGAGGTATAGAACTTTAAATTGCAATAAAACAACGATGTATTATTCGATTGACATGAATTTTTTTTATTCGAAAGATAATCTTGTGGCATTACATTTTAAATATGATTTCGTAAAATGCGGCCGCGGTAGCCAGTGACATAGGACTGCCACGGCTGGCTCGGATGTAGTCCAATCTGGACGTCCAATTTTCGATGACTTTTTCCAACATTTGTGGACGTATATCGGCAATAACACGGCGAATGTTGTTTTCCAAATGGTCAAGCATTTGTGGCTTATCCGCATAGACCAATGACTTTACATAGCCACACAAAAAATAGTCTAGCGGTGTTAAATCACAAGATCTTGGAGGCCAATTCACAGGTTCAAAACGGGAAATTAGGCGGTCACCAAACGTGTCTTTCAATAAATCGATTGTGGCACGAGCTGTGTGACATGTTGCGCCGTCTTGTTGGAACCACAGCTCCTGGACATCATGATTGTTCAATTCAGGAATGAAAAAGTTAGTAATCATGGCTCTATACCGATCACCATTGACTGTAACGTTGTGGCCTTCATCGTTTTTGAAGAAGGATTCCACCAGCCCATAAAGTGCACCAAACAGTCAGTTTTTCTGGATGTAACGGTGTTTCGACATGCACTTGTGGATTAGCTTCACTCCAAATGCGGCAGTTTTGTTTGTTGACGTAGCCATTCAACAAGAAGTGCGCTTCATCGCTAAACAAAATTCGCTTATGAAAATCGCGCGCGACCATTATTTTCGAAATAAAATTGCACAATTTGAAAGCGTTGTTCAGGCGTGAGTCTATTCATGATGAATTGCCAAACCAAACTGAGAATAAATCACTTGACAGCTGTTAAATCGGTCGCCATCTTGGAAAGTAATGCCAACTTAAACTTCTTTACCCGGAAAAAAAACACTCTGTATTTTTATGAATGTAACAAGGTTCTCGCAAAGACAACAAACATGACATTTAATGTATAATCTCATACCTTTTTCTCAGAAACTATTAAACATAAAGACTCAAATTTTTATTTATATTAATTAGACATTATATTTATACTGAAGTGAATTTTTTTTATAAATATAATAATTAGTTTTTTCAAAGACAAACTTTTAGTTCACCGAACAATTATTATGAATTTATTAAAAATTGTAATTTTTTTTGTTATGATAACTGCTTTATATTTAAATGTTTTAAGAATATTTCAAAAATGTCACTTCAGTATACACAATTGCATTTAAGAAACATACACACAGTAAATTTATACAATTTTAAGAATATAAATTTTAAACATGCATACAGTAAATTTACACAATTTTAAAAAAATAAGTTTTTGAAAACAGAAATTTTTATAACAAAATCTTACCTTTGTATTGAATTTAATCCAAATTTTTCTATCACATAATTGCAACTTCAAGTATTTTTGAAATATTTTTAGCGTTTTTCTAAGCCTTTTAAAGTTTTTAGTTGTTATTACGAATTATTTAAACTAAATTTAAAGTGAAGAACAGGTTTAAATTTAGGTAAAATCACTAAATATTAAAAATATAGCATTCAAATTAAAACCACGCTTCCAAATTTGGCAGAAATTTTTTTTGCATGTCTAAAACAGTTAAATTTGCAGTTACTATACAGGTATCTATTGCGTATTAATAAAAATAAATTGACGCTTTGCAACTTTGCTCCAGATTTAAAAAGACAATGTTTACATTTCTATCTGTCAAATGGGCGTGGTTCATAAGCTGATTATTTTTTAAAA
Source organism: Trichonephila clavipes (assembly GCA_019973935.1). NCBI lineage: Eukaryota > Metazoa > Arthropoda > Arachnida > Araneae > Nephilidae > Trichonephila > Trichonephila clavipes. Next base: position 74,845 of record BMAU01005468.1, read on the forward strand.
ATCATTTTGAAGTATATACTTCTAATTCATATAATGGCTTGTATGTTATATCAATGGAAAGCTTCTGATCAGGGGTTTATAGAAATATCAAAATCTCAAAATCGATTTTTAAAAGGGGTCTACCCTACTGACTGCTCTTGAACTTCAGCTGTTCTGGACTGTCACTAAAAGCTCGAGCGGTATAAAAAATAATAATGGATGGTTGTGGATAAAATAATATGGAAAAATTTGTTTCGGAGAAAAACGTATTTAAAGATTTGAAATCTCAATCTTAAAAAATTATACACAGCTGAAACAACCTAAAACCTCTTTATATCAAAAGAATTAACCTTTTATAAGCCCATATCAGTATTATGTATTTGTTTCAAATTATTTTTCTTAATTTTGTTACCAATTTTATAGAGTTAAAAAAGCTTTTCTTGGCGTCTAAATGCATAGTTTTTTTAAAAAAATACAAATTAGAGATATAAAAAGCACGCTAGAAAACTTTATTATTTTAAAAAAATAATATTTTTATATGGAAAAACAGGTATATTTTCCCACTATAGTATAATAATGGGGGTTCAGCGGGGCGGTGGCGGTGGAGATAAGGCAGTGGTGTGAAGATAAGGCAGTGGGGGTGATAACAGGGAATGGGGTAGATACGGGGATTCTGCATAGTGGTGGAGATAAGATGGGAGTGGGGTAGATAAGAGGGTGGAAAGATATTTTTTTAATTTGAGTTTTACATAATAATATAAGCATTAATGAATGGATTACGTTTATTAACACTTATATAAAATTTACGCAACTTTTCGAAATTGATATATAATTTACATTAAAATAATTTATTTAATATGAAAAATTCATTTTAAGGTTATGGGGGTTCTGCATAGTGGTGGAGATGGGGTTGTGTTGGATGTGGGTTAGAGAAGGGGTTGAGAGGTGTTTGAAGAAAAATGTTATTTACAGATTATTTCTTTTTAATTTAGGATTGAGTTATACATAATGATATCAAAATATTTCAGCATAAATTATTTGATCGGGTATATTTACAACAATATAAAATGTATGTGACTTTTCTAAATTGTTATATAATTTTACATTAAAATAATTGTTCACTCATTGAATAGTTACATATGAAAGATTCATTTTAAAGTTATGGGGGTTCTGCATAGTGGTGGTAGAGATAAAATTCTAGTGATTATAAAATATATAGTGGTGTTTGAAAAAGCAATAATTTTATAAGAACACATAATTTTTTTTAGTTTATAGATAAAGCTAACAATCTATCCGACATTGTTTGAATATCACCCCCCTCCCTTTTTTATTGTTCCTTCTTTTCTTTTTCAATTTTTGCATTATAATTTCTAAATATTTCAGCATAAATGAATTTATCAGGTTTATTTACATTAATATAAAATTTATGATAATTTTCTAAATTGTTATATAATTTTACCTTAAAATGTTTGTTATAGATTATAGACATTCATTGAATAACTATTTATAAAAAATTATTATTAAGGTTATTAAGCAATTGTAAGGGTTGCTGACTCATTTTTAAGCATACCTATTGCATTGTAACGAGGTATGCAAGATCCAGCTCAATTAACTTAAGAACATCTTTGACACTGGTTTAAAATCAAATTCTTTTTTTCTTTTTGAGTGTGGTTGACTAAATTTTTACTCTATTTTTATAATATGAATCTATGTATAAATTACATTTTTAGATATATTTCATACATTAGAATATCAAATTCACACACATCAATGATTTTGAATCGAAAAATTAACCCCCTTCCTCTCTTTCTACCGTGACTATATTTTCGTACTTCCATTATTATCTACGATAAACCTTTCATGAGGTATATTATTTTTCTAAATGAAATAAATTCTATAACATTCTACTTTCTTTCGACTCTAGTTCTCTACTTATTTCCCTTTTCATTACGTTGTTATTGCATTTGATTACGACACATATTTATCAATTCCCTTTTCTGCAAATTCATTGAAATTTTATTACTACAATTTGTTATAAAATTTACTCAGCATGTTCTGAATCAATAAATCTTTATAATTAAATCTATAAAAATATGTTATTTGAGTTTAATCAGTAAATTTTTTTCACTATATTAAGGTCTATATTATTAAATGTCATGCAAGTTCTGATATAATGCGCTATATTTTTTTAAAACTAACATTTTTTTTTTGGTTTTATTTAAAATTCGCTCATGCATAATGCCTCTTATACTTGATTAAAATATTATTTTCACATTGCTTAAATGTTATTCTAATAATTGTTGTACTGAAGTCACGCTATTTTAATTCAGTAATTACATATAGTATTAAAGGAATTAAATTATGGAATAAATGCTTTGATCAACAGTAAGTTCATTCAAGTTAAAAAAAAACATTATATATTATTAGTACAATTGATTATGCAGTTCAATTTTTTTGAAAGAAAACGTGGAATTACTAAAATATTTTGATAAGGGTTATCTTTTTTTTTCTGAAAACACATTGAAATGCTGGAAATTTAGATAATTTGTTTTTATCATGTATAAACAAGAAAGTTCTGATAAAACACTTTACCATTGGTTAATGAGGAGGGTAGATGAGATCACGTGAATTAATCTGATTAGTTGAAACTGACGTAATATTTTTTCTGAAGACTGTGTAATTGACTGAACAATGTATAAGGAAGAAATCGAGATACAAACTGGCAACTTTGTAAAACTTTCATTTTATACTTCAATTTTCTTCGGTGCGTTGTTTTGTATACAACGATTTTTTTTTCTTTTTAAATTTTAACAGGCCATGTTTTCGAGTTACGCTGAATCCAATGGTTAGCACAAATGGGAATCTCTAAATAATACGTCTAAGAAAATGCTGAATCCAATGGGAAGCACAAATGGGAATCTCTAAATAATACGTCTAAGAAAATGCGTTTAAATGAAAATTTAAATGTTTTCCTTATACCTTGTAACGCTAACTAACTTACCATGGACAACCTACCAAAACATATGATTCATTTAGGAGGACAAATTTTTCATTTTGATGAATACTTTTCAAAAGCAAACACGAGTGCTTAGTCGACTTTATGTACAAGACGACAGAGTATTTTATATACTACCAAAGACGGAGTATCCTTGAAACCAGAAGTGGGGAATGCCTTTCATAGCCAACTTTCCAGTTTTTGTCCTCGTGAAATTTTTGAGAGTACAATCATTGTTAAAAAAAAATCATTTATCTTTTCAACCAATCGGATAAAGATAACGTATCCATGATTGTCAAGAAACTATTCCAGAGAAAATATTCTTCTTTCCAATTTCTTCCGGGAAGGGCCCTTCTCAACGGTGAAAATTTGAGAAAACTGTATGATTCTTACGAATGTGTGAAAAACAAACCGTTAACCTACACGCTTTGTGAATATGTACAGACTGAAGTGGATCGTCTTCCTGAAAATGAAAGTTCTTTTAATTATGATGCAGACAATCCATACGGACTTAACGAACCCATTGACACATTTTGCAGATGCATTACTAAATATATAGCAAGTAATATTTAATTGAAATTAGGTTGTATTGTATGTCAAAATGATAACAGTTTATTAAAAGTACACGAGTGTATGAATGTAAGTAAACACACACACACACAAGATAGTTTTGATTTTTATTTTGAAAGGGCATTACATAACATTGATTGGCATGCTTTCGCTGTCGAGTTTGTGAATTTAAATAAAAACAATCCGTATATATAAAGCATTTTAGTAAGGAAATATTTGGTTACAATGATGTAGAAGAGGTATTCAAAAAGAAGATATTTCTATGTAATTGATTATGCACTAGATTTGTTATATCTTTCTTCTTAGAATATTTAAAATGTTATTTAATAAAAAAAATAATTTTATTTTAGATTCTTTGTTAATCATTTTATATATTTTTTTTATTACAGAGTTTTTGAAAATATATCCTCATCTTAAAAATATTTAAAATTTTCCATAAAACGGAAAAAATAAAGCGAAGGATTTTCTATGTGATACATCTATTAAAAGAATAAACATAACGGTTTATTATAATTAATAATGTATTTTTCAAAATTTTAAAAAATACAGGTTTTAAAGCATAACGAGTTCTTTTTATTTTTAGTTAACAAAATAAACATTTTTTTTAGATATAAGTAATACTTACAAAAGGTAAATTACTGTTGAAAAAATATTTACAATACTTAATGCTTGTTAATTATTGAAATGATAAGGAACACAGCTAACATCTTTTCAAATTGTACATTAGTGTACGGAAATAATTGTCACTCGACCATATATTTTTTCAAGCTAACACATAACCGTTTTATGGTTTTTAAGCAAAGCATTCATTATAAATTAAAAGTAAATATACATTTGTTGGGAAAGTGCATGTATCGGCACGTTACAACGTGCGTCAAGATCAGTAAAGGCGCATGACTACGCATGAGGCTTTTTAATGAAATTAAAACAAAACTGAATATTAGAATACCCCTATAAGGAAACTTGAAATTTAAAAAGTGTAGTCTGCTTTAAGTAGAATTTATAACAAAAGGGAACTTTTTGCATGAGAAAAAAAAAAAGAACTACTATGGTTTATTTTTAAACATTCTCATTCCAGCTACCACGACTACCACCTTATTTTCACTTAATGCAGCACGCTAAAAATTTTGTGTTGATTCCAGAACATCAATTGATAAAAAACACTCCGAGGCAACAGCAAATGACATAATTTGATCACCAAATGTCTAAAATCTTAAAGAGTAAGCTGCCTGATTATAAAAAAAAAAAAAAAAAAAAAAAAAACACTATTATTATGAACTGTTAAAACGAAAAATGAATTTACAACTTACCGGGTGTAGCTTCTGAAAATCCTGCATTGGAATATGGACACCTCGTTCAAAAGGATGAATCTGGCAAATGGAAAGAAGAAATCAAAATTAAAGTGGGCGAAAATTACATGCGTATTATTTTAGAGTCTTTATCAAAGACCTAAAAATCAAGCATCGATCGACGTTATTGAACATTCTTAAAGATAAACCAAATATTTTGAACTAGAACGAGCAAGGGAAAGTTTATTTCTAAGATTAAAAATACCAACATTCTAATTTGGCCGATCTGTTTAATATGATTTTTAAGAGAATCGAAAGTCATCTACCATTATTGAAAAGGAAGAATTTTTACATGTTTTACAAGAATTGAATATCCCTAGACACTATATAAAAAAATAAACACTTGAAAACTCCTTTTGTTATTCAAGAAGGTGCCTGTAAAATGCAAACAATATGTCAAACTAGTTGTTAAACGAAATAGGCTTTATGAAAGACCAAAGTATGATGAAGCCCGCGCGCGTTGGAAATCTTTTTAAATAAAAACATTTTAATTTTATGTGTGTTGTTATTTTTCCTCCTTATGTTTTACATCTTTTTTTTTTTTAAACAAGAGAAATATAATTAACAAATTTTATACTTAAGTTTTCACTACAAAAATATTCACAGGGTTTCATTAAAATGATTTTTTAATGTTTAAAATCCTCTCATGATTAAATTTATGTTTCAATAAAAAAATACTTAGTAAAAGTAATTAGTAAACATGTCATAAATTTTGTACAGTTTAACTTGTAACACAATGATCTAAATTTTTCAAGTTCTTTGATAATTTAAGTCAAATATTTTTTTCTTTGTTGCTTCTTTATTTTTCGTATGTCTGGAACACATGTAAAAATAATAAAACCTTACCTTTGATGTTTTCCACAGTTGTAAAAAAATATCCTGAAACATGTTAAAAAAGCCACACTTTAAAAATAAACCAACTATTTTCAGAATAACCAGTTTATTGTACTGTTTGAAACAAAACATTTCGAATAAATTTTACATCTATATTTTCCAAAAATCTTTTAAAAATACATTTTTCTCTATGCAAAAAGTCTTTTACAATGTCATTAATGTTAACTAATATTAAAATAAGACCAGACACATTACAGAACTTTTCAAAGTTCGTAAATGTTATACAGAAATGTCTCAATTGACCACCATGGTTGATAATGCAACCATCACACTCAAAAATTTTAGGGAACACACTCACCACATTTTCTTCGATAGAAACGATGAGTGATTTCATCAAAGACAATTCATCATTGATTTTCTCACAATTCAGTGTATAGTTCTTCAGTATGACTTTGGGTAGATAGTTCGAATAAAGATATAATCAACGAGTTCTTCATTTAAATCATGAGCACAGTGTTTTAAATTATTTAACTGGTCGTCATCCAAAGCAATCCAAGCATTTGTTTGCAAATTTTTTACGGTCATTTGTGAATTTGTATTTGTTACAAGAATATTGTTGTTTGCAACGAATGACGAAGAACTGTACAAGAGATTGAAGTTAAATATTTTTCGGAAAAAATCAAACCATGAATGCAAATCCATGGCCACTCCATTGAAGGTTGGTTTCACATCACTTTCGATTATTAGAAACTTTCTAATGTGAATTTTGAAGATTCCTTTGTATAATTCGCAGCGTAAATATACACAATTGTTCAGATCATTGCGGAAAACACACTCATTTTCTTGAAGAGATTTAATGATGAGGGATCCATCGGCGAGCGGAGGAGACTCTGAATTAATATCACGGATAGCAGAAGTCGATGAATCTATATTTTCAGGATTCAAGGATGTGAAAAAAATCATCCAGTCCTTCGAATGCATTTTCTATGGTATCCTGGGTAGAAGCCGTCTCTAAAATAACACTATCTGCTTCTTCGGCACGTCCTTTTTTGAGGTACTATTCTTCCAATGCATCAACCCTCGCTTGTTGGATGTTTTTAAAGAAGTAGTCATTTTTTTTTAAAAATTTTAGTTTATAAGAAAATCTCTAATTTAAACTGAAAGTATATTTATGCTTAAGCAGAGGTTATGAGGGTAGAAAAGCAAAAGACTAAATGACATTTACTCAAGAAACATGCCAAGAAATCTTGTGATATGAAGTTAGCGCAAATGTAAAATATTTAATCATGTTTACCAGACCTTTCCTCCAAGCGATAGTGTTGCATATTTTATAAAATATGGGACACTATTAGTCGGGGATTAGTCATTTGTTATTTAAGATAATGAAAATATTTTACATTTCGTTACCACATCTTATCATAAGATTTCTTGGCATGTTTCTTGAGTAAATGTCATTTAGTCTTTTGCTTTTCTACCCTCATAACCTCTGCTTAAGCATAAATATACTTTCAGTTTAAATTAGAGATTTTCTTATAAACTAAAATTTTTTTAAAAAAAAATGACTACTTCTTTAAAAACATCCAACAAGCGAGGGTTGATGCATTGGAAGAATAGTACCTCAAAAAAAGGACGTGCCGAAGAAGCAGATAGTGTTATTTTAGAGACGGCTTCTACCCAGGATACCATAGAAAATGCATTCGAAGGACTGGATGATTTTTTCACATCCTTGAATCCTGAAAATATAGATTCATCGACTTCTGCTATCCGTGATATTAATTCAGAGTCTCCTCCGCTCGCCGATGGATCCCTCATCATTAAATCTCTTCAAGAAAATGAGTGTGTTTTCCGCAATGATCTGAACAATTGTGTATATTTACGCTGCGAATTATACAAAGGAATCTTCAAAATTCACATTAGAAAGTTTCTAATAATCGAAAGTGATGTGAAACCAACCTTCAATGGAGTGGCCATGGATTTGCATTCATGGTTTGATTTTTTCCGAAAAATATTTAACTTCAATCTCTTGTACAGTTCTTCGTCATTCGTTGCAAACAACAATATTCTTGTAACAAATACAAATTCACAAATGACCGTAAAAAATTTGCAAACAAATGCTTGGATTGCTTTGGATGACGACCAGTTAAATAATTTAAAACACTGTGCTCATGATTTAAATGAAGAACTCGTTGATTATATCTTTATTCGAACTATCTACCCAAAGTCATACTGAAGAACTATACACTGAATTGTGAGAAAATCAATGATGAATTGTCTTTGATGAAATCACTCATCGTTTCTATCGAAGAAAATGTGGTGAGTGTGTTCCCTAAAATTTTTGAGTGTGATGGTTGCATTATCAACCATGGTGGTCAATTGAGACATTTCTGTATAACATTTACGAACTTTGAAAAGTTCTGTAATGTGTCTGGTCTTATTTTAATATTAGTTAACATTAATGACATTGTAAAAGACTTTTTGCATAGAGAAAATGTATTTTTAAAAGATTTTTGGAAAATATAGATGTAAAATTTATTCGAAATGTTTTGTTTCAAACAGTACAATAAACTGGTTATTCTGAAAATAGTTGGTTTATTTTTAAAGTGTGGCTTTTTTTTAACATGTTTCAGGATATTTTTTTACAACTGTGGAAAACATCAAAGGTAAGGTTTTATTATTTTTACATGTGTTCCAGACATACGAAAAATAAAGAAGCAACAAAGAAAAAAATATTTGACTTAAATTATCAAAGAACTTGAAAAATTTAGATCATTGTGTTACAAGTTAAACTGTACAAAATTTATGACATGTTTACTAATTACTTTTACTAAGTATTTTTTTTTTTTATTGAAACATAAATTTAATCATGAGAGGATTTTAAACATTAAAAATCATTTTAATGAAACCCTGTGAATATTTTTGTAGTGAAAACTTAAGTATAAAATTTGTTAATTATATTTCTCTTGTTTAAAAAAAAAAAAAAAAGATGTAAAACATAAGGAGGAAAAATAACAACACACATAAAATTAAAATGTTTTTATTTAAAAATATTTCCAACCCGCGCGGGCTTCATCATACTTTGGTCTTTCATAAAGCCTATTTCGTTTAACAACTAGTTTGACATATTGTTTGCATTTTACAGGCACCTTCTTGAATAACAAAAGGAGTTTTCAAGTGTTTATTTTTTTATATAGTGTCTAGGGATATTCAATTCTTGTAAAACATGTAAAAATTCTTCCTTTTCAATAATGGTAGATGACTTTCGATTCTCTTAAAAATCATATTAAACAGATCGGCCAAATTAGAATGTTGGTATTTTTAATCTTAGAAATAAACTTTCCCTTGCTCGTTCTAGTTCAAAATATTTGGTTTATCTTTAAGAATGTTCAATAACGTCGATCGATGCTTGATTTTTAGGTCTTTGATAAAGACTCTAAAATAATACGCATGTAATTTTCGCCCACTTTAATTTTGATTTCTTCTTTCCATTTGCCAGATTCATCCTTTTGAACGAGGTGTCCATATTCCAATGCAGGATTTTCAGAAGCTACACCCGGTAAGTTGTAAATTCATTTTTCGTTTTAACAGTTCATAATAATAGTGTTTTTTTTTTTTATAATCAGGCAGCTTACTCTTTAAGATTTTAGACATTTGGTGATCAAATTATGTCATTTGCTGTTGCCTCGGAGTGTTTTTTATCAATTGATGTTCTGGAATCAACACAAAATTTTTAGCGTGCTGCATTAAGTGAAAATAAGGTGGTAGTCGTGGTAGCTGGAATGAGAATGTTTAAAAATAAACCATAGTAGTTCTTTTTTTCTCATGCAAAAAGTTCCCTTTTTGTTATAAATTCTACTTAAAGCAGACTACACTTTTTAAATTTCAAGTTTCCTTATAGGGGTATTCTAATATTCAGTTTTGTTTTAATTTCATTAAAAAGCCTCATGCGTAGTCATGCGCCTTTACTGATCTTGACGCACGTTGTAACGTGCCGATACATGCACTTTCCCAACAAATGTATATTTACTTTTAATTTATAATGAATGCTTTGCTTAAAAACCATAAAACGGTTATGTGTTAGCTTGAAAAAATTATGGTCGAGTGACAATTATTTCCGTACACTAATGTACAATTTGAAAAGATGTTAGCTGTGTTCCTTATCATTTCAATAATTAACAAGCATTAAGTATTGTAAATATTTTTTCAACAGTAATTTACCTTTTGTAAGTATTACTTATATCTAAAAAAAAATGTTTATTTTGTTAACTAAAAATAAAAAGAACTCGTTATGCTTTAAAACCTGTATTTTTCAAAATTTTAAAAAATACATTATTAATTATAATAAACCGTTATGTTTATTCTTTTAATAGATGTATCACATAGAAAATCCTTCGCTTTATTTTTTCCGTTTTATGGAAAATTTTAAATATTTTTAAGATGAGGATATATTTTCAAAAACTCTGTAATAAAAAAAATATATATAAAATGATTAACAAAGAATCTAAAATAAAATTATTTTTTTTTATTAAATAACATTTTAAATATTCTAAGAAGAAAGATATAACAAATCTAGTGCATAATCAATTACATAGAAATATCTTCTTTTTGAATACCTCTTCTACATCATTGTAACCAAATATTTCCTTACTAAAATGCTTTATATATACGGATTGTTTTTATTTAAATTCACAAACTCGACAGCGAAAGCATGCCAATCAATGTTATGTAATGCCCTTTCAAAATAAAAATCAAAACTATCTTGTGTGTGTGTGTGTTTACTTACATTCATACACTCGTGTACTTTTAATAAACTGTTATCATTTTGACATACAATACAACCTAATTTCAATTAAATATTACTTGCTATATATTTAGTAATGCATCTGCAAAATGTGTCAATGGGTTCGTTAAGTCCGTATGGATTGTCTGCATCATAATTAAAAGAACTTTCATTTTCAGGAAGACGATCCACTTCAGTCTGTACATATTCACAAAGCGTGTAGGTTAACGGTTTGTTTTTCACACATTCGTAAGAATCATACAGTTTTCTCAAATTTTCACCGTTGAGAAGGGCCCTTCCCGGAAGAAATTGGAAAGAAGAATATTTTCTCTGGAATAGTTTCTTGACAATCATGGATACGTTATCTTTATCCGATTGGTTGAAAAGATAAATGATTTTTTTAACAATGATTGTACTCTCAAAAATTTCACGAGGACAAAAACTGGAAAGTTGGCTATGAAAGGCATTCCCCACTTCTGGTTTCAAGGATACTCCGTCTTTGGTAGTATATAAAATACTCTGTCGTCTTGTACATAAAGTCGACTAAGCACTCGTGTTTGCTTTTGAAAAGTATTCATCAAAATGAAAAATTTGTCCTCCTAAATGAATCATATGTTTTGGTAGGTTGTCCATGGTAAGTTAGTTAGCGTTACAAGGTATAAGGAAAACATTTAAATTTTCATTTAAACGCATTTTCTTAGACGTATTATTTAGAGATTCCCATTTGTGCTTCCCATTGGATTCAGCATTTTCTTAGACGTATTATTTAGAGATTCCCATTTGTGCTAACCATTGGATTCAGCGTAACTCGAAAACATGGCCTGTTAAAATTTAAAAAGAAAAAAAAAATCGTTGTATACAAAACAACGCACCGAAGAAAATTGAAGTATAAAATGAAAGTTTTACAAAGTTGCCAGTTTGTATCTCGATTTCTTCCTTATACATTGTTCAGTCAATTACACAGTCTTCAGAAAAAATATTACGTCAGTTTCAACTAATCAGATTAATTCACGTGATCTCATCTACCCTCCTCATTAACCAATGGTAAAGTGTTTTATCAGAACTTTCTTGTTTATACATGATAAAAACAAATTATCTAAATTTCCAGCATTTCAATGTGTTTTCAGAAAAAAAAGAGATAACCCTTATCAAAATATTTTAGTAATTCCACGTTTTCTTTCAAAAAAATTGAACTGCATAATCAATTGTACTAATAATATATAATGTTTTTTTAACTTGAATGAACTTACTGTTGATCAAAGCATTTATTCCATAATTTAATTCCTTTAATACTATATGTAATTACTGAATTAAAATAGCGTGACTTCAGTACAACAATTATTAGAATAACATTTAAGCAATGTGAAAATAATATTTTAATCAAGTATAAGAGGCATTATGCATGAGCGAATTTTAAATAAAACCAAAAAAAAAATGTTAGTTTTAAAAAATATAGCGCATTATATCAGAACTTGCATGACATTTAATAATATAGACCTTAATATAGTGAAAAAAATTTACTGATTAAACTCAAATAACATATTTTTATAGATTTAATTATAAAGATTTATTGATTCAGAACATGCTGAGTAAATTTTATAACAAATTGTAGTAATAAAATTTCAATGAATTTGCAGAAAAGGGAATTGATAAATATGTGTCGTAATCAAATGCAATAACAACGTAATGAAAAGGGAAATAAGTAGAGAACTAGAGTCGAAAGAAAGTAGAATGTTATAGAATTTATTTCATTTAGAAAAATAATATACCTCATGAAAGGTTTATCGTAGATAATAATGGAAGTACGAAAATATAGTCACGGTAGAAAGAGAGGAAGGGGGTTAATTTTTCGATTCAAAATCATTGATGTGTGTGAATTTGATATTCTAATGTATGAAATATATCTAAAAATGTAATTTATACATAGATTCATATTATAAAAATAGAGTAAAAATTTAGTCAACCACACTCAAAAAGAAAAAAGAATTTGATTTTAAACCAGTGTCAAAGATGTTCTTAAGTTAATTGAGCTGGATCTTGCATACCTCGTTACAATGCAATAGGTATGCTTAAAAATGAGTCAGCAACCCTTACAATTGCTTAATAACCTTAATAATAATTTTTTATAAATAGTTATTCAATGAATGTCTATAATCTATAACAAACATTTTAAGGTAAAATTATATAACAATTTAGAAAATTATCATAAATTTTATATTAATGTAAATAAACCTGATAAATTCATTTATGCTGAAATATTTAGAAATTATAATGCAAAAATTGAAAAAGAAAAGAAGGAACAATAAAAAAGGGAGGGGGGTGATATTCAAACAATGTCGGATAGATTGTTAGCTTTATCTATAAACTAAAAAAAATTATGTGTTCTTATAAAATTATTGCTTTTTTCAAACACCACTATATATTTTATAATCACTAGAATTTTATCTCTACCACCACTATGCAGAACCCCCATAACTTTAAAATGAATCTTTCATATGTAACTATTCAATGAGTGAACAATTATTTTAATGTAAAATTATATAACAATTTAGAAAAGTCACATACATTTTATATTGTTGTAAATATACCCGATCAAATAATTTATGCTGAAATATTTTGATATCATTATGTATAACTCAATCCTAAATTAAAAAGAAATAATCTGTAAATAACATTTTTCTTCAAACACCTCTCAACCCCTTCTCTAACCCACATCCAACACAACCCCATCTCCACCACTATGCAGAACCCCCATAACCTTAAAATGAATTTTTCATATTAAATAAATTATTTTAATGTAAAATTATATATCAATTTCGAAAAGTTGCGTAAATTTCATATAAGTGTTAATAAACGTAATCCATTCATTAATGCTTATATTATTATGTAAAACTCAAATTAAAAAAAAATATCTTTCCACCCTCTTATCTACCCCACTCCCATCTTATCTCCACCACTATGCAGAATCCCCGTATCTACCCCATTCCCTGTTATCACCCCCACTGCCTTATCTTCACCACGGCAGAACCTTATCTCCACCGCCACCGCCCCGCAGAACCCCCATTATTATACTATGAAAAAAGTGGAGACTTGGCTAACGCCTTATGCTCTGATAAAATTTTGATCAGTTTCTAATCCAAGTTATAACACACAGTTCGTGATTGCAGTCGATCAGTAATTTGAATTATCGCGTTGTGCTTCAACTGAGATTGATGAAAGTAGAGTATAGAGTAACTGGAATTTTAGAATCTATTGGATGATGTCAGATTTTTTTCAACTTTTTGAACATGCTCTATTGTTTTAGATTCCGCTATTGAGGAATAAGACCATTCTCCGTGGTTGGAGATAAAATTTTTCAAAATTTCACGCTGTGATTTGTATTTGATACAGTTTAATATAAAATGTTCACTGGTTTCTGGTACTTTACAATCTGCACACAAAGGAGAATCTGTTAATTTAAAAAGGAAATATATATCATTTAATGGTAATTTTTTAGCTCGCAACTTATCGATTAAAACTTCTGTATTTCTATTTTTTGCTGCCTGTCTGTTCCATTTTTGAAGATGAGAAATATAAAAAAAATTTTTATGTCTCTTGCTCTTTTTCCATATTTCTTCACTTTTGATTTTGTGTTGTTTTTTAAAATATGTATGTAGATCTTCATAAGTTACCCAAGAAATAATATTCCATGGCTCTGGAGAGGCTTTAGCTAATTTATCAACTTCTTCATTAATCCCTTTTCCCTTGTGAGCTGGTACCCAAATGGATGTAATTGATTGAGCTATTTGGAGGCACTGATGTAAAGTTGAACTTAAATTTAATATTATCGTATTGGATTTTCTATTAATATTTTGGATGCTTTTTAGGACTGATAAGCTGTCCGTCAAGATGATATAGTTTTCTGTTTCAGAAACCCAATTTTTTAACGCAGTCCATATGGCTATAGCTTCAGCTGTGAATATTGAAATCATTTCTTTCAGTATGAAATTTTGTCGAATTTTTTTTCTTAGGGATCAAAATTCCTATTGATGTTTGATTAGTATTTTTTGAACCATCGGTTGCTATTATGATATTGTTATTAAATTTTGGCTGAATGTAATCATTAAACATATTTTGTACTATGTCATCTGGAAGATCCTTGTTTTGAAATGGTAGTTCATGAGTATAGATGTTTATTTTGCGATTATCGTAGATTGGGGGAGGAAGGATCTATTGAAGAATATCTACTTTAGAGATGCATAATTCTTGGAGCAGGTTGATCGCCTTTTGAAAAATACTGATATCTTTTTCTCTATATTTATAAAAAATACTATTTATATTCCAAAATAACCTTGCGTTCGGTGACCAGTCTTTTAATGCTATTTGCTTGGTTATAAATTTTTGGCAAAGAAAATTATGGCGAGTATTAATACTTCCATTCATAGACACTCTGCTCCTAATAAATCCAACGGGGTATTTCTTGAATTTTCCATATAGCGAGATGTGGAAGTTAGGAAAAGCGGTTCCAGTTCCGGTGTCATCCACGTCACTTAACCGTGATACAAAATTACGAGGTTCATCGCCAATAGCCCTCGTGACTGTTTTCAGACTGTTTCTATCTAAAAAAGATTATTTTACTGGCACAAGTAAAGTTTTGACTTCATTTAAACAGCGCACAAAAAGTTTATGTATAAAATAAATAAAATTCCGTGTTTTTTTTTGTTTTTTTTGTAGAGCGAATATTCATGGTATCATGGTTCAGCTACTCGAGGGCTTTTGGCACATCTGACCTACGTAATTTCGACCCATTGTCAAGTGATGAGGGCGACACCTGAGATGGCAACCCTCTCTCTCCTTCTACAGTACAACAACGCGTAGAAGTTTGAGCTTCGACTTATTTAACGCGCATCGGCCCCCTCTGCATGTAGGTTCGTACTCATGATATGCCGGCTACCAGGCCGTTACCTTGACCGCTAGGCTACCGCTATTACTTTTTTTTGTAGAAAGATACTGGGATGGAATTACGAGTTATAGTTCATATTGGCATTACAGTATATTATTGCATTAAGATAAATTGCAACAAAATTTTTCAAAACTTAACTTTTTTTAAAATAAGAGGTATCTGAATCATACAGAAATTACGCATTTTTCTCCTTGATAGCTTCTCCTTTCGGTTGATGCCAATGTTCCATTTAATCAATTATTGTTTCTCTGTGTATACATATAAAAAGATATCGAACTATATATGAAAAATGTGTCAAAAATATTTTATATCGATCTGAATATTGCTTAGGTGAAAGTTTGTTAGAAATTTTTTGCCTCATATAATGGGCAGAATATTGAAAAAGAGAATTTCTTTCATAATTAATTTTAAAAAATATTAGAAAAAGAAAGAGTAAATAATCACAAATTTTTAGCAGAAATGTAGAGCTAAGAGCTTCTTGCATTTTTTAATAAACTAATTTTCTGTTACTAATTTAAATAGGAATTCATCCAAAAAGAAAACAATTCTTTTTTCAATAAACGCTTCCAGTATTTGTAATTCTTTGTAATTGAAAAAGATTTAACGGGTATAATGGAAAAAATATTCGGTCAACAAAAGTTGATATTAAATTTTTCTTAGGTATTGTATTTTCGAACTGAAAAAACATTGATTTCCAATATAATTATTGGAATTGGAGCCCAATTCATGTCGAAAACAAGTCATTGATCCATTTTCAGAAGCACTCGGAGTCGAATTTAAAAAAAATCTCTTTTCTTTCAACGGGATTTAATCATCAGAAAAAGATTGGACTGTTTACAGAAGAGAATTGGCCTTTTTTAGTAACTATCCGAAATCCGATGAAATTGCAGAACTGGAATACATTACCTTTGGCTGCCGACTTGGAAAACAAATGTTAAATTTCAAGATGCACATAAATTACTACAAAGGGAGGAAATTTGGCTATTTGGTGACATTTCTAATAACGTTTGGTTTAATAAACCCTCCGCCAAAAAGGAAATGGCAGCGATTGATGTCAATTTTTGTTGTTATTCTACTGAATTTTTCTTTTATAGACTTTTTAATTATGCTTTCTATTTCAAATTCAGACGAATGGACGAACTGGAAGGTAAATCTGGGTTATATTGCCACCGAATCATTAATCCTGCTGTCATGGCATTCCGTGTTCTTTCGAAGAAAGAACATTTTGCATCTACTTCAAAAAATAGAGCTCATGGCTACACCCATGATAAAACATGAAATCAATGCCTGTCTTATGAATGCTGCTTTTTTAAATTTCATATGCTATCCAATTGGAATTATAGCTAGCACGGATCGAGATTATTTAGAAGGATATATTCGCAGTATCTCATGTATAGACTGGATATTGGGAATACAGTATTCAAATGTATTTGTTATGCCGTAAAAAGGTTGCTTCACTTCAGCTTCATTCAGTTTTGCAATTTCTGTTATATTGCTATTGTATTTGAGCGTTACTCATTACATTTCTGCATCCCTTGAAAAATTCAAGAAGGATATTGTAACTATGCCTCCAGAAGAATTCTTGAAAGAACAGTCAAAGCTCTCCGAAAGATACAGTAAAATCATTGCTGTTTTGCAGGACACGCAACAGACCTTTTCTTTGACATCTTTCCTTCAGTGTTTAGGCTTTATTGCCTCTAGTTTTTCGATTTTATCATTTATGCTCCTTTTCCCTGAAAAGGTCATACCATCTGATCTGTTCGAAAGAATTTTCCCTCTTGCCACCGCTTCGTTTTCAATGGTCTTAATATTTTACATTGGGGGTTGAATCCTTATCAAAATGGCTGAGGTGAGAAAATGCATTCTACGTGAAATGTGCAACAATTCCTCCTGGTCAATATGGTCCTTATATAAGGATGGAGTTCTTTGCGCTCTCTAAGCTAGTGGACTTACCCGGAAAAATGCTGCCCGGCTGTGATATTCTATTTTACACAAAGCAAAATATTTTCTCGGCCATGGAAAGCTTTATTACCTATAGTCTCTTACTACTACAGTTTAATAATCAGACTTTATCTCGAAAGAGTAACATTGAAATCTTTTTTACAATACCACTCAAATTGGAGCTTACTTTTAATAAATTGCAATAATTCCAAACGATAGTAAAATGATCATGGGTTTTTTTGTAAGAAAATGAATTTAATTTTATTCTAAATTCTTTGATGATAGGAAGTAATGTTATTATTTAGTTATTGTAATAGTTATCGTTCATATATCTACAGAAGATTGTTCGCTCTATATGGAAACGATTATGATAATTTAACTTTTATTTATTAATGCTAAATTTTTTGTGATGATTGGCTTCTACCTGATGGCCATGATTCGAGACAGTAGCTCCAGCTCGAATTTTCAATGAAAGAAAACTTTTTCTCAATACTGTCATGCCAATTTTACTCCATTCCTGTTGAATCGTTTTCGAAAGTCTGTTCGGTTGTGGTAGACTAGTGGTCAAGGTATTGGATCGTGGCTGGCCTTGTCACGAGTTCGAGCCCAGTACCACTAAAGACCCGCCGTGTAGGAGTGCGATGCACGTTGAATCTGTCGAGAGCTCAAACGTCTTCCCGTTGGTGTGGTGTAGAAGTTAAGAGAGTGCGGTGCAAGCTGAGATGTCGTTCTGGGTACTCGACCATGGTGCAAAATGACGAGGTCCGTCACCAAAATGTAGTTTAACAAAATTTAAGGGAATCTTCGGTTCCATCGGCTAAATAAAATGTGGATTTTATCCAATCGACTCTGTAATTAGTATCTGGACGATAAAATACGTGTTAGAAAGAATGCGTTTTTTTTAGAAATAAAAGCCGACCTGTGGTGACATTTGTGATTTACATCCAACTTACGCTTTTTTGAGCATGTCCCACAATAAAGGCTGCTTTCGGCTGCTAAACGCGAAGCACATTTTCAGACAGAAAAATGAGCCGATTTCCACTGAAATTTGCAATATTATAACTCGTATCTCTGTTAACAATACGGTGTTTTTAAAAATTTCAAAATATTCCGTGAATACTTTCTTTTTTGTTTTAATACGTGAAGGTAAAGCCCATTTAACATTACGGTATACGATAAAAAATACGAAACACACTTTATACCAGAAAAAAAAATCAACTCTGTTAAAAATGGGAAGTATGATAAAAAATGCTGCTCTCTAAAGGATAATGTTACGATCATCGGTGGTTCAGTTAATCAGTGGTAGAATGCTTTTATATCAATCAACGCTCATATCATCACAATCGTTAGACTCAATTAAATTCAATAAATCATCGAAGACAAGTGTAAGATTAAATAATAAGTTTAATGGAATATGGAGTGCGTCTGCACTCGGTCACGTACAGAAGATCTCTGTTGTCAACAACACATGTTATTACAAGCAGCGCCCTCTATAATGAGAGGGGTTCTACCATTACTCCCCACTTAAACTCCTGCGGAGTTTACATTAAAATAATTCAAATTCTAAGGTAATTCAAGTAAAATTCATGCAAAATGAAATAATACAAATAAAATTCATGCAATGTGAAATAATACAAATAAAATTCATGCAATGTGAAATAATAAAAATAAAATCCTATGAATTCAATTCTCAAATCATATGCATCATCAATAATTCTGAAATAAAATTAGCAATTCTTAAATCACATACATTATCAATAATACGGAAAAATCAAATTAGCAATTATGTAAATAGAATAATATAAAGGTTAAAGTTCAAGAAATTGTAAAATGTTTAATGGTCTTTCCTACAGATGCAGGATCAACTGGAATAGGTAAAGGCACTACCTTTGTGATGGCTCGTTTTAAAATACCTGTTGAGGTTTTCACATTAACTACTCTTACAAGACCATCACTACCGGGAAATACTTCAAGAATACGCCCCATAGGCCAGTCCAGGGGCTTGGTGTTGGGATCCTTTAAAAGAACTAGCTGATTCTCCATCAAGTTAGGGTTCTGTACACTCCACTTAGCACGAGTCTGAAGAGGGGTCAGATATTCGGTGCTCCAACGGTTCCAAAATTTGTCTCTCAGAGATTGAACGAGTTTCCATCTGGAATGATGGGACAAAGAATCCGAAGCAGTATAAGGTTCAGGAAAGGATGAAATTGCACAGTTCAAGAAATGCCCCGGGGTCAAAGGGTTAAGATCATTGGGGTCTGAAGAAAGTGGAGACAAGGGACGTGAATTCAGAACTGCTTCGATTTGTGCCATCAACGTAGTTAACTCTTCGAAGTTCATGATAGCTGATTTCGCTACCCTCAATAAAATGCGTTTCATGAACTTAATGTTTGCTTCCCACAATCCACCGAAATGGGGAGAAGCGGGTGGAATGAAGTTCCATTCGATTCCCTCTTCCGCGCTGAATAGCTGAATTCTGTTGGACTTGTGTGTGCAAATTTCGTTCCATTCATTAAGAATGTTTCTTGCTCCCTTGAAGTTCGTTTGCATTGTCACCCAAATGACGGATGGCTTGGATCTCCTTGCTATAAATCGTCGGAGACATGCTAGGAAGGCTTCTGTGGTCAAGTCGGAAACAACTTCTAAATGAGTGGCTTTTGTACTGAAACAGATGAAAATGGCAATATACGATTTTAAAGTCACTCTTAATCTTTTTAAATTTGGTTTCGTGATTATAGGACCAGCGTAATCCAATCCAACTTTTTCGAAGGGTCTAGAAGGCACAATTCTGTCTCGTGTTAAATCTCCCATTATCTGGTTTATTGTCTGGGTTTTCGTGCGAAAACACGTAATACATTTATTTAATATTCTTCTTACACGGTTCTGACCCGATGGGATCCAATAAAACTGTCTTATTAAATATAATGTGGTTGGCAAGCCAGAATGTAATGATTTCTTGCGATAGTGTTCAATTATTAAATCAGTTAAATGATGAGCCTTTGGCAACATCATTTGATGTTTTTGAAATTCAGATAGGGTCGAATGTTCCAATCCACCTCCCACTCTCAGTATTTCATCTTCGTCCAAAAAAAAAACGTTTAAAGATGATATTTTGCTGCTCTTTGGAATCGGTTGTCTGTTTTTTTGAGACACTTTATTTCAGTTAGAAATTCATTTAATTGTACTTGTTTTACTAAAACTTTCGTAACGTGATCAAATTCAAAAGCACTTATACAGTCTATTTTCCTTAATACTCTGGGCTCACTTTACAGTTATAAATAAATCTTAAACATAGAGCGCTTATTCTAATTAATTTACTAAAAGAGGAATATCTAGAGATTAAATTATTTTCAATTTGCCTCTTTTCAACCGCTGTATTTACGTTAATTGATTTCTTCAATTCTAATTATAGGTTTCAATTATAGGTTCTGAAAATAATGGCCATTCTGTTTGTTTCATTGTCAACCACTTGGGACCATGCCACCATATTTTGTTATTTTAAAAATCATTTAAAGGCAAACCCCGACTTGTTAAATCAGCGGGATTATCCTTTCCTTTACAGTAGCGCCATTCCTTGGGATCACTTAGTTTTTGTATTTCTTTAATTCTATTCTTTACAAACACTTTATGTTTATTAAAATCCCCCTTGATCCAGTAACATGTTATAGACGAATCAATCCAATAAAAGCGACTCACAGGCAGTATGAGTGCAGTTGCAATTTTGTCACTTAACCTTGCAGATAAAAGTGCGCCCATAAGCTCCAATCTAGGGATCGAAAGAGTTTTTAATGGAGCTACCCGACCTTTTGATGCAACAAAACTAGAAATAATATTTCCATCGTTCAGTTCTATGCGTAAATAAGCGACAGTTCCATATGCCTTTTTGGAAGCACCTGAAAAGCAATGCAACTGAATGGTGGTTGCATTTGAAGGCAAAACGTTTTGAAAGTAATATCGAGGAATTTTCATTTCACTTAAATAATGAATCTCATTACACCATTTATTCCATGAAACTTCTAATTGTTTGGGCAATTTGGCATCCCAATCCAATTCTAAACACCAAATTTCCTGAATTAAACCCCCTCAGGGGGCTCACCTTCTTTAGGTGAGTGCGGGTTTCACGCTCCCGAGGTACCCTAGTGATCTTTTTCTTTTCCCTAGAGATTTACTGTCTTTGGTAAACACGGGCTTCACGAGCCCGGGGAACCCTAGTGATCTTTCTCTATTTTCGGCCCTCTTTCTTGCCATTCAAGTTTCCCTTTTCTTCATTTCACGTCGAGACCACGGACAAATATTTCAAATTTACAATTGGAATTGTTTTTTTCTATTGAAAAAACTTACTTTTTATTACTAACATATTCTGGTTTACATTTTGTATTGCGTTATTTAGTTTCTTTTTCGTATATTACTTTAATAAAAATTTTGATTGTGTTGCCGTATTTGTTTTCGACTAACACCGTTTTTAATATGGTTTTAATATTTTAACAAACGTGTGGCGCAGTATAGCCAAATTTGGCTCTTGCGCCATAAAACCCAACACAATCACTCACTCCTGAATTAAACATTTTATTCGGATCGTATAAGGACCTATGAAACCTACTGGGTCAAATAATCGACCTGCGGCTTGTAACAAATATATTTTTGTATTAATTCTTTTAAAAAGAAATGTTCCTAAATCGCTGGAATCAAAATAGAATGTATCAGATTTTTCATTCCAACCAACTCCTAAGACCTTTGAAGCTATCAACGTGTTCAATGACTCTTTATGTTCATCTACTTCAAAATTTAAATTTTTTAACCTTTGATTTAGCTCGGAAGAGTTGGTTCTCTATTTCCAAAGATCCATACTTGCATCTTCCAAAATTTGTTTACTTTCCATGCAGGTCGTCAAGGCTGCTTGGTCACTGACATTTCCACACAGAAAATCATCAACATACAATGACTGGTTAAGATGGTTAAAAGTATCAGGAAAAATATCCACATATTTTTTAAGATGATGCTTTATCGTAGCTGCAAGAAGAAATGGACACTTTATTTTACTCCAAATAAACCCTAGTCATTCGGAAAATATCAAGCCGTTTGTTTTCTAAATCAATTCCTGGATTTTCATCCCAGAAAAATCTTGTAAAATCCCTTTCACTTTCGTCTATGTCAATCATCAAAAATGCCATTTTTATGTCAGCTACAAATGCAATTGGATTCACTCTAAATTTGATTAATAGAAAAAATAGGTTAGGTATAAAATTTAGTCCTGTGTGTAAACAATCGTTCAAAGATAGTTGTGCTTTCGCATGTGATGACGCATCAAATACGATTCGCAGTTTGCTTGTAGTTTTATCAGTACGTATTACTGCTCTATGTGGTAGATAAAAAATATTATGCTCTAGATTTTCTTCTTCAAATGGAACGCGTTCTATGATTTTCTCAGAAAGATAATTATTTACAACTAATTTGTAATCCTCAAATAAGGAACTGTCATTTTTAAAACGTGATCTTAACTTTAGAAATCTTTTCCTAGCAATTGCTTCATTATTTTCTAACAATGTTTTCATGTTAGGTTTCCAAGGGAATTTAACTTTATACCGCTTATTTTGGTATGAAATTCCCGCTTCAAATTCAGACATTATATCATTATCAATATTTTCCTCATCAGACACCTCTGCTTCTATTCCTAAATTCTCTAAATCCCAAAATTCACTAAGCTGTTTAGAAATATTGGATTCATTAACAATAACACTCATTGTTAAAATTTCCTCAGAGAATCTGTACTCTGCCCTTGTAAAGACCACCCGAATAATGTTTCTACTGTCACAAGATTTTTGTTTAGACGCGTAATTCTACCGGTAACTACTTGATAATAATAGTCCGTACCAATAAGAATTGATATTTCTTTATCGTTAAATTCATAAGGATCGGCTAATTGTACATTTTTTAAATATCTAAATTTTTTATCAATATTTCTATCAGGAGTCGGTAAATTCGTGATAGAAATATGTTCTGCCTCTACCGCTTCTATTTCAATGCACAAATTTGGATCATCCTTGTTTTTCAATTTTATTTTAACTATATTTAAAGTTTTTGTTTCAGTTTCTTTAGCACCAAATGTGCAAATGGAAAGGTTTTCTTTTCTAAGAATTGGAAAGTTAAATTTCTCAGAAGTACTCTTTAAAACGAAACTTCTTTGTGAACCATTATCTAAAAATAATCTAACAATTTCTTGTTCATTTTTGACATCTATTAATGCGGCGCATGTTTGTAATAATACACTATTTACTTCTGCTTTAATTACTGCTGAAACTATATTATCAGTGTCCCTTTTCGGAGACAAATCGTCATCATGTCGATTTCGAAAACATATTGAGAAATGGTGGACCCATTACAAATAGGACACGACTCCCTTTTTACATATTCCATTGCTCTATGACCGGGCGACAAACACAAATTTATTTATTTTACAAATGCCAGGCCATTGACCATCAGGTCATTAGGCAACGGGCTTTCCAATACCTTTTCACAATGCAGTTAAGATCATTCAGTGCAGAGCACTCGTCCAAATGAGCGGCAGTCATGTCTTGACCAGTGTCACACAAAACGCAGATAGGTGAAGTCACTAAATTAAAACGAAACAAATGAGCACAAAGGCAGTCATGTCCGGTTAAAAGTCTAAATTTAGCCACAGCAGCAGCACGAGGAGAACTTGGAATACCGTGGGATTTCTTACATAGTGTACTCCAAGGCTTATCACGAGCAACACGAGAAGCTGTAAGGCGAAATGATTCCCTAAAAATCCTTTTAATTTCCAGTTTGGCAGAATGAAGTGTCAGGTCTCTGCGAAAGTTCTGAAGGATACCCGTTCCCTTTTTTTGCCAAAAAGTCTGCCCTCTCATTTCCCCAAAGACCACAGTGGGATGGTACCCATTGAAAGACGATCTTTCCTTTTATCTTTCCCAGGAGTTCTCTACAGTTCTGCACACGTAAACAATTATTCTCATTATAGTTGGATTGATTGATTGATTGAATATTAACGTCGCACTGTTCATCTACACGAGGGCTTTTGGCGACGGACCACGTAATTTTGAACCATGGTCAAGTGACGTGGACGACACCTGAGCTGGCACCCCCCTCTCCTAACTACCACACCACACCAACGGGAGGATGTTTCAGCTCTCGACAGATTTAATGTGCATCGCTGCCCTACACGGCGGGTCTTTAGTGGTACTGGGCTCGAACCCGTGACAAAGCAAGCCACGGTCCAATACCTATACCACACGGCTACCACGGCCACTCTCATTATAGTTGGACAAAGCCTGAAGGGCAGAAGTAGAATCTGAAAGAATTACAGCTCTTTCAATGGGGGGGAAGACGAACAGCAAGTTGCTGAAGGGCTATATGTATAGCTTCAACTTACCATCAAAGTGAGTTGTCAAAGGGCCGGCGTATAAATAGAAGGAGAAGAGGTGACTAAAAACACCAATGCCAGCGCCTTGGGCAAAGTCCAAGAGTGAGCCATCTGTATAAATATGAAGCCACTCCTCCGGTGGGAAGCGGCTATTGATAGTTTCCAAAGCTATAGCGTGAAGAGCAGTTGGACTTAGATCACGTTTTCTCACATTCAGAACAAGGTCCAATCTGATGACCCAATCGACAATCTGACCCAATCTGAACAATGATCCAATCGACAAACACAAATAACAACATCCTTTTTTTCTTAAAATTTCTCGCTTTTCGTTAGCACTAAAAGAACGGCAAGCGTCGAGTTCATGACCTTTGTTGCAGTATAAACATTATCGGCTTCTAAGTTCTTTCTTCAAAAGGGTGGGAAATGAATGTGGTCGGAAATGTACTCTATTCGGGGGTGGCTTCATGCGTTGTCCGGGGAAATAGGAGCCTTTATTTTTTGTTCTGTCTTGCGGTGGAGGAGAATAATGACATAGTTTATGATTGTTTATTTGAGAAGCTCGTTCCCTACTACGGATTTCCAAGTGCAGGAACTGCAAAAGAGCGCTCAGGTCAAATCCTTCGTCCTTTTGAGAGCGATTGAATTCCAAAATGAGTTCCGAGGGTAACTGTTTCAACAGGATGGGTGTTAATAAGTTTGAGTAGGATTCTCCTTTAACTCCTAAACTTTCAAGATGCCTTATTTGCGTTTCTGCTCTATCGTAGAAATTTCTTAAGCCCACAATATCAGTAGGGTTTCTAACAGGTGCTAAATTTAATAAATTGCTCAAATGAGCGTTAATTAACATGTTTTTATTTCCAAATCTATCTTTTAATAAATCAAGAGCTCTATCATAATTATCATCAGAAATTGAAAATCCATTAATGCAAGCAAGCGCATTACCACAAATATGATTTTAAATAATTAAATTTATCAACTTTGCTTAGTCTATTGTTATTATGAATAGAGCTTTCAAATAAATTATAAAAATCTAACCCCATTCAGAATAATTTCCAGAATACTTATTTATATGCAATTTAGGTAAATTTATGTTCATACATTCAAAACTATTGGAATCAATAACTTGGATATTTCCAGAAACTGTATCAACCTGGATAGAGTCAGAATTTATTCTCCTAATTTTAGAAGAAAGCTTCGTTTTCCAAAATATAATCTTCTCTTTAATTTCTTCCGAAGCTTCCATATCTTCAGTAATAGTGTCAACAGACAAACGATCTTCAATTAGTGTATTTAATAAACTTAAGTTACTTTCTTTATCATTTAATTGCTCTATAAAAGCTTCAAATTGATCAACAAGTTCATTTTCATTGTTGATCTTTCCTTCAATTTTATTTATCAATTTTGTCAACGAAGAACGTACCGCAGTACGCTTCTATTTAAATTTTGAGAGATCTTCTGACATTTTAATCTTCTATTCAGGTATAATTCAGTTTCAATAAAAATTCGGCTTACCTGAATTCACTGTCGACAATGATATTTCTACTTTTTGGTCGATGCACCAATGTTACGATCATCGGTGGTTCAGTTAATCAGTGGTAGAATGCTTTTATATCAATCAACGCTCATATCATCACAATCGTTAGACTCAATTAAATTCAATAAATCATCGAAGACAAGTGCAAGATTAAATAAGTTTAATGGAATATGGAGTGCGTCTGCACTCGGTCACGTACACAAGATCTTTCCTGTAAACAAAGCATGTTTTTACAAGCAGCGCCCTCTATACTGAGGGGGTTCTACCAGATAATAAAGCCAGAAAATCATATTAATTTTTCATTTCTTTTATATCCGAAAAATGTTCCAAATGTGGGTCCTATTCTTTAACATTAACCGAAAACAGCCTAAAATCATGAAATTATTGTAAGCAGGCGGTACTTTAGGCCTAACTACTATATGGTTACGTTGGTTAAGTTCACTGATATTTACTCCCAATTGTAGCGCTTCATTAGAATCAGAGCAATACAATTTTAGTTAATGTTCTAAAGAAGGCGGTATTTTTTTTAAAAAATGTAAGGGAATTGAGGGTTTCATTGGTTGAATTAAATGTGGATTTTATCCTATCAGCATTGTCTTTAGTATCTGGGCAAATAAAATTTTAAAAAATATATTGTATGGAATGCGTTATATTTTAAAGATAAAGTTTATGTTTTTGTTTATATATATATATTGATTCAAATAATTGCGACTCGTATTCACAATGGATGTATTTTGTATGATCCGTTGGAGGTTGAATAAAAATGTAATGCGGATTTTGGTTATGATGGTTGTCTGCGTTGTTAAGGCTGCCTTCGGCTGATGTTAAAGAATAGGGACCGAAATCGGAATATGTTTTCAGACATAAAACTACTCAAACTTTAATATACTCTGGCTTCACTATCCTGTAGAAAATTCTTTATTTTATTATACTAACTCCTTTTTATCCGAGTTGAAACATTTTTCTTTTATAAAATGTGTGTTTCGCAATTTTCTCCTATACCGTAATGCTAAATGAGCAATCCCTTTACGTGTTAAAATGAAAAATTAATTATTTAGGAAATATTTTGAAATTTAAAAAACATTATATTATAAACAAATGAATGAGTTACAATGTCAAATTTTTTTTTATCAAAATTGAGGCATTTGTTCTATCCGAAAATGTGTTCCGCGTCAAGTTCACGCTCTTGTACACATGGCGAAAACAACCTTAAATGCGCACATTGAATTATGTACTTTCTGTTGTGACTACTTGTACCAATCTTAAGAAGTGTCCATCATATAATTTTTATTTAGTCATCAGGCTTTGCATACATTAAATTTCACAGTGGCTTTATTACTTTGATTGGTTTATTTGTTATTAAGTTTTTTACCTTGATTTAAATATTCAAAATATTTCATTTTTTTATTTCTAATGAGGCTATGGACTGGTATTTTAATATTGAAGTATTTGTAACATTCCCGGGAGCTGGAATATATTTAGTGCGACACCATATAGTGGTAGACCAATCACCGCAAGTGATTTTGACGCCCACTTTCTTTCCCAGAGGAAGGGGGACCACAGATCTGACGATTTGAAACCGTACTAGGAATTTAATTTTGCCAAAAAGCACCTAAGCCAAACAGGCACTCAAGGGATATTTAACATACCACACAATCATTCTACTTGGGCGCAGTCGTTTTTTTGCATCACGAAAATCCACCATCTCGGGCCCGGGCCGAACCCTAAAACTTGGGCATACAAGGCCAGCACCAAACTATCTGCGCCAAAGACCCAGCATATCCAAAAATATTATATTGACTATTTAATAAGATATCTAGTTAATTTTTACTTTTGCTGAACAGAGATCAGCCAAGATTTTCAAAAGTCAACCCGCAAGGAGGTTGCGTGGGTGTCATGGGTAAAAAAAATCCTTTTTTTTTTCAACTAATAGACTTACAAATATGATTGGCAAACAAGATTTTTTGTTGACCAGAGGTATGCTGAGAGCCTTTTCTTAATTAATTTGCAATTCCCTTAAAATTGACTCATACAAACATAATTTAATTGAAGTTTTAATATTTTCTTTCAACCAAGTTCTCACGAAAGAACTTTTGGTGAAATGGGTGCATTCCATGCCCAAAAGATCGAGAGCCGTAATTAAAGAAAACGACTAACGCTTAAAAAATTATTGTTCAAGCATGCAACATTCACGTAATTCTCAAAGCTCATGCTAAATGGACCGCGTTTGTGAAGTTTTGCATCATTCTACTACGTATACAATGTTTTTCTATATTGTGTTATTTTGAACACAAAATGCAATCTTGTGTTCAGTCAGCTGTTCTGTAAAAAAATACTTGCGGGATTAAAACACTAGTATCAGATTTGAAATCAGCATTAAGAATACATTAGAATCAATTACAACATTTAAGATGGTAGAATAATTTCATAAAGAAAAATTATGTCAATCACAAAAAGGAGTGTGTTGAGGACTTTTTGCCCCCATTGTATTGTTTGAAAATGCATTTTTAAAATTTTAGCTTTTTCTCGCCGTATAACGCACCCCCCCCCTATCTTTTTCACGAAGGAACCTGAAGTGTACCCACCCAATTCTCTCATGCTTTGAAGTCAATTATTAGAGGTATTATTCCAGGCTTTTGATAAAAAGTATAATTCTAGTACTACAACCCTTAGGTTCATAAATGGTACGTAATTTCTTTTGAATAAACAATATTTCGATGTGTATAGCAGTCTAAATTTTTTTATGCTCATCTTTTTTATTTTTAGAGCTATCATTCTTATACACGGCGTGTAACGCACGCCCGTAAATTTCGATCTTATTATTTGTAATAAAAGTTCGCGTGTTTCGCAGGATTATAGGGTAAATGATTTTCAATGTAACTCTTTTACACATTCAAATCCTACGTTGTACGATTTCACTTCCCTCCATGGTTTCAGATTTTCCATACTCAATCTTCATTTTAATTTTATTTTTTTTTATTAAATTGTCTTTCCCTTTTTTTGTATCAATTTGAATAAAATTAACATCTTGTTAAATCAAAGCAACTCTTAGCATAAATTTTTTTTTTTACCATAATGCTGCGCCAGTGGCTAAAAAAACATCACATTAAGAGTTTTTATACTCTACTGGCTATTAAAATTGCTGCACCAGGAAGAAATGTAGATAACAAAAAAAAATAATATTTATTGGACAGATATATTATACTAGAAATATAACAAGTGATTAAATTTTCAAGAAATTTGGGTGCATAAATGCTGAGAAATCTCAATACCAAAAACAACCACCTCTGGCAGCAATAACAGCTCTGGGCATTGAGTCAAACAGAGATTGGATGGCATGTACAGTTACAAATACCCATGCAACTGCAACACGATGCCACAGTTCATCCATCGTAGTGACTGGCGTATGGTGACGAGCCAGTCGCTCGACAACCATGGATCAGACGTTTTCTATTGGCGAGAGATCTGGTGAAGGTGCAAGCCAGGCCAACAGTCGAACTTTTTCCGCATCAAGGAAGGTCTGTACAATACCGACAACATGCTCGTGTATTATCCTGTTGAAACGTTGGGTATCGCAGGGCTCGAATTAAGGGTAGAATCATGGGTCGCAATACACAAGAAATGTAACGTACCCTATTCAAAGTCCCGTCAATGCGAACAAGAAGTGACCGAGATATGTATCCAATAGCACCCCATACCATCACGCCGGGTGATGGGCTAGTATGACGATGAGGAATACACGCTGCCAATGTGCGTTCACCACGATACCGCAAAACACGGATGCGACCGTCTTAATGCTATAGACAGAACCTGGATTCTTCTAAAAAAGTGACATGTCACCATTCGTGCAACCAGGTTCGTCATAGATCTCACTATTGAAGATGCTTCTGTCTGTGATGCCACATTAATAGAGCCACATCCATGGTCTCATAGCTGAGAGTCGATGCTGCTGCAGACGTCGTCGAACTGTACATACATACACTTGTTGTATTGCAAATGACCCCAATTCCTGACTCAGGGCTCGTGACGTGGCTGCACGATCCATTAAGGTCATGCCTGTCTTCTCGGCTGCTAGTGACAGCACGGTGTTCCGTATTAACGTCCTGAATTCATCGATTTCATATTCTGCTAACAGTCATTGGATCTCGACCGACGCGAGCAGCAATTCTGCGATACGATAAGCCGCAATCCCTGTGCGCTACCATTCGACCTTTATCAAATTCAGAAATGTGCTGGTACGCATTTCTGCTTCTTACACGAGGCATCATAGCAACTTTTCACCGGGCAACAACGTTCAAATGCAATTTCTGCATGAGAAACCGGCTGAAGAATTCCCTCATTTAAACACATTGTAGGTGTCGCTACCGGCACCTGCTTTATCTGAATGCACTGAAAAGCTAATCATTTGCATATCAAAACACCTTCTTCATAGCGTTTAAATTTCACGTCTGTAGCATGTCGCCTTCTTGGTGTAGCAATTTTAATGGCCAGTAGGGTATTTCGAATCATTTAATTTTAACAAGCATTATACTTAAATGAAACAATAATATTTTCGTAGAACATTGTATTCGAATAAAAAATTTATACGGACAGAAACACTATATGTGGTTCTTTAAAACTTCATTATATTGTCAATAAATATATGTAAACTAATGTTTGAAATTTTTTTAAAAAATCAGTATTTGGCTGCAAAAACAGTCGTCTGAATGTATTGTGTTCTTATAAACATCACATCATAAAATTTACATTTGCTTGTGTTATATGGATTTCTTTTCCGAGATATTTCTGCAAGGAAATAAATTGCTTGTTTCAACAGACGAGGAAATTAATTGAAAATCAGTCGTTCATTATACACGCGGGTGCATAACAATCATTTAAATTCCTCAAATGACGAGAACAGAAACGTAGGAGAAACACATTCAACTCATAAAGTTCACTAGAGTGGCTTAAAAGTTCTAAATGCCAATGCTTCCCAAATTTTCTGAAAATATTTGGTGGTCGTGGTAGCCAAGTCGTCAAGGTAATGGACTCGTGGCTGGCGTGTCACGAATTCGAGCCTAGTACCGCTGAAGACCCGCCTTGCAGAGGGGGGCGATGCACGTTAAATATGTCGACGCCCAAACGTCCTCCCGTTAGTGTCGAAGTTAAGAAAGGGAGAGGGGTCCTCGTCACTTGACCATGGTTAAAAATCACGAGGTCCGTTACCAAAAGCCTTCGTGTAGCACTCTCACTCTCTGAAAATATATGTTTTATCGAGATATAATAATCTGTGACAACGAATGTTGGGCCCTTTTGATAGGACTTTTAGAAAATAGGATAATAGGGCTTTTTCAGAACAACCAATTAAAAATTGAGGGAAATCACTTCGGCGGGCCAGTCTTTGGGGTCCGTCCCTGGAAGGTGCCCCAAACATGCGAAATTCTAGCTGTATCCAGCTATAACCAGCAAACTTGCATAAAATTTTCTAAAAGCGATTTCATATATATTCCGGTTCAGCTCCACATACTCCACCCGGGGAACGACTTTCATGATCCTTCCATGCGTGGATCACCCCGATGTCTTCAGGTAGTCGTGATCCAATGCGCGGAGTCCTCGCTTCGCTCGGTAACTATACGTCACAATTAAATACAAAAATTCGAATTAATAATGAAATAGTGTTATATAAATTAGCTTATTTTAAATTCATTCTTTATAATAGGTGAATTCGAGCCCACTGAGCCTCAGTATTAGTTTTTCTAGCTAAAATTACATGGGATGTATAAAGAATGAATAAAAAAATTTTTTTTCTTTGTTTAATAGCGTGGCAAATTAAAAAATTTAACACAAAAAAATCGAACTATACCTCAGAACAATTCCAAATTTACCAAAAAAGTTTTCATTATATATAATATTTAGTTCAATTTTAATAAAATGTAAAGATTTCGAGACACCAAAACTACTATCACAAACTATATTTAACTCTACAAAGACTCGAAACACACATTGTTTTAACAATATTAAAACGGAAATAACGAAAAATAGATTCCAATAACCCTTTTTTAATAATTTTGAAATTCAATTCTTATATGTTGTGAACAAAAACCTAACTCAAATGGACTGAAATAATAAAAACTACTATTTTAAATTTTTAATATAATAATTAATACAATTTATAATAAAACTGGACTGATAAATTTGCACAACTTGACATTCTACCTCAGAAATAATTCATAAATACCATCCACTGATCCATTCATTCATTCATTCCATTCATCCATTGATCTGGAGAAAAATTCCATTACAATTACGAGTTAGAATTTTAATAATTTTCGAAAAAATGATAAAAAAAACAAACAAATGTAAATAGAGTGACAATTGAAATGTACTATAGTTAATAGTGATAATTGAAAGCACTGAATTGTAGGCAAATTATAACTAAATTCTTATGGAATCAAACAAATTAGAAACAAAACAAAAACCTTTCAAAACAAATTAGATATTTATTACTAAACCACAAATTCAAAGTGACAATTCCAATATACAAACACTTTTACTCATGAAACAATTACTTCTTTAAACACAAATTGTGAATTGCTGGTTTTATTTTGGAAAAGATTTCATTCAAACTTGAAAAATGAGAGATATTATTATTTGGAACATAGAACATATATATATATATATATATATATATATATATATATATATATATATATATATAGGGAACATTATTATTTGGAACATAGAAAACGACGTTTCTATTTTGATAAAAATTTGTGAGAATCAAATCTTTAACCAAATGCAACAATAATTATTATAGAATAATAAGTTTTGTATTGTGAGTCCCAACAAGAAGAAAAGAATGTACTGAAGAGTATTCAGTGTAATAATGAGTGCGAGTATTAGGCATATTTGCAACTAATTCAATAGTAGCAAACTTTGCTTATAGAAACTCTAGAAAAAACAATCTGAAATCTTATGTTAAATTATTTACTCCATTCAAGTCTCAGTTTTCTAGGATATTTTTAAAACTATATATTTTTAATGGTAATGTTCCAAGTTTGTATTACATGATACAAACAGAGTTGTATCATTTATGATAAATTGCAATCCTTGTCTAATCAATTTTTAATAAAAGTTACATTTGGTAAAACCGAGTGGTAGGGTATCGCGCTTCCACACCACAGGTTCGGGGCTCTAGCCTCAGGTCGACTCAGCCTTTCATCCCTTCAGTGGATCGATAAATGAGATGCATGGGGATTAAACACTGGGGATTTCGTTTCAGGCTGACCACCTGGTCGGGACATCTGCTCATGCTCCTCAGTGCCCAATCGTCACGTATACTGAAATAGGCTCATTGACCCTCAAGGGCTGTTGCGCCACTGAGTTTAGTTTATATTTTGTAACTAATTCGTAAAGAATTATTCAAATTTCGAAACAAACTCTTGATATTCTTTGCAACACATTATTAGTGATGCTGCATGAATAAGGATTCCCCTCAATTAAGCAAAACTATTGAGACCAATTTTTCTCGAAACTAAATTAACTATTAATAACTAAGCATAATAAAAGGATTTAATGCAACTGGTTTGTGTTATATATATGTACTCAATTTAATTGTTATAATATGAATTTATTGAATTTACATATAGAGATAGAGATATATACAGTACATTGACATTGGAATCATAATAAAAGGTCAATGTTGCTGTGTATATAAAATGGTGTTAATTTTTTTTTAAATGAACATTTTATATTATAACGTGTATTTAAAACTGGGGAATCTAAATACAATGATTATATTGTACTAGTGTAAGGTAATAATTGTAGAGTTTGAAAGCAATTATCTTTGGCTATAAAATTTTAGGATTGTAATAATAAGAAGAAAAAAATGCATATATAGCAGTGGTGCACACAAGGGGGGGGGTCCTAGAGGTCCGAACCCCCCCCCAAAGCCCTTGATTTTTTTTCCGATTGATTAAAATTCTAAGTATATAGTACGTAAAATTTAATTAATTAGTTGCTATTAATAATTAATTTTATTAATTAATGCTATTTATTTATTAAAAACTAGTTTTTTACTGTGTTTTGTTCCCGAAAATCGACAAAATCAAAAGGAGCATGGTACAAGTATGGCGAACTTTCGCCCCCGGACCGCCCCTCCCCTGAAAAATTCCTGTGTGTGCCACTGATATATAGCTATATTAAAATTTTTAGTTTTAAGTTAAATATTTGAATAATTGTAATCTTCTAAGTTTGTATTTCATGTGAATGTTATGTTACCTCTAAAATGAATTTCCTGTAATGGATTAAATATTATTCAAGTGCATAGAATACAATAGAATTTCAATATAAATACAGTTTTACTTTTAATTAGTGTGCAGAATTTTAAATTAAAATTTCTTTTAAAGAAAAGAAAAAATAATTTAGTTCTTGAACAATAGATATTAGATGATACCAATTTATTAAATTCAAGAAAGATATTGTCTTTAAAAGGAAGGAGGCCCCAAGGTGCGCCCCACGGACAAAATCCACGCCCAACCCCTGCGTCTTATCTACTTTTTAGATTTCAGGATAAAGTTGCAAGAATATTGGAAAATGGAATTCAGATTTTTGTTTTCGCCCCCCAATTACCCCCAAACGAATCCAATTTTAATGTCCCGAAGGGGGCGAGCCCTACCAGGCGCCCCTGCAACAGAGAAATCAGGCACAAAGTTACAAGAATTTTTTTGAACGACTTTCATATTCTAGTAGGGTGCCTCGAACTGCACGAGGAAACATATTTTCGCGCCAAAAGTCTCAACGGGGGCGCCATGCACCGATCCCGTGGTAAGGATCTTAGTCTTGTAATATCCTTCAAAGTTACCGGAACTTCCGAAATCTGATTTCATATTCTTGTAGGGTGCCATAAAATGGAACCAAATCTCGATTTTGGCGCTGATGCCTTTACAAGTTTTCAAATTACTCGGCTTAGAAGGAAATTGGCTGGACACAAACTTGCGGTTTTTCGACACAAAATCCGGAATATTTCGAGAAGTTACGAGAATTTCGGAAAGTGGTTTTTAAATTCGGGTCATCCATCTTGAGACACACCGGCGAAGCCCTTTTCACACCCCTTTCCGGGGGCTGCACCCCGTTTCTGTCGAAATTCTACGGACTGCCCTATCCGGAAAAGTTACCTAAATTTCTTAAAACCGATTGCACATTCTTGTCGAGCACCTCGATTACACCAGTGGATCCATTTCTGGTGGCCTAGACGTAGAGGGTCCACACTTTGGACGGTGCCTCAAACGAGCGAAATTCCGGTTTTATTCTGCCACAACCGGCAAACTGACATAGAATTTCTAAACGCGATTTCATATTCAGGTTCAGCGCCACAGACTATACCAGGTAACCCATTTTCGGGATTTTCGGATGCGTGAATCACCCCGAAGTCCTCACGTGGTCGTGATCCCATGCGCGGAGCCCTAGCTTCGCTCAGTAACGATAGATAACTATTAAATACACGGAAAAGAAACGCGTTGTTCTTTTCCTTTTGTTTAATACAGAGTTATAATCGTAATAAAACAGTTTTAGATTTTGAATTTTTTACAATATAATATGAACTCAAAACCAATAAGCCTCGATATTAACTTTCCTAACAGAATAAAAAATTCATGTTTCTAATGATTTAAGTGTTTTTATTTTTATTTTATAATGCAAAAAATAAAAATAAATGCTTGTATTAAATTATAAAGATTAAAATAAAATTTTTAAAAAAGGTATTTTTAATATGTTCTGAACAATAAACTATTTCCAATATAATTAATATGCACAATCACAGAAATAATTCATAAATAAATCACTTCAGCTGGAGACAAAATTACAAATTAGAATTTTAAAAATTGCCAAATGTCAATAGAATGAACATTTCAATTCTTATAGAATCCATTTCGATACAGATTATTGACACATGAAACAATAGCTCATATAAAAACCAAATGACTTACTTCAATTTTGGAGCCCTGAGAATGATTTATTTTGATACATTGAATATCGAAAGAGAATTTCACTTGCAAATAATAAAGCAACAAAGATTTATAATAAAATTGAAATTGTTTTGTGTTACTCAATTCGTAATTATTTCGATACACAAATATATTATAATAGTTTTATGTTCTATTGACATGTAGGAGCTTTTCGAACAAAACATGGTATGCAAATATTTAAAAAAAATACACATGTTATTATATTATAATATATTGTATAAATCTAAATACAATAATTATATACGAGGGTTGCCCCATAAGTACCCGGCCTGACCGAGAGATGGCGGTAGCTGTTTGAAAAATATTACTGTATTAGAAAGTACGCAATCTATAAAGCGCATGAACCGAATGTTACGATGTCTGACATGGATACAGAACCATACGATTACCTGAGCCTCCCCCCACCCTCTCTTCATACTCCACTCAGCTAAGCGCACAGTCCAATCCCTCAAACGAGGAAAAGCCGAACAGGGAAACGATAAGCGCCGCAAGCAGAAAGATCCCAAGAAGAAAGCCGTTGAGCCTCCGCCAGAAGAAACCGATAACGACAAATGCCGCCGCCACAAGGAAATACAAAAACGTATTAAGATGATGAACGGTAGACTCTCCTTCCTCGAGCATTGTATCCAAAGTGAGAAGGAATTTCCCGACCTCACCGACGATGACGCCCTCGTTGGATTCCAAAATGAACATGATGAACTCTCTTCCCAGAAGAAGCAAAACTTGGGTGAGTTAGCTTTGTTTCTTCCTTGCCTTGTACTGGATTGCCCGGAAAATGCTAAAAACTTTACTAAGCAAAATGACCCCCCAGAACCATGTGTGAAAAAACACTTACGTTTAAAGAGCCACGATAGCAAGAAAACAGCAAATGATGACGGTGGTTTCGTCCCCCCAAAAAAGTTTGCGAAAAAATTAAAACTTTCTGATCCCATTGCCGGGACCAGTCAGCCTGTTAACGTACAGAATAAATTCAGCAGTCTTGCTGGAAAGGAAGCTGAAACAACCCCCACGACTTCAAACCAAACAGCGGCTCCAATTTCCGCCCGTCCTAGAGTCCCCCCAATTATGTTTAAACATAAGAAAGCTAACTATAAATTAATCGTTAAAAACTTAAACAAAGATTTCCCTGACTGCGACGTTAAGCTAGCAGGAAAATATCTTAAAATCTTCTGTAAAAGCTCCGACGAACATCGCATAGTGACAGAATACCTCAAGGAAATAAGCGAGGAATTCTACGTGATTGACCCACCAGACTCCCGCCCCCTGAAAATTGTCATCAAAGGCCTCCCGATTTCCACAGAAATCGGTGAGATCCAAGAAGACTTAACCTCACAAGGATTTAGTGCAGAAAAGGTGGGCCAGCTCACCCGATCTAAAACCAAATACCCTCTCCCCATTTTCATGGTCGAGCTTGAAAAGAAGCCAGATTCCCCAGATATTTTTAAAATGAAAAAGTGCTGCTGCCTCACGGTGCAGGTCGACGCTTTCAACAGACGACCGGGGGTTTCACAATGTTACAACTGTTAACTTGTTTAACCACTCGTCGAAAAATTGCTTTATGCGCACTAGATGTCTAAAATGCGGTGAATCCCACCGTACCAATGAATGCCCCATTAAAGAAAGGATAGAAAATCCCGTATGCATCAATTGCAATAAGACAGGACACATAGCAAATTGGAGCCAATGTGAAGAATTCCCCAAAAGAAAACCGAGAAAAGGTGAAACGATTCGTAATCGCAACACCTCTACCGAAACTAACAAAACCTCAAAACAGGTCACCCCAAATCTCTCCTTCGCAGCTGCCCTCTCGGGCGCTTCAAATAAAAACAGTACTCCCGGAACTTCGGCCACCCCCGAAGAAACCCCCTCAACAGATGAAAAAAGTAATGGAAATGACTTCAGCTTTAAAGACGCGATAAATGAATTAAGAAGATTCTTCCTCGACTACCCCTATCTTTTAGAAATGGGTAGGCAGTTTAGATACGCAAAAGATGGAGAGAATAGATATTTTCTATCAAAACCTCATTAAAAATCAAGATCGAAAGGGCAAGGATTTATTGTTTTTTCAAACCCGCCTCCCTCGAAAGCTCGCTCCGCCCACTGACCGGGAAACCCCCGGCCATTGGTCGAAGCGAGACACTCTTCCGATTCTCGGTCGCAAATGCGACCCCGTTTTATTTTAGCAATCCAGTACTATTTATTCCACTTAATTTTTAACAAGGGCAAGTAAGATTTTCAATGCTACTCCCCAAGTGT
The DNA here is from genome assembly GCA_019973935.1 of Trichonephila clavipes. Lineage (NCBI taxonomy): Eukaryota > Metazoa > Arthropoda > Arachnida > Araneae > Nephilidae > Trichonephila > Trichonephila clavipes. The sequence goes on from BMAU01005468.1 coordinate 113,425, forward strand.
TCGATAGGAGATTAAGACCTCTTCGGAGATCAGGTGCTCCGTTTGTTACTGTCAACACCTCGAGTTTGAAGAGGCAAACTTAGTCATTTTGTGAGAGAAGAAATCTTCAATTTTTAAACGACCTATCTACCAAAATTGAACGAAAATAAAGATATAAATTAAAATGGGATTTATACAATGGGGGTTCCATACATTCGCTAATCGAGTTTCTTTTTTTCCCCCTACATACGTCGGCACAGTCGTATAGTGAATAAATACAAGAAATACCACAATCACTATTAAAACAGTAATTACTTGCTGTAATTTTTTGAGTGTCCTACCTTGTCTTAAAATTGATTAAGAAGTCGTAGAGTTCTTTCCGAAAACATTTTTGAAAGAGTTACAAATATAGGACTAGGGTAATTAATTAATTGTTAGCTCGGTTCATTCAAAATTATTCATTAACATTACTCATTATTGATAACATCTCACTTTGAAGCTACACGACGGCTATTGGCGATGGGGGTGGTAATTTTAAACTATGAAGTGACGAGGACGATGCCTGAGCTGACACCTCACTCTCCATGCTGTCACGTTACTCTAACGTGTGGGCTTTGAGAATGAACAGATTTAACCTGCTCCAAACACGGTGATAATTCTTCATTGGTAAGCGCGATAGAAACAAAAACGGACACGAGTTCTTGACCATGACCATTCGAATATCGCGGCCATATCGTTCGATCGGAGTTATGGAACGTCTTTGTTTACTCACTATCCTAAACATTTGTTTCAATTAAATGGCAACAATACTCGCTTATTCACGTTTATTTTATAGGTTGCATTTTTCTCTATTTTAATGCTTAATAAACCAAGTTAGGAAGAAAGAATAATTTTTAAAATATTACACTTTTTTTTTTTTACAATTTGCATTTATACATATAATTGGAGCAACAATTATGTTAACGATTTGAATTATCTGGTTAACTCAGTGATTCTCAGTCTTTTTTTTTTTTTGCGGTACACTAAAAACAATTTCAAAATTTAGCGCAACACTAACAATAAATAAGTTTAAGAGAATTTTACTAATCTGTAATACACTATGTAAAATTGTTTATGATAGTATTCTTCAATGTTAAATAAAATACGTACGACAAAGACAATAATACAGGTAAAAAATTTAAATTCATTTAAAAAAATGTTAAATTAAATTTTTTTATATATATTTTCCTGAAAAATATCGAATTTACGTTAACAAAAATCATATTTCGAACGAACGAATTACCGAATTCAAGTGAAACTTTTGAAACATAATATTTATAAGCAATGATATATTTATTTGATATATATTTCACGAAACCAAATCTATTTTTTGTAATCGTCGATTAAGCTTTCTGCAAAGTACACGTAGTTGTACGAACGAGACACCAGAAATGACGTCACTGCCACATTAAAAAGCGAAGGCAAAATAAAACCGCTTCGGGTCCCAGAAAGAAATAAAATCTTGCAGAATAAAATAATTGATCGATTCTTTTATGGGAAGTGTCATTTTTTTGTGTTATTAATTTATCGTCGAAAAGTCAGTTTTTCTAATTCTGTATTCTAAATTTCAAATTCTACAATGTGTGATTTTTTGCTCAAAATATATTTCCGAAATGATTTTTTTAGCTCTTACTAAAACGTGATAACTCTTTAAAAAGTTCTGAATTTCAAACTCGGTTGCAAACGATTGTGTATCTTGCATTATATTTAAAATAGCCAACCATTATGTAAGTGCTAAAAGAATTTTTTTAAATAAATTTTATTTATTCCTCCAGGTTTTTAAGAGAAGCAGCGGACACAATTTTTTGTTATTTCCTCCTATTGTTTCATATTTGCTGTACCTACTTCGGCAGTGTAGGGGTTTTAATGTTTTAATTTTATATGATTTCTTAATTTTTTTCAATAAAATATTTTAAAAAGATGAATTTTAGTTAAATTTATTTTTTTTCACTACTTTAAATTTAGTTTCGTGCGTTTTCAATAAGCTCCTTTAGAGGGTGGCGTTGCAAGAATGTTTGAACGTACATATTTAAGATCAGAATGAATCCGTTACATTTTGGTTAAAAGTGGAAATTCATGCAAGTGTAACTATGAATACTTTGTATGCAAAGACCATCATCAGTAAATGTTTGTCTTGCTTTTCTCAGACGAGTTGAACCGAAACGACGATGCAGTAAGCTGAATATAAAATAGATAAAAGATGATATAAAATAGTCACACAATTATATACTTTAGTAAGAATGACATCAAGTGTAAGCATGCATCATAATTACAAATACACCAGCATATCCCGCCATCTATAGAAAAAGCCAATGCACGGTAAGTATATCGAGCTGGAAGTCCTCCTGTTTGCCTGGTGTGATAGTTTGAAAATCACAGGTGTCGTCCTCGTCACTTGACCAAGACTCAAAATTATGAGGTCCGTCGGTAGTAGCTCTCTTGTAAGTCAACAGTGTGACGTTAATATTCACTCACTCACTGAAAATATGTGTTACAACTGTTGTTTTTAGTATTTTTGATAAGATTTTTAGAAAATAGAATAATAGGACTTTTTCAGAAAAACCAGTTAGAAATTCAGCATTCTACATCTTTTAATATTTTATTACTTAAATTATTTACTCTTAAACGATATTATTCTAAGTGATTGAATGAGTTCAAGATAATTTTAGCCACAAAATTGATACATAAATTGTGTCTCAGATAAGAAATAAAAGTGTAATTTTCATGTATTCGATAGGAAATGCATTTTTCTCACTTGAAGCAAATCCATTATACATATATATATATATATATATATATATATATATATATATATATATATATATATGTGTGTGTGTGTGTGTGTGTGTGTGTGTGGCATGCAGCCAAAAGCAAAACGCAGTCTTCGCGCGCAGGCGCAGCTAAGTGAAACAAAAAATGAAACTATGAAACTGTAAAAACTTTAAGACTCTTGAGAAAAAAAAGCGAGGGAGAACGAGAGAGGTGCGCGAGCAGGCGTTACCTTCTGCATATCATCGTCAAACTTATCTGTTAAAATAGCTACCTTTTTAATTAATTTTTGTTAAATTTTAAAATAAAATAGAAGAAAGACAAACGTCTTGGACCCCTTGTTGTCTCTCACAAATTATGGGGGCTCGGCCGCGATCGATAAAATTTCGATTTTGAACCAAAGTCTGGACAATGAACAAAAGCGTCCGTGAAGGAGACGCTCCGCCATTTTTTGGAAACTTCGTTCAACCTGTGTAGAGGTTTGAACTCAGCATGAATACTCCGCCTGTGTAGAGGCCGGGATTTGGAAACTTCGTTCAACCTGTGTAGAGGTTTGAACTCAGCATAAATATTCCGCCTGTGTAGAGGTTGGAACTGTTGAATAAAATAACCTGTGTAGAGGTATATTTTTCAGCGAACCCTAAATATTCCGCCTGTGTAGAGGTTGGAACCCATCGTCGAAAATTCCGCCTGTGTAGAGGCCGGAACTACAATTTCACAAACACCTGCGAAGAGGTGTCAATTCGAACAATTTCAACTATATTACCTGCGAAGAGGTGAAATCACAGTGGAATCGAAGCTTTTCTTCAATTATTGGATACATCGTACGTGCGAGTAAGAAGGGAGCCAGAAAAAAAAGGTAGGATCTTTCTATATTTTTCTAAAATGTATAAAAACGCTCTTAAAGAGGATCTCATAAGAGTTGTTGAGGATCTAGACGGTACTGTGGAGAGTACGGACACCATAGTTAAACTAAAGACTAAAATTGAGAACAGTAGTACATTTGAAAGTGATCCAGATTTCGTTAAAACTTTAATTCAAAACTGTATAGATGAGAGAGTATCGCGAAACGAAAGAGAGGTAACTTTAGAAAAACAGAAAATTGAACTAGCGAAACTTCAGTTAGCTCAGTTAGAAAAAGAAATCGAACTTCAAACGGCTAAAAATAAAGCATTAAATTTAAATCCTGCAGCTAAAGTCGAAGAAAAACAGTTCGAAACTAACATAGAAAATATGATAAACAGTATTAGAACTTTATCTCTTCCTGTTCCCACCAGATCTGAAAATTTAAATCTGTTCTTACAATCATTAGAACGCGCATTTTTAACCAAGAAAATAAATGACGAATATAAATCTGAAATTTTAATAAATCTTCTGGACGAAAGAGCTCATAATGCCTTACTGTATATTAAAGAAGAGGAATTAAATGACTATGAAAAACTAAAATCTATAGTACTCAGAGAATTCCAATTAACCCCTCGCGAGTGTTTAAACTCATTCAAAAATGCTGTAAAATCATCAGGCGAGACATACATCCAATTTACTGGAAGACTGACGGCAAACTTCCAATATTATTGTTCGTTAAGAAAAGTTAAAATTCCTTTGAATCTCTATGTGATCTTATAATTTCTGATAAATTATTTGAAACTTTAAATAAGGAAACTGCAACTCATATTGGCATTCGAGAAGCAGAAGATTGGTTTAGGCCTATTGATTTAGCTAAAGAGTGTGATATTTATATTTCATCTAGAAGCGGATCACATAAAGAAATTCCTATTACTTATGGATATACCCAAGACCCCTTTAAAAATAGATCACAAAACTTTAAACCAAAGATTAAAGAGAACTATCCCCAAAGTCTTGAAAGAGAAAATAAAAATTGCTTTATATGCGGTGATTCATCTCATTGCGTAAGAGACTGTGAGAAGCGTTTTAAACCTAAAGAATCTAACGACCACATCCATAATAGAATAAACGTGAATACTTTGAAAGTCGAGAGCGAAAAACAAAATAGCGATGAATTTGCAAATCTTCAATACGTAAACATTTTTGTGGAAAATCAGCCCGTAACAGCCTTGATCGATTCAGGTTGCCAGATCCCAGTTTTAAATTCCTCACTAATTAGAGTGCAAACACCTTCCGAAGAGATAATAACATTAAGTTCATGTTTTGGTGAACAGCGAATGGTAGAAGTTAAACCCATAAATATTTCTCTTAATCAACACTCTCCCGGTCTAAGTGTTCGAACGGCAATATCACCGACCTTGACCGAAGAAATTATTATACATCCCAGTGTATATTCTGAAATAAAGAAACTAGGCCACGCAAAGAGCGATGTTTTATTGAATGAAAGTGAATCCTCTTTAGGTGCTCATGCTTATGCTTATCCTAATGTTGTTTCTGTTTCAAATGTGATAGAAAACTCTAGTTATGATTTGTCACATGTTAAAAACTTTAATACTAGAAATGATTTGAGTTCTCTAGTTAAGAATTATAAATGCAATAACATTAAGAGTACTAAGTTAAAAATGTGTATTAAATTGAAAAATGATATTCCTGTGTGTCAGAGAACCAGACGTTTATCTTGTTCTGATAACCCTTCACCTATGAAGTGTAAATATAGACGGTTTGCAATGCTCCGACGAATCTTTCAGCCCTGGCAGTGGAAACGAAGGAAAAAAGAAATCGTTTTGAACAGACGTCCAGAACTCTACAGAGGAAAATATCGATGCGTTCAACCCTAGATCAACTTGTTAAAAAAGACGTTCTTATGCCTGTGAAACACAATGTTTTCCTGTGGAACCTTCCGGATGTCGAAGAGGTGCCTTCACATGATGGAGAAACTGTCTAGTTCAGAAAAATTTTGATATGTTAAATCTCTATGTATTTGTCGTATAGTCCTTGTCTGTTCCGTCTTTTTGTATGTTTCAGATTCTCCTCTGGTCTCGATGAAAAAAAAAAAAGGAAGAAGTACCGCTGCGGACAGCGGACAGTCAGGCTGGCCGTTGTGGCATGCAGCCAAAAGCAAAACGCAGTCTTCGCGCGCAGGCGCAGCTAAGTGAAACAAAAAACTGAAACTATGAAACTGTAAAAACTTTAAGACTCTTGAGAAAAAAAAAAAGCGAGGAGAACGAGAGAGGTGCGCGAGCAGGCGTTACCTTCTGCATATCATCGTCAAACTTATCTGTTAAAATAGCTACCTTTTTAATTAATTTTTGTTAAATTTTAAAATAAAATAGAAGAAAGACAAACGTCTTGGACCCCTTGTTGTTGTCCCACACACACACACACACACACATATATATATATATATATATATATATATATATATATATATATATATAATGGAAATGGTTTTTCCCTCATTCGAACGAAAAAAGGGAGGGGAGATTATATTTGGAATACAATTTCGGGAAGTAATTTTTTACTTTGCTTTGAATCTCATTCAGCTAAATTAAAAAGTGTTACGATATCTAAAATAAAACCGAGATGCAGAGTTGACGCATGCGTACGAGATGTATATGTGTGTAAACTCATCAACGGCAGGACATGCGAAATCTGCAAGCATTGCACTTATTGAAGGGAAAACACAGTTTCGGAATGTATAAGCGATGTGTGACCCATTGCTAAGAAAATAGTAGGATTTCGTATTGAGTAATTTATTATTTCTCACGATATGTAACGTAGTAAGGTCATGTTGTTCAACATAGCAAACACCCATTATTTCATGAATTTTAAAATATTTGTTAAAAAGGAAAAACTTACTTTTTTTTTCTTTTCATGAAGACATTCAATTTTAGAAGAATTTCTGGATTTGGCAAAAGTGTGTGTGAGGGATGCGTAATGATACGTTCCCCTATAGATACATAAGAACTAAAACACTTTTGAGATATTTGAAAAAATAGATGCACTACAAAAACTAATGTTAATTTCTCGGCAGTCGATGGAAAAATATAACGATCGTAAATAAAACAAGTAATAAAAAATAATAATAATAAGTCAATTCCTACTTTTTTTTGAATGGATGAATATAAAGTATTTTATTAATGATTGAAAATTTGATATATATATATATATATATATATATATATATATATATATATATATATATATATATATATATATAGGGAAAGAAAATGAACTAATAGTAAGAACTGAAAAAAAAAAAGCATAATTTATCTGCATTGTTGTAACAGTGTACACCCGGTTTGGCTGAAAAACAAGTTTTCGACGCCAACTTTTACCTTTGTTTTAACAGTTACATTGTTGCAACAACAGAGACGAATCTAAGTTGGTGTCAATAACCAGCAATAAATTTAATTAATGAATTAATATTTGAAAAAACTGTATTAACATCAAGTGTCATCCACTACAAGTCTAAAAAATATATTTGAACTTGATTGGATGAATAGAAATTATTTTATTAACGATTGAAAATTTGAAAAAGAAAAATACAAACATAAATATATAGAGAGAGTAAGCTAATAGTAGGATTTGTGTGTGAAAAGTAGTAATTATTTTTATTGCACATTTTTAAAAGATTCTACGGTGTTTTATATTGGAGTAGAATGGATTTAGTTTGTTGGTTTATCCTGAAAACATGATTGCAGTGCTTCTTACTACGTTGGCCCCAAGAATAATACCTGGATTATGTATATATTTTCTGCAGATGGGACGACTTTGTTCAGATCATTGACGGAAACACGTTTGTTTCAAATAAATGGTGACAGTACTCGTAAACACGGGGTTTGCTTATTTTTACCTCAATTTAATGCATAGTAAAACTAAATTGGGAACAAATCAGAATAACTTTTGACGACTAACCTTACGCGTATTAGGTTTTGTTATACAATTGGAAAAATGCTAGTGCTTACGTTTTAAATTTTCAGAAGTAAATTTGGTAAATTAAAATAACAAATTCTGAAACTCTTAGATCGATTGTGCAGTTCTATCTTTTTTAGTGTGAGTGGGTGAATATTAACATCGCACTATTTGGCT